>OY759272.1:6869711-7137211 GCA_963662155.1 Lamellibrachia columna
AAAATGAAATCAATCATAAGGTATTTCTAACTGTTGTTCCTTGGTATTTAAACAAGGGATAGTTAGCCTTACGTATGTTCATATAGGTACTTATAGTGTGGCATGTTATCGATGACAGATTCGGTATCCACAAGACAATGGTTTGCGCCACTGAAGTGTCCTCTCCGGAGCGCAAGGCTGATTGAAGTGTATGTAGATCCTGGGTAGCCAAAGTCGTCAGGATCCCCCTCTCGGCTTCACTGGTGCAGCCCAAAGCAATGCGGGGCAGTACATTTGGCACTAGCTCGACTGCAGGAGCAGCCGGAAGGATGGCAAGGCTGACACCAGACCGCCTTCAGGCTCCACTCCACTCCGCATTTTCTGTTCAGGTTTTTTCCCTTAGATATGCCCAGTATTATTTGCACATAATTTGGAATTAAAATTGTGAGCATCGGGGCAGGTCGACACGCCGATGTGTCTTGCACGCTGCAGCACTGCGGGGGCTCCACTCTGCTCTGAGATCAAGCACATTTTCATGGGGGTTGCAAAAACCCAGTCTCCATGGTGTACTTCGAGGGGGTTGTGCTACAGTATTGCCTATGGAGAGGGTATGTACCAGCACAGTAGACTCATGCCCAGCATACACGTACCGACCCGACACGGCGCAACCAAATATTTTATTGTTGTAGCGAGTCGGGCTGCGCCGTCTACAACAATGAAATATCTACAAACTACATGCTAAACGACGGCACTAGACGCACCACACTGACATGTGTACACACACCGCACCACAGAGTGGTTCCTGGATAAATTGTACAGTGGCAGCATATAAGTTGTTATTTTTGCAAAAGAAGAAACTAATGGTATCATTATGGAACGTTCGTTACTATCATGAAATGTAATATATTTATCTTGTGATTTTCATTACAGTTGTATTGAATGGGATTGGATAAATATAGTGTCATATTACTATTGCATGTTATAATTATCGGAACTCAAATGCGAACATCAGACATTTGTTTATTTCAAACAATGTTACAAATGTTACATTAATTACACTTGCAGCATTAGTTCCGTGAAATCACATTTTCAATGGATCATCAAACACAAATAAACACATTTGAATTTCAAGAAATGTGTTGTGTCCTGCTCTTGCACGACTTTGTACAAAGGTGTTTTCGTATTTATGCATTTTAATAGTTTTAATAGTAAACGTAGCGTTTTGGGGACATTGTGGAAACGTTGTATTTTCCTAAGTTGAATATAATCCATGGAAAAAAATGCATAATAATAATAAATAATTAATAAATAAAACAAGCGCTGTTCATTTTATTGGTACACGACATTAAGCATGAAAGTAATTGCTTAGAGTTTTGGCACCGCACATAACGACTACAATATATTAGAGGTGTTTTGTTTTACTCATTTACATCGCTACACTACCGTTGCTCAAATTGTGGTCTTGGCGAAAGAAACAATTGAAAACAATTTGGCGATACACCTTTCTGTGCTTGCGCATCACAAATAATTAAGTAGTGACTTATCCGACTCTCGCTCGCCATCGCCGAGAAAGAGTCTGCCCCCGAAGGCGTGTTCAAGCATTAAGTGAAGTGAAAATCGAAATGCTGAAAATAACGATTTTCACCCTTGATGAAAATGTTTAACTTTGTTATGTGATCGCCTATGATCGGCATTGACTCGCACAGTGCTCATCATTTTGGATATCCACTATTTTGATACTTACGAGATCTAACGACTGAAATCAATTCTTTGAATGATTTGAACAAAATATGTTTTATTAAACAAACTGCACAGATTACTTAAACTAGTCACACGTACACATCTGGACATAAATTAATCGAATTTGCGATGGGTTTAACCATTGGAGGAGGAATCAGCTTTAATGTGCTTTATTCAGTATACTTTTGATAGCTAATTAATATCATAACCGAATTTGTTCACTGTTGCAATATTGCAACACGTAGCATAGCATTATTAAAAACATTCTACCGATACAATATTTCATTAGAAATTTCTATTTTAGATACCAATAATGAACGGACCGACTCACACCATAAACTCACCAGGTAGTGCTGATATATGGGAATGGATGGGAACATGGCACCTTAAAGCGAAACAAAAGTCATGGTTTTCGGCTTATGCACCTTTAGAGTTACTAAAACATAACGGTTTACAATTACAATTAAGAATGTCACGCCATTGGTTTATTTGGAAAACCATGTTGAACACACAACATCTTAATTTCATGGGCCGCGCCATATTGTTAGATAACTCTACGTCACGAGTGTGATATTCTGAGAATAATTTGTATACACCTATTCTTATACCTGCCAATAGGATATGACCGCGCTATTTGCGTCCAAACTGAACATATTTTGGCCTTTGTTTACTAAACTAGTCCTCTTTCTGGCAAAATAACACGTTTGTTTGAGACTTTGCGTTGGTCATGTATATATGCCGGCCTCCCTTAATACGTCAGACTGTCAGTATTCTGCGGTAGGGTGTTACGAAGAAAGCGAGGGTGTTTATGGTAACTCGATAGTTAGGAAAACTTACAAAGCTCTAAATAAGGGGACGACGTGGTAATTTGCTTTCCAAGGGCAAGCAATAGTACTTAGTAGTATGTTGGTGTTTTTCAATCCTCAAAGTCACGTTTTTCCATTGCTAAGCAATGGTGAAATCCCTTTTTATCGCCCACTTTGGAGGGGGACCACTTCCGGTCACAACAGGGGGCGCTGAGTACTTCCTATTCTTGCGCATGCGCAGACGTGACCGCACGGCATTGTGGTAGCGCACGGCCTTCTGGGTAGCATGCTCATCTCTATGGAGGCTGCCATCTTGTTTTGCGCTGATACGATCGCCAGGGAGCGCTACGGGTCTAGACCAAAGGTCAAAGATCACCGACCTTTGCGCTGATACGATCGCCAAGGGGCGCTACGGGTCTCCTCTCTATGGAGACTGCCGTCTTGTTTTGCGCAGATACGGTCGCAAGGAGGCGCTACGGGTTGTGGTTGTGGCGACTGTTCTGATGGGTTGAGCGCATGCACTTGACCTGTTTGCGCTGATACGATCGCCAGAGGGCGCTCACGGGGTTTCAAGTGAGCCCGGGTGATACGGTCGTCAAGGAACGCTCTCCCTTCAAACCGGGAAAAGCCCAGGAAAAAAGTGCACCGTCAGCAGTAGCGACAGGCTATATAAACCGAGCCGCTACTACATTTGCCATCACAACCGTTCTCCGATCTCTACAGAGCACTTCGATTCAACACCACAGCCACGTAGCAACACGTCAAGATGCCGCGACGGTAGCGGTACACCAAGTTTTGTAAGTATCTATGATATATAGTGCGTGTCTTTGTTTGTACGAATGGTAACTAATACATTCTCCTATCACAATCGTTCTCCGATCTTTGCACACCTATTTCGGTGCATCACCAGCAACGATGAAATACACATGTTCAAAATGAAACAAAGTGTTTGCAAGAAATTACCATATGCTAAGGCATATAAGAACAACATGTGTCGACACCGTTTCAACACCATTGTCAAAAAAGCCAAAAAGGAAGATAATACACCACGCCACCCATTCATTAGCAAAGATCCCATCAACCCGCCCGATCGATTTCCCTTCCCGACGCTCTGTCAACAGATTTGTTAGAGGTCGTCCGCAACAATTGGTCCTGCATTAGGACACGCGTATCCAGAGGCCCTCTCCAGACAAGGGTAAAGTTTCGTTTAAATACTCTAAATACGTCCACTCTAGAGACTCCATTGAAGACCATGTTCGAACAACAGACCACTGCTTTCAAAATCAACTTGACTTATGGATTTGTTTTGAAAAACAAAAACACAGGATGTTATAGGTACTACCATTCCTCCTGCAATTGCTGCAGTCGATACCTGGACGAACCCAGTCTCATCACCAACCGTCATTTTTCTGGAAAACATAAAACAAAACGACGTGTTACAGTGGGCAATCAGCCAGAGACCCGACTCAGCCTGGGTATGTGAATTGGTGACAAATGTAACCTTTTTTATAAACCGCATCATCAATCACTCAATAGGATTTGTAGACATGACTCCTCTGCCGACATACATCAAGAAGAACAAAGCCGTCATCGATCTGGAAAGAGAACATGTCCATGGCAAAAGGTAAAACGATAATTTGTGCCTCTTTAGAAGCATAGCTCCCCATCAGGGTGGTGACGTCCGTCGTTTGGAATCTGCGGTTGCGAAACTCTACGAGGCATACAACCAAGACGAGGTGTCCATGGAAGAATTTGCCGGAGTCACACTCGATGATCTCTATCGCGTAGAAACCACTTTCCAAACGAAGTGTGCGTTTATAAACTCGTTGAGTCTGATGATGACGGAAAGAAGACCGCAAAACTTGTCCGTCGGTCGTTGTGCCATTATTCTGACACGATGTATCTCAATCTTCACGAGACAAACTTTTCGTACATACAAGACATTCAAATGTTCTGCCACACCTATCGCTGCAGAAAGTGTGACCACAGTCTTTTTAAAGATGTATGGCAGTTGAGCAGACACGAGCGCACGTACACGGGAGGTGTGCGTCAAGTCTATCCCGGTGGCGTGTACCATTCGACTCCGTCGGTGTTCGAACGTCTGGACGACGAGAACATTCGAGTCCCCCGAATCGTTGCGGTACTATCCGTACCGAGCCAAATTTGACTTCGAGGGTTGGTTCGACACCGCACGACTTCCGTCGGACAGCGACAAGATGCAGTGGGTGGCGCGTCACGTCCCGTTGAGCGTCACCGTGGCATCCAACGTGTCGATACACGAACAAGTGCAATGTCTCGTCACGGATGGAGACACCAACAAGTTGGTGAGCACCATGATGGACATCTTGCAATCGATGAGTGACGCCGCCTACGAAAACATAAAAAAATTCTTACGAGGACGTGCTAGCTCGACTGGTAAAAGCACGATCGAATTGGGACGAAACATTGCGCAATCGTCCGACGAGGAATCTCGTCAACCGAGCAACCCGTACAAAACGCTGATGAAACAACTTCATGACTGGCTTCATAAATTACCAGTCATCGGCTTTAATTCGGGGAAATACGATCTCAATGCCATCAAACAATTCCTCGTTCCCTACTTCCTATCAAAGAACGAGGAAGAAGAAAAAGAAATGGAACAGGACGACAAAGAGAAAGAAGAAGAGAACAATGGCGTCGGGTCGTTTTTCGTCATCAAACGCGACAACACATTCATGTGTCTATCGACGTATCAGCTAACATTCCTAGACATGACCAATTACATAGCCCCGGGATTCAGCTACGACAAATATCTGAAAGCATACGGATGCAAAATAACAAAAGGGTTTTTCCCGTATGAGTATATGAATTGTTTATCAAAACACAATGACGTTGTTCTGCCACCGAAAGAAGCCTTCTTCGGCCAATTGAAGAACGAAGGTATTTCCGACGAGGATTACGTCGGTTGTCAAGTGGCCTGGCGCGATAACGGCATGACGACCTTGCGAGACTTTATCGTCTGGTACAACAGTAGAGACGTGGTTCCCTTTCTACAAGCCATCGACAGACAGTGCGCCTTCTACCAACAACGCGGCACAGACATGTTCAAGCAGGGCATCAGCGTACCCGGTCTGACCTTGCTCTACCTGTTCAACGATCTTCCGGAGATGACGTACTTTACGCTCTTCAACGAGAAGAATAAAGTTCTTCATCATCTCGCCAAAGATCACGTGGTTGGTGGACCTTCGCTCGTTTTTCACCGCTATCACGAGAAAGGAGTCAGTACGCTACGTCAGAACGTGTACGGAGAGGCCGCTCGTCCGTGTCGAGCGATCGTCGGCTACGATGCCAACGCTCTGTACCGGTGGTCTCTCATGCAAGACATGCCGACGGGATGGTACATGCGACGACGGGAAGAGAATCACTTTAGACCCAACACGGCACAACTGCACGGTCAGATGGCCGTAGAATGGCTCACATGGGATGCCACAAGAACGGGACGCGCCATACGACATCAAGTCAACGGTCGAGAGAAGAGGATCGGTAAACTTCCGGTGGACAGGTGGTGCAGTTTGACGAACACGGCGTATCAGTTCCACGGATGTTTCTACCACGGTCACCCGTCCTTGGGTCTAGAAAGAACGCCGTCAACGGGAAACCCTTGACCCAACTGCTCGCCGAGACCCGAAAGAACGCCGCCTACCTACGTCACTTTGTCAAGGTCGTCGAGTTGTGGGAATGCGAGTGGAAAGAGAAGAGAAAAGATCCGGTCGTGAAGAAGTGTCTAGAATGCTGCCTTTCCACGACGACGCCACGTGCCGTGGATGATGACGTGTCAAAAGATCCTGAGAGGCGTGCGTGACGGAACCATATTCGGATTGTTCGGATGTGATGTTTCGGTATCGATAACATTACACGGGCATTTTTCCGAAATGCAGCCGGTGTTTAAAAACACCCGTCTGACCCGCGACGATCTCGGACCTTTCATGCGCCGATACGCCGAAGAACACATCATGACGACTCCGCGGCGCATGCTCGTGGGCAAGATATTGCTCGCCATGCCGCTCCTGAGATGGTACATGGAACACGGACTCGAGGTGACGCGTGTCTACCAGGTCGTCGAGTACACCCCCATCCCGTGCTTCCGGCGGTTCGGCGACCCTGTGTCCACGGCCCGACGCGAGGGAGACGTCCACCCGCACAAGGCCATTATCGCAGACACCATGAAGTTGCTCGGGAAGACCATCACCAACGTGGATCGACATCGCGACGTGAAATACTGCACGGAGAAGGCGGCATCGCTCATGGTCAACGATAGACGGTTCCGACAACTCGACGTCGTCGGCGACGATGCGTACGAGATAGCGATGGACAAGAAAACCGTCACGTACGCCCTGCCCGTACAAGTGGGGTTCTTCGTTCTGCAGTACGCCAAGATGCGCATTTTGCAGTTCTATTACGACTTTATCAACAGGTATCTGGAACGTCCTATTTTTCAGTACTGCGAGATGGATACAGATTCCGCCTATTTGGCCTTGGCCGGCGAATCCGTCGACGACCTCTTGACCCCGGAACTACGAGAACATTATTTCCGACATCGATCCGATTGGTTGCCGTCCGAATGTTGCGACGAACATCAGAACGAGTACGTTTGCTGTCGACTCGCCGATCGTCCGTGGGTCGGTGACGAGGCGTGCTGTAAGGCGCGCAAGGCGGTGACGGGTTCGTGGGGTTGTGCAGCAAGACGTACTATTGTTTCGGAGCCACCGACAAGTACAGCACCAAAGCATTGAGCAAGCGTCACAACGCCATCAACAAGGACGCGTTCCTAGAGGTGCTCGCCAACCGTCGGAGCGGAAGTGGAAAGAACCGCGGGTTCCGGGTGCATCGCGCGTCCGTGTTGACGTACGTGCAGGAAAGAGCGGCTCTCACCTACTTCTATGTCAAGCGCGTGGTGCACGAGGACGGACTGAGCACGGGTCCGGTGGACGTATCGAAAAGACGATGCATGCCGGTCGTACGGCCTGTTGACGTAGTGCTAGGCGATGTGTTCGTACTCGTTATAATCACCGTCGTAGGTTTGGTGTTCGCAAGCGTTATAGACGGCGAATTTCTTATAAGAGGAGACGTGGTAGAACCTTTCGCCGTAGAGCACACTGCTATATTCGTAATGTGCAGCTTGGATGTTATTTCATTGCTGGTGCAGGAGAGTGGACTTGCTTTAATTCTAAGTTCTCGTTTGCGGAGTTTCCGTACCAACTTCGTGCTCGCTGGTATGGTAACTTTGATCAGGTTAAGGTACTGTCTGTTACATACAAGATATGGATCCATGATGTTAGTCCTGACCAATCAGTGTCTGTTATGATGCCGAACTTTCAAAGAACATTTTCACCTACTGTGTTGCCTATGCATCCTACATCTAAAACGTTTGTTGTAGTAAGAAAGCGCGTCATCAGTAGTAGCGACATAATATATAAACAGACCCGTTACTTGAGCTGCCATCACAACCGTTCTCCGATCTCTACAGAGCGTACCGTCGATGCTCAGTCTCCGATCAAACTGTCACAGCTCCAGTCGGAAGCGAGTAACGGCACGTATACATTTACTCGTCCGTTAACAATACTAAATTGCGCCGTACAAGATAAATACGTCGTGTACGCATCGTGTCCGCACTGTCTCAAAGGTATGCACCCGGAAAACAATGACTGCTTTTGTCCAATTCATCAATGGCAACCAGTTCCCGTATACAGATTCGCCTAGCGGATACTGCTATCAGATTGGCTGGGGGAGAGGGTTGGGCAACCGTATTCAATGAAACAGCAGAAGAGGTGTTGGGATTTAGTGCCGACACCTACGTTAGTATGACGTCGATGGAAGAGCGATACGCCTCACTCTCGCCGCTGCGAGGGGCCGTGTCATGATGACCATTAAGAAACGGGTGAAGGATGCGTATGTGAACTACACCGTGTCAAAACTGGAAGTGATAGACACGAACATTGAATAGCGCTGTACCTAGATGCCGACGGATGCGACGATTACTTCTGCTCGTACCGCCTGTCGCCACAACACGCTGCGTTTCGCACCTTCACGAACGAATATTGTTCCGTGTGGACTCGTAATAGTAAGAGACTTCAGATTCCTCTTTCTAACGTTTGTGGACAATATTGCATAGCTTATGTATTGTTTCGTTGTAACGGTTTTCGACGAGAACTGTTATCAATCTGTTCGGCACCGATTTAGTAACTAACGATTGCAACGTGTTTGAGTGACTTAAACAGCTGCGACGAGGTAGACTGTACTATCGCACATCATACTTCGATCGAGCCTCTGGCGCGGTGGACACACCACCCCTAAGCTCGCGACCTCTGGCGTGATGGTAAACATCCGCAAGTCGCCTCATTATCATCATCATCACCCTCGAGCCTCTGGCGTGGTGGAGACACTCCTAACCTCGCGACCTCTGGCGTGATGGTAAATATCCGCAAGTCGCCTGATCATCGTCATCGTCATCATCATTCATAGTTGTAGTATTAGTGATATTACACTCTACCCTTGTTGTATCATCATGGTGTTTGTGTTGTTCAATAAAATACGTGTGCGCTCATTCGATATCGTGTTGTGTTCGTTTCCTCGTTTCCTCGTTAGCTCCTTTGATCCCTATTAACGACCCTGTTAATGAAAACACAAACACACACACACACACACACACACACACACACACACACACACACACACACACACACACACACACACACACACACACACACACACACGCTCCGTGGCGACGCACACAACTTCGTACAGCTTTGCACAACTTCACACAACTTCACACAATTTCGCAGGAGTGGAGTGGAGTGGAGTGGAGAACTTCCAATTTGTTAACTTCCAAAGCACAAACTTCCAACTTGCAGACTTCAAACTCGCAAATTTCACACAACTTCGTACAACTTTACTCAACTTCGCAGGCGTGGAGTGGAGTGGAGTGGAGAACTTCCAATCTGCAAACTTCCAAAGCACAAACTTCCAACTTCCAGACTTCCAGCAGGAGTGGAGTGAAGTGGAGTGGAGAACTTCCAATTTGCGAACTTCCAAAGCACAAACTTCCAACTTGCAGACTTCCAACTCGCAAACTTCACACAAAATGTGTGTATGTGTGACGTGAAGCAAATTTCCAACTTACAAATTTTTCACAACACAAACTTTCAAAACATGTGTGTGCGGTGAAGCAAACTTCCAACTTGCAAACTTTCATAACATAAACTTTTCACATCACAAACTTCCAACTTAAACATTTTCATAACACAAACTTTCAAAACATGTGTGTGCGGTGAAGCAAACTTCCAACTTACAAACTGTCATAACATAAACTTTCAAAACGTGAACTTTTCACATCACAAACTTCCAACTTAATAAATTTTCATGACACAAACTTTCAAAACGTGTGTGCGGTGGAGCAAACTTCCAACTTACAAACTATCATAACATAAACTTTCAAAACATGTGTGTGCGGTGAAGCAAACTTCCAATCTGCAAACTTCCAAAGCACAAACTTCCAACTTGCAGACTTCCAACTCGCAAACTTCACATAAAATGTGTGTGCGGTGAAGCAACCTTCCAACTTACAAACTTTCATAACATAAACTTCTTTGGACGCGTCACGACTATCACAACATGTTCACATTGTCAATATTGCCAGTGTTCGTCTATTAATCGCACCCTTTGGAGGCGTCACGACTTTCACAACATGTCCACATTGTCAATATTACCAGTGTTTGTCTCCTAATCGCACTCTTTAGGTGCGTTGCGGCTTTCACAACATGTCCACATTGTCAATATTACCAGTGTTCGTCTCTTAATCGCATTCTTTAGGTGCATTGCGGCTTTCACAACATGTTCACATTGTCAATATTACCAGTGTTCGTCTCTTAATCGCACCCTTTGGACGCGTTTCGGTTTGAACCAGTTTGAACCGGTTCAAACCGGTTCTGGCGCACAACACGTGCACAGCACGCGCGTAGCACGTGAACATCACGTGCACAGCATGCAGAACAATACCAAATAAGGACATGCAGCTGGCGTAAGACACACACAACTCGCTAGGTTTCAGTCTGTTAGCAGGGTGAAAATGCGGGATCGTGTTTCTCTTTAAAAACCGGTTCAAACTGGTTATGACGCATAACACGTGCACAACGCGCGTAGCATGTGCGGTGGTGTTTATGCATTGTTGACCTTGACCTTTTGACCTCGCGGTGTTTATGCCGACTCGTAATAACATAGGCGGTATATAGGTGTCGACGCGAAACGACATACGTCGAAAAGTTCTCAATATAATGTAATGATGCGATATGCGTCGTACAGCTTACATGCACGGCTACGTTTTTCCCGCTGCATGCACGAACATTCGTCCGCTAGGTTTCAGTCTGTTAGCAGGGTGAAAATGCGGGATCGTGTTTGTCTTGCTGGCGTGACTTCGTTCGAACGTTCCAGAAAGCGGCGGTGTTTTTTTTTTACCTTGACCTTTTGACCTCGCGGTGTTCTTGCAGACTCGTGGTGAAATAGGCGATATGTAGGTGTCGACGCGAAACGACATACGTCGAAAAGTTCTCAATATAATGCAATGATGCGATATGCGTCGTATAGCTTACATGCACGGCTACGTTTTTCCCGCTGCATACACGAACATTCGACCGCTAGGTTTCAGTCTGCTAGCAGGATGAAAATGCGGGAGCGTGTTTCTTTTCGTGAGCTTGGCTTCGTTCAAACGTTTCAGAAAAGAAGAAAAAAACTACATGAAACCGGTTAAAACCGTTTTGAACCGGTTCAAACCGGTTCTGTACCCAAACAGGTCATGAAAAGCGCGCCATAATCGTCAGCATTAAACCGAACCGCTACTGTCATCACAACCGTTCTTCCTGCATGTTCTTTTAGGGTTAGGGTCAGGGTTCGTAATAGGGTTCACTACAGACGACATAATTAGGGTTACTAACCCTAACCCTAACTGGCTATTGTATCAGTACAAAAGGTCGGTGACCTTTGACCTTTGACCTACCATTAGGGTTACTAACCCTAACTGATAATTATTCCTACAGTTTACCAGTTTTTATCGATTTTTCTATTAGGGTTACTAACCCTAACACTAACCATAGCTGACAATTGTATTCACACTTGATGAGGTGACGTCATAGGACTCTCGACCAATAAGAACGCTCGCCACCGACCTTTGACCTTGACATGTAGCGCCCCCTAGCGATCGTATCATCGCAAAACAGTGCCCCAAAATCTCCTAATTTTAGATAACAGGGGAGGAGTTGTGACGTCGTATGTCACGTGACTGCTCTCGACCTATCAGAACCGTCAATACATTTGACTCGTAGCAGCGCCTCCTGGTGACCGTATCATTGTAAAACAACATGGCAACAAAACAAAATGGCAGCCTCCATAGAGAGTGACGGTTCTCAACCAATAAGAACCGTCGACACAATTGAACCGTAGCGCCCCCTGGCGACGGTTTCACCACAAAATGGGGTATTTTTTGCTAATTTATGCAAATGAATTGTGATGTGATAGGTCTCGTGACGGCTCTCGACCAATCAGAACCATCGACACTTGACCCGTAGCGCCCCCTGGCGACAATATGACCGCAAAGGAGTGGCGTGACTGCTCTCGACCAATCAAAATGAACCCCAAAATCTCCTCATTTTAGCGATAATAGGGGATAACCCCGTTTCGACCCCCTGGCGGTGAAACTCTCTCGACTAATCAGAACGCTCCATTTCAAATTTCGACCAATCAGAATGAGCCCCAAAATCTCCTCCAAATTTAAGCCTTTAAAAACCCCAACATACTACTAGTGACAATTAAAAAAGTGTGCTAAGTCATCAAACCTCTGAGTATGTTGTGTGTTATAGTTATAGAGTAGGGTGGGGCATAGCGCACCTCTCTGGGGGCAAACACGATTTCACCTACTTATTTCCATCTAAGTCTGAAACGGTTAACGCAGTTACATATACACACCTCGTAACTAAATAGTACTAGGATTGCATAATCTTATTACAAAAATGCAATTTAGTGGCAGTCCTGCACGTGTCGCAAATTTTATCATGTGGGACAATACGCTTTTCCCCAACAATGCGTGGCTTACATATGTGTTGTGTTTATTTTATTGAAACATTGAGTCTTTTTTCCCAGCACCGATTTATAGATCCCAGTTAGTTAGCTTTGTCCTACCCTAATAATTACCTACTAATTTTATCATGTTTTCACACAATACAGGAAGGGGTCAGGAGGGAAGGCGACGGGAGTGCAAGTTAGCTAGGAGACGGGAGAGAAAGGTGTCAGGTTGATGGGTGAGAGAGAGTGACTGATGACTGCCAAGTGACAAGGCTGCAGGACAGAATGTAATGGAAGGCATCCATCGGAAGAGCTATTCCGAGGCAGTGATAGAGGGGGTGAGAAAGAGAGCGAGGGTGTTTTGGGGGGGACTCAATAGTTAGGAAAACCGACAGAGTCTTAAACAAGGGAGAAGACGTGGTGGTTTGCTTGTCTGGGGCCAAAACAGAGGCGATAACTGAGAGGGTAGAAAACATCATGGGTTCGGGCAAGGGTGGATCTGTTTTAGTATATGTAGGGACAAATTACGTAGAGAGGGAGGGTACAACTGCCATAGTTAGTCAAAGTTGGTCAGAACACTAAAGCAGACACGGGTTGAGCAGGTAATACTGTCAGGGATTTTACCAGTAATAGGAAGGAGGGGTCAGAGATATCGAAATTGCCGGGAGATCATCTAAGTGGAAAGGAGCAGCAGTATTTGTGGATGGACTCACAGCAGCAGTAGACAGTGGCATGGGTAGCATAACAAATACTTTTGGTAGTAAACATTGCTTAAGCTAGAAGTGCAGGGGGGTTACTTAGAGATGCCTCAAGCAGGACAAGAGGTCATTAGTACAGACAAACCAACAAAATGTCCGAAAAGCATGTCTGAAGCAGGTTATAGATGCATTTGTTTAATTTTTTAAAATTAAACATAATGGTTGAAGATATTGACCCTCACATAATTGATATTACCGAATAATGGGCCAACACAGACATAACAGATGCTGAATTTGGATTGACAGGATACGTAATGTTTAGGAGAGATGGAATAGGAAGAAGGAGAGGGGGAGTTATTTAATATGTTAAATAATCTTGTCAGGCTGATGAAATAAATTAGAAAGAGAAGATTGCGATGAAGCTGTTTGGTGCAAAATAGTTTCAGGAAATTCAAAATTAACTATTGGATTAGTTTACCGAAGTCCAAACATAAACGAAGAGGATAACACAAAAATACAAAATGTTATAAAGGAAGTTAGTAAAGGGGAATGTATCAAAATGGGAGACTTTAACCATAGACACATACAATGGAAATCTCTAGAGAGTACAGGGGGTGAGGACCAACAATTTCTATTTTTAATTCAGGATAGCTTCCTTACTCAGCAGGGGAGATAATATATTATATATGGTTTTGTCATCACAAAAAGAATTAGTGGACAATGTAAAAATACATGAACCATTGGGTAACAGTAACCACAATCAAATACATTTTGACATCAATGTAAAACCAGAAAATAAAAATAAAAAACATATAGGAGAAACTTCCTCAAAGGTAACTATAAAGATATGAAAAAATACTTAGCAAAGCTAGATTGGTATCACATGCTGATGAATAAGACCGCAATTGAATGTTGGAATATTCTAAAATATGAAATTGAGAGTATCATTGATAAATTTGTTCCCTTGAAAGACAAGGAAAACGGTCTAGAAAGAAACACTTGTCAAAAGAAGCTATTAGAAAAATAGTGTTTAAGCAAACTATGTGGAGGGTTTATAGACGTACCAGAAAGGATGAAGACTATGCAAATTACAAAGAGGCACTTAACCTAGCTACAAATGAAATTACAAAATATAAAAGAACCTTTGAAAAAAAATTGGCAGGTAATATAAAAAACGACAGCAAGAGTTTCTATGCTTATGTAAGGAGTAATCAGAAAGTTCGAGATAAGGTCGGACCACTGGAAAACAACAGTGATTTAACAAGATTTAACAAGATTTGCCATCCAAGCCAAAGGCCCAGATGGCAAGTGGACAAGGAAGCCATTGGCTTATCGAGAGTCCAACAATGTTCACCTACTTATAACCCGCCCTCCTGAGATATGTGTCAACCTTGTTTTTAAACATATTCACGCTGCTAGCAGTTACACAATCTGTAGACAATTTGTTCCATTCATTTATTGTCCTCTGTGAGAACGAGTGCTTCCTGATGTCCAATCTACATTGATCCTTTACTAATTTTACCTCATGTCCTCTAGTTCTGCTATCCTTCTTGAGTGAGAAAAACATATTTCTATCAATATTTTCATACCCATTCAATATCTTAAAAACTTCAATCTGATCTCCTCTTAACCTCCTTGTCTCTAGAGTTGTTAAACCACATTCTTGCAGGCGTTCTTCATAACTAAGGTCTCTAAGTTCTGGAATCATTTTAGTTGCTCTCCTTTGTATGCATTCAAGCGTATCTATATCCTTCTTACGATATGGTCTCCATGCTTGTATACAGTATTCTAAATGAGGTCTAACTATTGATTTATATTGCTTAGTGGAAACATAATTTCAGACGGGTTTCAAATGGCAGAGGTCCTGAATGAGTATTTCAGCTCAGTTTTTACCACAGAAGATATCAGCTCACTTCCAGTTCCATTTACTAAATTTGAGGGCAATACATCAGAACATTTAGGGCAGTTATTTGTAACTCCTGAAATGATAGCACAGAAAATTAAGAAGATGAAAGATAATAAATCACCTGGAGTTGATTGGATACCACCAAAACTGCTTAAGGAAATTGTTGAGCAGATTAGTACACCACTTGCAAAATTTTTTAACTTGTCACTAGACGAAGGAATAGTTCCTTCAGAATGGAAAGAAGCAAACATTAACCCGCTATTTAAGAAGGGATCGAGGAACAAGCCAGACAATTACAGACCAGTGAGTTTAACATTAGTTGTATGTAAATTACTCGAAACACTAATTAGAGACCACATGTTGGAATTCCTTGCAAAACATGAATTAATAAATACATCTCAACATGGGTTCCTAAAAGCAAGGTCATGTCTAACCAATCTCTTACGTTTTTTAGGAAGAAATTACAAAGTGGGTAGATGACAGGTCACCAGTGGATGTTGTCTACTTAGATTTTCAGAATGCTTTTGATAAAGTGCCATATCAAAGATTGTTACTTAAACTAAAAGCCCATGGTAAAGGTAATGACGTAATCAACTGGTAGAAGAGTGGATTACACACAGAAGACAGAGAGTAATAGTAGATGGTGAGATTTCAAAATGGAAATCTGTTTTGAGTGGGGTACTATACTGTTTTTAATATATCTATAAATGATTTGGAAGATGACATATCTAGCAAAGTACTCAAATTTGCAAAAGTATTCAGAAAGGTTACTAATGATACAGATAAACACAGTTTACAGGATGATTTAGATAAATTAGTTAAATGGTCAGAAAAATGGCAAATGTTATTAAATTTTGGGAAGTTTAAATGTATATACATAGGACATGGAAACATGGACGAAGAATATAAAATGGGGGATGCTGTACTAGGTAGAACCACACAAGAAAAGGACTTAGGAGTAACATTTAGTGTTGACATGAAAGTTTCAGAGCAATGTGGGATTGTTGTTTCGAAAGGAAATAAAATTTTAGGGCTAATTAGGAGAACTATCACGTATAAGGAGAAACAGCTAATTGTACCCCTGTACAAAGCAATAGTTAGACCACATTTGGAATATTGTATTCAAGCATGGAGGCCGCATCGTAAAAAGGATAATGACAAGCTAGAAAAAATACAGCAAAGAGCAACCAAAATTATTCCAGAATTGAAAGACCTTAGCTACAAAAGCCGCTTATTATAATGTGGTTTGACAACACTAGAGACCAGGAGACTAAGACCAAATAGAAGTGTTTAAAATAGTGAACGGTTATGAGGGTGTTGATAGGAATATGTTCTTCAAACTTAAAGAAGGCAGTAGAACCAGAGGACACAAAGCAGCATTAGTCAAGGAGCAGTGTAGGTTGGACATGAGAAAATACTCTTTCTCACAGAGGGTGATAAATGAACGGAACAAACTGCCAAATGATTGTGTTAATGCTAGTAGTGTGAATATGTTTAAAAATAGAATTGACAGATATCTGATAAGGGCAGGCTACACATAGATGAGAAAATTGTTGGCCTCTAGATAAGCCATTGGCTTCCTTGTCCACTTGCCATCTGGAACTTGTTGTTTGGGATGGCAATCTTGTTAAATCTTGCAAAATCTACATATGTTGAAATGTGGTCAAGATTTGTTGAATTTTAAGGGAGATATGTCATATGGCCTGAAATTCCTTGACATGTACACTTAGTGTTGCTTTGTGGCCACAGGACGCACATATTGCAGATATATGGGTGTATGATATGGATATGGCCAGAACGTGTATATAAAGTCCTTTCAAATAATACCAATTTTGATGTGATAATATTCCATGCGTTGACGTAACAACCTGATGAATGTCACTAAAATAGGAAGACGCTAAATCAGGGATGTCACTAGAGTGTCTGTTCAGTATCCCTAATGTGTAAACAATCATAAAATGACACAGCTCATTTGGTATCTATTTATTGTAAACATCACTGCAGCCAAGTTTATGGGTGGAAAGTGGTAGGGGGGTCACCAATATTTCGTTGAATCCGTTATGGCCTTCAGCCAATGAGAGCAATAATGAAACTTATAAAGAAATTGAACTTTTATGCTTGAGTCAAAGCAATTTTATTACAGCATTAACGTACCAATGAGCCCAAGTCGATGTAGATGCTGTTATAATTGAGCACTGATCGTTTTCATGTCATAACATTGCTTTCAACTGTATAGAATGGTGAATCCGTTATGGCGATTTAGCAGCTCTGATGCATTCAACAGTGGGCTGTTGCAGGGGTATTAAACTCCAATCTCCCACCTGGGAGCCAATATCTCACCTCCCACCATTTTAAGGGTTCACCTCCCAACAAATTTTTAGACCAACCTCCCACCTCTCACTTCCTGCCACACCCCCTCACTCAGAATGGAATGTTTTTGTATGCGACGCAGTTGTGACTAATAGGCCTACTCACTGCCTACCAGGGCAGGTGTACATGAACATTTTATTAATGTTGTCCAGCTACGACACCTAATAAAGTAAACTAGTTGAATCCACTATGTTAAATCCGTTATGCTGTATTTCTCTAATCTGTCTAGTATTCTTCCATTATGAGGTCTATTTACCTACCGATAGTCATTTCTCATGCACAATAAGTTCATGCAATACACTACACAATTTGGAATGCGATAACAAACAATTTTCACTTAAATTCTAGTATTTGGACATTCGTACGCACGTACTTCCACATCAATAATTTATTTTACAATTTTTTATGCGAGTTTGACTTATTATGCTTTATATAATATGAACATATAAAATTGCAATATTCTTGCAAGTGTTTTATTTGATTAGTAAATACATTTCGTGTTATGACAGATTATGATCAGATTACAATATTTTTAAAATTTTGCTGGTGACATAGCTGTTACTATGTCAGATGTTCAAAACATTTGCACTTGACCACCATTTGTTTTAGCCTTTTGGATTTCAAACAACCTTTAAAATGTTTCATTAATTTTATTGCAGAGTAATCGGCCACCTTAATTCGTGTCATTTTAAACATTAAGTTATATAGTTCTGAACCGGAATAGGTTCGGAAGTGCCAAATACATGGGTTAGTTTGTCTGGGGCTGGACCTGCGCCTGCTACTCAACTAACATAACAGTACTGGGCCAATATCTACCACCAGTTGATGTGGTACTTGCCTGATAACCTATAACCAGCACTGGCCCAATGCATGCTCTGCACAGAGGCTGTTAACTGGGCTAATACTGGCATGCTTTACTGGGCCAATGCTGGTGCATTAACGGTCCAGCATTGGCCGAGTGCATTGGCACGGTACTGTACCATTACTGGCATGCTATGTACTGGCACAATACTGGAACACTAATGGCCCAGTACTGTGCTGGTACTGGTATGCTAAACTGGGCCAATATAGGAATCTCTGTGGCCTAGTATTGGGATATAGTAGTATGCCTGTATGAGATAGCAACAAACACCAGGATATGAAACTAAACGTGAACAGTTTTATTCATCATAAATTTACAAATCATTGGCATGATCATGCCTGTGTTGTACTAAAGCTCTCCTCTTCCTCCCGCCACGCCTGTCTCCAGAGTTCCGGAGCCACAGCATAATCTCTTTCTGGAAGCTTGATTCAGTTATTCCTTGAAGGAAAGGATTCCTCAGAATGGCCCCTGAAACACACACACACACACACACACACATATAATTATATATATACGTATATATACACACTTTTATCTAAAACATCAGTGCACTTCCTAAACAATGATTAATGTTTGTATACCAACTGGTTACGCAATCAAGAAGTAATTACCACACCCTTTCATTTTCCAGTTTGATCCTACAACAGCTTTTTGACCCCAAAATTAATCTCAGCCTGGGCAGGCTATAACTGTAGTTTTGCACAAAATCAGGAACGAACTCCCTGTCACTTTAAAATCATCTGAAACTAGCTACCTTCTGCAAATGACATATTTTTTTCGACACTGCATTCCCATCCAACCGTTCTGTATATAATATGCCCCCAAGTATAATACGCTCCCTGACTTTTGCTGAAATCTTACAGAAATTATATATTAATTATCATGTATAATACACACCCAAACCTTTTAACATCAACCCCTCATTTCCTAACAATTGTCAATCTTTCCCCCAACAGCTATGTACTGTATGCAAGTAGGTATAAAAACAAAAAGGATGTATCTACTTCTACACCAACCACCCTACTTCTGATCCCTGACCACACGCTATGTCATGCCTGTCAGTTCATTGTTCTCATCATTGTTTGCAATATTTTGCATATGTTTCTCGACTCCTACAATTTTTTGACGTTTTGTCCAATACGACATAGTGCAAACTCAACTGCCAACTAATTGCTATCTCTAAAAAACCTGAAAGAAAATATCACTGAAATACCAGTTCTGTTCAAGAATGATTGAAATAATATTGAAATTAAAAGACTAGTTATCTATTAGGCTGATAACTGATATCCTAACTTTAGGTGATTCCAGGTCAGATCCAGACTTGGGGTCAGTTATACTAAAAATACCAATTCCAATTATCAATTCCATATCGAAATAATAGCATGTGAACAGAGCAACCATAGACATACCCAATGCCAAAAAAATATAATTTATTTTAGACTAGCTTTATTTAATGTTTGTATATTATGGTACATAATGGCAAATAAATATGATATACACTTGTTGATTAGCTGTAACGAATAAATTTGAGTTAAAAAGTTACATGATGTAATTGAAAAAGCAACTGAAAGATAATTGAAAATACCAATTACATTTTCACGAATTCCAATTACTTAAAAAAACTTTGGTGAAAAACCAACAATGATCACCGGTTCATTTCATTCTCTGGCCCATAACTTCAGGAAATAATTGTGCTAAAATAATAAAGGTTACATTTTTAGAAAATCATAATATATAACAGGTATGATTTTGGGTGTTTACCCGTTGTTGACATTGCAGGGCATTACAGATGCAATTTACATGTAAATACTTAGTTTTTTTTACAGAAGACTGAAATGCTCAACTATAGCCACTTATTCACTGGTTAAAATTACAGTAAACTCTGAGACATCAACATTTTTACCGTTGGCTGATTTCACATGGAATGACCCTAATATATAGAACACTACAAATATACTGAGAAAAACAGGGTGGGCATTCTAAGGGTTTCTAAGATATGATCAAAATAGTACATTTATATGATTAATCTTATGCTGCTTGTCGTTCAGTGAACAAACTATGCTTGTATATTCAATTGTTTCTTCCCAGTACCCAGTTACCTGATTTCCTGTCTACTAAATGCAGTTAAATGAGACCTTTCCAAAAATATTACTGAAGTTATGGGTCAGAGTGAAATGAAAATGAGAAAAATTGGAGATTGGTCAATAAAAACATGTAAAAAACAACTGATTTGAGTACATGCAAATATGCAAAATTTCTGCAAAATCGGAGTTGGGTCATCCAAAAGTGTCAACACTTGACATGGAATCACCCCTTTACTTTAGTGCAATTGTAATGAAAACAGCAATAGATCATTTGTAATGTTTTAACATACATTATTATAAATGTGTAGCCAACTATGCTTCCCCTACGGCTTGGACTGGTGTAGCTAAACCAGTTTGACGCAGGGTCTATACTATAGTTTGCGATTGGAACAGGTTATATAATTATATAAACTGCTTCAATTGCCTAAGGCTTAAGCCTTAATGCTTCAATTATCACCCAGCTGTGTCAATAAAAACACTAATTTATTTAACAAGTTTTAACAAGATTTAACAAGATTGCCATCCCAAACAACAAGTTCCAGATGGCAAGTGGACAAGGAAGCCATTGGCTTATCGAGAGTCCAACAATTTTCTCATCTATGTGTAGCCCGCCCTTATCAAATATCTGTCAATTCTATTTTTAAACATATTCACACTACTAGCATTAACACAATCATTTGGCAGTTTGTTCCATTCATTTATCACCATCTGTGAGAAAGAGTACTTTCTCATGTCCAACCTACACTACTCCTTAACTAATGCTGTTTTGTGTCCTCTGGTTCTACTGCCTTCTTTAAGTTTTAAGAACATATTCCTGTCAACATCCTCATAACCATTCACTATTTTAAACACTTCTATTTGGTCTCCTCTTGGTCTCCTGGCCTCTAGTGTTGTCAAACCACATTGTAATAAGCAACTTTCGTAACTAAGCTCTCTCAATTCTGGAATAATTTTGGTTGCTCTTCGTTTTATTCTTTCTAGCTTGTCTATGTCCTTTTTACGATATAGCCTCCATGCTTGAATACAATATTCCAAATTTGGTCTAACTATTGCTTTGTACAGGGGTACAATTAGCTGTTTCTCCTTATACATGATAGTTCTCCTAATTAGCCCTAGAATTTGATTTCCTTTCGAAGCAGCAATCCCACATTGCTCTGAAACTTTCATGTCAGCACTAAATGTTACTCCTAAGTCCTTTTCTTGTGTGGTTCTACCTAGTACAGCATCCCCCATTTTATATTCTTCGTCCATGTTTCCATGTCCTATGTGTATACATTTACACTTCCCAAAATTGAACATTTGTAATTTTTCTGACCATTTAACTAATTGATCTAGATCATCCTGTAAACTTTGTTTATATGTATCATTAGTAACCTTTCTGAATACTTTTGTCTCATGTGCAAATTTCAGTACTTTGCTAGATATGTCATCTTCCAAATCATTTATATATATATATATATATATATATATATATATATATATTAAAAACAGAATAGGGCCTAATACTGATACCGGTGGTACCCCACTCAAAGCAGATTTCCAGTTTGAAATCTCACCATCTACTATTACTCTCTGTTTTCTGTGTGTAAGCCACTTTTCTATCCAGTTGATTACATCATTACCTATGCCATTGGCTTTTAGTTTAAGTAACAATCTTTGATGTGGCACTTTATCGAAAGCTTTCTGAAAATCTAAGTAGACAACATCCACTGAGATGAGATTAGTTAGACATGACCTTGCTTTTAGGAACCCATGTCAGACCTGGGCCGAAGTACTCGGTACTTGTGTACTCGACTACATTTTTGAAATACTCGTACTCATAGAAATTATGGTCATATACTCGTACTTGTGTTCAATGTACTCAGATTTTACGAGTACATCCGAGCACTTTTTCAATATGATATTGTAAACATTATTTAATTTCTTATTATCAAATCATTAACAACTACAATTTCAAAAAGTATGTTAGCAAATTGTATAACCTGCATATGAATCAGATTAACAATGTATATGTTCTTGCACGCATCTCAGCTGAGTTATATATGCTTTCTAATATAGGATCATTAAAAAAACACTTTTATTATGTAAATTCTATTGCAATAACCATGATGTTAATTGCAATATAGTAGTCCCTGATTCGTAATAATTATTATTGTTACATTTAGTAGTTGTGGTTTATTTTTTACTTGATATTGGTGAGTTTTCACAAATTCACACCGTGGATTACTTTTCTGCACATTGAATGCACTAAAGCCACAAATGCTTTGCTTCAAGAGGCGGCATCTTTTGATTCTTTTCCCAGTCAGAAACCCCTAGTTCATATCCATATTTGTTTAGTTACCAGTCCAGGCCATAATCTTTGTGTTTGTTTAATTAAGCCAGGAAGTCCAGTAAGCCCATAATGAAAGGGTCATTCATCAGTTAGCCATAAAATGCCTTTGTTGCTCCCACAAGTGACAGTGCTAAGTACTAAAAGTTTTTTTTTACAGTTTTCCACATAAAAAAGTGTGATCAACTGCCATTGCATAGTCAGCTTTTCCTGAATTATATATATTATATTAATTCACAATTTTTATTTTAAAAATACATTATTATTACTATGCAGAGTTACTATAATATCATACAAGATATACTCGTACTCGTGGAAATGTACTCGTACCCAGCTTTGAGCAATGTACTCGGCCCCAGGTCTGACCCATGTTGAGATGTATTTATTATGTGGTCTTTAATTAATGTTTCGAGTAATTTACATACAACTGATGTTAAACTCACTGGTCTGTAATTTTCTGGCTTGTTCCTCGATCCCTTCTTAAATAGCGGCGTAATGTTTGCCTCTTTCCATTCTGAAGGAACTATTCCTTCTTCCAGTGACAAGTTAAACAATTTTGCAAGTGGTGTACTAATTTGCTCAACAATTTCCTTAAGCAGTTTTGGTGGTATCCCATCAACTAAAGGTGATTTATTATCTTTCATCTTCTTAATTTTCTTTGCTATCATTTCAGGAGTTACAAATAACTGCCCTATATGTTCTGATGTGTTGCCCTCAAATTTAGTAAATGGAACTGGAAGTGAGCTGATATCTTCTGTGGTAAAAACTGAGCTGAAATACTCATTCAGGATCTCTGCCATTTGAAACCCGTCTGAAATTATGTTTCCCCTGTTGTTTTCCAGTGGTTTGACCTTATCTCGAACTTTCTGTTTACTATTTACATAAGCATAGAAAACCTTGCTGTAATTTTTTACATTACCTGCCAATTTTTTTTCAAAGGTTCTTTTAGATTTTCTAATTTCAGTTGTAGCTAGGTTAAGTGCCTCTTTGTAATTTGCATAGTCTTCATCCTTTCTGGTATGCCTAAAAACCCTCCACACAGTTTGCTTAAACACTATTTTTCTAATAGCTTCTTTTGACAAGTGTTTCTTTCTAGTCCGTTTTCCTTGTTTTCTTCAAGGGAACAAATTTATCGATGATACTCTCAATTTCATATTTTAGAATATTCTAACATTCAATTGCAGTCTTATTCATCAGCATGGCCATGTTATTCCAATCTAGCTTTGCTAAATATTTTCTCATATCTTTATAGTTACCTTTGTGGAAGTTTCTCCTATACGTTTTTTTATTTTTACTTTCTGATTTTACATTGATGTCAAAATGTATTTGATTGTGGTCACTGTTACCCAATGGTTCATGTATTTTTACATTGTCCACTAATTCTTTTTGTGATGATAAAATTATATCTAATACATTTTCTCCCCTGGTTGGTTCTAGCACGTGCTGAGTAAGGAAGCTCTCCTGAATTAAAAATAGAAATTGTTGGTCCTCACCCCCTGTACTCTCTAGAGATTTCCATTGTACATGTCCATGGTTAAAATGATACATTCTCCTTTACTAACTTCCTTTATAGTATTTTGTATTTTTGTGTTATCCTCTTCGTTTATGCTTGGACTTCGGTAAACTAATCCAATAGTTAATTTTGAATTTCCTGAAACTATTTTGCACCAAACAGCTTCATCATAATCTGCTTCGCTTTCTAATTTTATTTCATAAGCCTGAATAGATTCTTTAACATATAAAATAACTCCCCCTCCCCTTCTTCCTATTCGATCCTAAACATTACGTATCCTGTCAATTCTAATTCAGCATCTGTGTTGGCCCATGATTCGGTTATACCAATTATGTGAGGGTCAATATCTTCTACCATATAATGTTTAATTCGTTTTTCTTATTTACTATACTCCTACTCCTAGCATTTAAATTTAAACACACACATCTATAACCTGCTTCAGACATGTTTTTCGGACATTCTGTTATTGGTTTATCTGTACTAGTGGCTTCTTGTCCTGCTTGAGGCATCTCTAAGTACCCCTCCCTGCGCTTCTAGTTTAAATAGTGTTTACTACCAAAAATATTTGATATGCTACCCGGGCCTTGCCACTGTCTACTGCTGCTGAGAATCCATCCGCAAATACTGCTGCCCCCTTTCCACTTTAGGTAAAACTGTACTACTCTGTGCATTCACAAGTATCATATCATAATGTAGGCTACTCGCTTGTGCTAATCAGTGCAACTTACCTGAGAAAAATCCACTTTCAAGACTTCCAAAGAAACGTCAATCTCCAGCAATCCTCTGAATTTGGTGGTAAAATTGCATTCCATAGGTGTCGCTGCAAAAAGCTACACGTGCGCCATCTTGTGGAACAATGTTGAAAACTTCCCTGTATTGGGCCAGTGCTGGGCAAGTACCTCGACTTTCACTGTGGTCTGTCAATGTACATGCTCAGTACCGGCTGTACCGTTGACGGTACAAACGGTACTCGCCAGTATAATGCCAGCATTGGCCCAACACTGCTATGTTTGCTTGGGGCGAGTGACTCTGCCTAACAGGAATGCTGAAATTACTGCGCGAAGACATACATATTCATTCACATACCCGCCACTGTTTTTAGCCAGGTACTCATTTATACAACTGAGTGAACTAACGCAACACGGGGTGAACAAAATTGCCCAAGTTTCGAAACGGCAACAAGAGGATTGAAACCCGGGTTCTCTCGACTGGGAGTCTCTTGTTCAAACCAGTACGCCACCGCGCACCATTTTCATTTTGCTGTCTTCGGACTTGGCTAAACAACAACTGGTACAGAATATGCAACCAATTATGACAGTAAAGAGTTGTCGTATTATACTTGAAAAACTTACCGTGTGCCGTAACAATCACTAGCACAAGAATACCTTCCATGATACGGAACCACACCCATAGAAAACCGTACAGTTTCAGTAGTTCAGGAAAACTGTAGATCAATAATCCACATTTATAGACAACCGTTCTTCCGGGTTTGTTGAACCAACCCCTGCATGACGCTTTTGCGTTATTTGGGTCAGGTCAATACTTCTAATTTGAAGGTTAAACATTCGATAGGTTACCGCAGCTACTTATTTGTCGGCCGATACGGGGACCAACTCGAGCTGTATGACTATAAAAGGATCACTCCAGCAAGGTCGCACGTGTCATATAGACACGTTAAACGTCGCCTAGTTTGGCTGTAACACAATTCGTGTACTTGACTAACGAAGGATGTGTGTGGCAGGAGGTGTAGCGTTGCACAAAAAGCGGTAGATCTACCGCTTTTCAAGCTGTGAGGGTGGTAGATCGCATCGCGAGCCTCGCACCGCGGTCGCTAGAGGGAGTGTGAGAGGGGTTTCCCCTCCTGGCGGAAGTGTTGTTAAATTTTAGGGTATATTTGCTTAATTTTTGTGCATCTTCCATGTGACGTGTTGGTATGGTTGGATTCGAAATGAGTACTTTTAACTTTTTACTCGTGAAATCACGGTTTAGCGGTAGATTTCGGTACTAAATCGATAGACCGTGAGATTATCCCAAATTTAAGAAAATTTTTATTAAGGCGTTAGTTCGAGAGACTTAATTTGGCACCTTTGGTTGGCTTCAAAAATAGGTTGGAGGTGGGATTTTGGGATGGGGTGCGGGAGGTTACATATATAAGTATTATAAAATAAATGAACATTTCAAATTATAATATTTGCATACAAAGCATCGATCACAGCACCAGGTCCGTAGCCAGAGGGGTTCACAATTAATATCCCACCTTTTGTGAACATCATTTTAAAAATTGTGAACCCCCCGTCAACGTTACTAGTCTCGCTTATCCGACTCTGGCTCGCCTTCGTGAATTCGCCGAGAAGAGAGTCTGGCCTCAGAGGCGTGGTTTCGTTGTTACCCACTGTTAATACTGCATTTTGTGTATGCGTTCCCGTGAAGCGCAAGCAGCCAATCAGCGTCATTATCGAGATGCTACACATTTTTTTGCCCGATTTAACTTTTCATTCAGAGCATTATATGTCATATACCACCCCACACTTTGCTGTCTTTGCTGTTCTGTCATTTGGGTGTAACAACAACCTCAGGGTGTTGACAGGTTTGTGGTAAACTTGGATATCATAGGACTTGAAAATCCTTGCAAATAGTTCTGATAGTTTGTAGGGCAGACATAAGGCTTGTTGTCTTCTGCTGGTTTCTGTGGTAGTGTTCTCCTTCTTTCTCCGTTGCGTGATGTTAAACATCCAAGTTTTGTAACCGTTTGTTTTCAGCACTTTTTTATATGATCCACCTCTATATGTTCTTGTCCTCCTCTTCTGTTTAATGTTTTCTGCCCTTTGGAGGGGTGTCCTAACCACTGCATGATGGTTTGTGTTATAAGTGGTGATTAGAATCCCAGTTAAAATACTGGTCTGTGTTGCTTTCCAGTATATCTTAACCTTGGTTGATCCATCATATTTCAGGCATATACATGTGTCTAGAAAGGCTAAGGTATTGTCCTGTTCTGGTTCTACCGTGAACTTAATGTTCTCGTCCATTGAGTTCAGATGATGTGTGGAATATTCTACTTCGCTCTCTTGTAACATTGTGAATGTGTCATCTACATATCTCAACCAGATGTCTGGGGGACGAGGTGCTTCCCTGATGGCTCTTTCTTCATAATATTCCATGTATATGTTCGTCACTATCGGAGACACCGGATTAACATCCACATACAGAAACACACGTTGAATCGAGACGTTGGCCAGGAGCTCTCACCAGTCCTGCTCAAACTTGTGTCACATGACATTGGTCATGTGACACATCCGTAACTTCAGTCTGCTGAAGAAGACCGCGGGATGCGGTAAAAAATGTTCAGATCGAATACAAAGTTTCTTGAGAAGTAATTATGTTTAATATTAATAACCGAGAAACCGGATCATCTATCCATTCAAGAATCTCTGCAGTCGTCTTGTAGATCTCACTGTACTCCACATCTGCAATTGTCTGATGTCGATAACGATGTCCCCCAGGTAACAATGACACGTGATTTCACGTGTTCTGAAGATGAATTCACGTGTTTCAACTGGTTCAATTCAAGTGTTATCGTACGTGAATTCAGGAGATTATGTGGACAAATTGGTGTCCAGACACGTGTTTTAACTGGTTCAGAACACTTGAATTCACGTATTTCAACTGATTAAAATCACATGTTTCTGTACGTGAATTCACGAGATCCTGTGGACAAATGTATTGTCCAGACACGTGTCTTAACTGGTTGATTTGATCCTGGATGCGTCCCTGCCTTGTGGGTTATAACCATATCGATCTTGAGCGCAATGACAAATCTTAAAGTTAAATGCTTCCAAAAGGTAGACTAATAGTCGTCACATGTCATGTTCACCTTATAAACAGTAAGACGCAGTATATGTCATGTTAGTGGATATGTAGCTGTCTCTGCCATACACGGTAGCAGCCATGCAGTTGTTGATTATTTCCTGCCCCGCACCCAGCTAGTCTACATGAAAAGTATTAATGATGTGGCTCTGCAGAGCAGTAGATATATTAGATTACATTTTAAACTTTGACAAGCCAGAATCAGATATTTCCCACTCTCCTTGAAGTGGTATCATAATTAATAACACTGTGTGGCAACTGGGACAGGGTGTTGGGTTATTCCATAGGGATCAGTGCGTTAAGGACAATGGACTATACAGTGACGGAATGTTATGGTCAAACAGTGAATAGGTGGTCTAACACCATGCCGAATAAGTTGCTTTTGTCAATATTGTTCAGGAAATAGTCTGTTAACTTAAGCAATATACCCTCTCACGTAACCGATTCTCTCTAAAGCCGCATTGTTCGTCTAGTAGTAATTTATAATATGTCAGATAGGTGTATAAATGGTTGTACACATGCCGTTCTATGAGTTTCGATAGAATTGGTAGGACAGATATAGGTATGTAATTCATGACGTCGTTCGAGACTCCGCGTTTATATAGAAGGACCACTCTGGCCTTCTTCCATGATTTTGGAAAATGCGCCGCGACGATACTTGCATTGCATTTGTTAACTATGTGTGGTGAAATGATTTTTGCGCTCAGTTAGAGTAGTTTACAACTGATGCCATCAAGTCCTGTTGCTTTTTGTCGCTGACATTTTCTTGCAATTGGTTAAGAACAAATTCAGTCGTCATATTTTGCAATTTAAAAGACGCGTTTTCCGGTTTTCTACGTGAGATAAATTTCCGCAATTTTGAATAATTCGGCACAGTGGTCGTAGTATTAAACTTCGATGCAATGTTCGCAAAAAGTTCATTGAATTTATTGGCCATCGATCATGTTTGCGTGTGGATGCAGCTGACAGTTGGTTCGTCTCGGTTGAACCGCGCGCGTCGTAGCCATTGAATATTTTATGTGATTCCATATCACGCGTGGATTTGGTATCTGTTTGTTCAATGGACTTTAAGTAGAAGTCACGTTTCGCCTTTCGAATTTCATGATTAACATGGTTCTTGGCAGACTTATACATCGCCGATGTGCGAGGATCTTTTGAGTGTTTTGTGCGATCAAATAGGCGATCTCTGGCCATTATTAATCTAGCCAGATCTGCGTTAAACCAAGGAGGTTGCTTAATAGTCATGACACGCCTTTCAACAATCGGGGCTCGTTCATTCAGCACAGAAATGTACAACTGCTGGAAGAGATCCAGCTTTACGTCGACATCGTCCGTCAAGTTGATCAATGGACACCGGGCATTGGTTAGCTGCTCTGTAAACGTCGTCCGTCATGTTGATCAGTGGACACCGGGCATTGGTTAGCTGCTCTGTAAACGTCGTCCGTCATGTTGATCAATGGACACCGGGCATTGGTTAGCTGCTCTGTAAACGTCGTCCGTCATGTTGATCAGTGGACACCGGGCATTGTTTAGCTGCTCTGTAAACGTCGTTCGTCACGTTGATCAGTGGACACCGGGCATTGGTTAGCTGCTCTGTAAACGTCGTCCGTCATGTTGATCAGTGGACACCGGGCATTGTTTAGCTGCTCTGTAAACGTCGTCCGTCATGTTGATCAGTGGACACCGGGCATTGGTTAGCTGCTCTGTAAACGTCGTCCGTCATGTTGATTAATGATCACCGGGCATTGGTTAGCTGTTCTGTAAACGTCGTCCGTCATGTTGATCAATGGACACCGGGCATTGGTTAGCTGCTCTGTAAACATCGTCCGTCTTGTTGATCAATGATCACCGGGCATTGGTTAGCTGCTCTGTAAACGTCGTCCGTCATGTTGATCAGTGGACACCGGGCATTGTTTAGCTGCTCTGTAAACGTCGTCCGTCATGTTGATCAATGGACACCGGGCATTGGTTAGCTGTTCTGTAAACGTCGTCCGTCATGTTGATCAATGATCACCGGGCATTGGTTAGCTGCTCTGTAAACGTCGTCCGTCGTGTTGATCAGTGGACACCGGGCATTGGTTAGCTGCTCTGTAAACGTCGTCCGTCTTGTTGATCAATGGACACCGGGCATTGGTTAGCTGCTCTGTAAACGTCTTCCGTCATGTTGATCAATGAACACCGGGCATTGGTTAGCTGCTCTGTAAACGTCGTCCGTCATGTTGATCAATGAACACCGGGCATTGGTTAGCTGCTCTGTAAACGTCGTCCGTCATGTTGATCAATGGACACCGGGCATTGGTTAGCTGCTCTGTAAACGTCGTCCGTCATGTTGATCAATGGACACCGGGCATTGGTTAGCTGCTCTGTAAACGTCGTCCGTCATGTTGATCAATGGACACCGGGCATTGGTTAGCTGCTCTGTAAACGTCGTCCGTCATGTTGATCAATAACCACGGGGCATTGGTTAGCTGCTTTGTAAACGTCGTCCGTCATGTTGATCAATGGACACCGGGCATTGGTTAGCTGCTCTGTAAACGTCGTCCGTCATGTTGATCAATGGAAACCGGCGTTCATCAACGTTTTTTAAAATCACGATAAAAGGATGGTGTTGTGCATGTTCGTGTTGGCAAATGAGCCGTTATGTTTTCTAACAACGGTCGCTGGGCAGTGATCTGATAGGCCGATGGACGGCACAGAAGATGTCAGCGAGTTTGAAAGGTTGTTTACGGATATGTGATCGAGACAAGAATATGATTCCGGGCGTGTAACTTCGCATATCAGTTGGTCTAGTCCCAACATGAGCAAGTAGTTTGTTCCTTTCATCAAATCCATATTCACATATCCCAGAACATAGACGTCAAATCCCAAACATAGTGAGTTTTCAATATTCGAGACAATTTCTCGATCTGTTCGTACCATAGTTTTACGGGGTATGTAAACAAAACACACAAGAAAGGACGTGCTTCTAGGTGGCATGATTTCAGTCCATAATAATTCTAGGTCATCGCTTTCGAGATTACGACGACGAACATAGCTCAACGCTGTCGAAACGTACGCGAGCAGTCCCCCTCCTCGCTTTCCTCTACGATCGCCTCTTTACGGCGGACGGTAACCGTCAATCTTAATTCCCACGTCTTGGTCGCTCGACGTGAGGAACGTTTTTGATATGCCGAGAACATCTATTGGGCGGGGGTCCACCTGAAGAACCCCCTTCAGTTCATGCATTTTATTTGATACGTGATTAATGTTCCAGCTAGCTATTCGTATGCATATTCTAGCTAACCCAAATCCCGTTGTTTTTCCAATCGTGACGTTTCCATTTGAGATGTGTGTGCCCTTATTGCCAAGTAGAAATATAAGGGCGGACGTCGAACATAACGCGGCTGGCCATGCATACAATGTAGTGGGGGTGGGGTCGGGGTGCAAGGGCGGATTCAGGATTTAGAAAAATGGGGTCCAAGGTAATGTATGAAACGCCGGGGGAGCGATACGAGGACCGAAGCGCCTCGGGGGTGGGTGGGTGGATGTGTTAGGGGGTATCCCCCTTCCCATCCATTTGACGTTTTTTAGACAAAACACTTGAAATTGTGTAATTTGTGACACCCATAATCTGCTTTTAAGCGAGTTCTGGCCTAATCTAATCAACCCAAAATTCAGACATGCGACATCGTACGAATGTTCCGTATACAATACGGATTTTCGGGAGGAATACGACCTTCGGCCGTGATCCGTTTTAATACGGATTTGCTGAAAATATAAAAATCGTGACAAAGTAGTCCTATGTATGTTCTTGTATTCGTCACATAAGTATAACTTCGAATGTCAAAATTACTTTTGAGTCTAGAGTTTCGGCAAAACGCAGCGGATTTTGTTTAATTTACACCTGTAAGTAGGCCTGTTCCAACGAAGAAAAAGCGGTGGGTCTGAAAATGTCCAAACGAAAAGACAATATTAAACATCTGTCATGTGCAATTTATTTCAGTATTGACTAAAACAACTATGATAATGCAAATGTTTAATAAAAAACGATTATCTTTGCACACAAAGAGACGACTAACGCATCTTTGACTAAAAAGTGCTACACGCATTCTCTATATTACCCAGCACATCCCTTGCCAAGGAAACTGTGTTTAATAGTTTCTCACCCAGCCCCTTCTGATAGTGGTTCTGAATGATATAATAAAAGTAGTTAGATTTCATATTACAGAAAGTCGTGGCATCAAGTTTGAACTAAGACAAGGTGAAACTGAAACTTTTAGACATATATCAACCAATACCCCGAAAGGCTAGATCGCCCTCTCAAGAGTATATCCAAATCGTTGTTGCATTTTAAACTACTCTGTTTAAAGCGCACCATTCGATTCATGATCTGAATTTGAATCGGGGGACATTCTGCTAAATGTAGTAGTACCATGTAACAACAGTGAGTGCAAACTGGTAGATTGAAACGTTTCCTCATACCTTTGAGCAATGTAAATTAAAACGCATCATAGAAATACATACACCGTAGAAAGAGGGACAGTATGACATAGCTAATTGACGTTGTGTACTTATATTACAAAACCCAAAAATGTATATGTAGTGATTAGCACATCCACCTTTCATGCCATAGTTCTGAATTCAAGACACCAAACCGGACACGGTAGATTTGGTTTATAACCCTGGCTCTCAACATTGTGGAGTGTGTATCCCTCGTAACTGTCGGTCGGTAATGTCGGTCCCGTCTCAATTTGGGACGTTAAAGAAACACTGAGGTCAACATGGCGAAACAGTTCTGAAAAGGCTAGTTAGTTAAATAAGACCTCAAAAGACCATAACATTCTTACCACAATATAATTATGCAAACAATATTCAGTTAATAGAACTTTGCCGGGTGCTGGAAACAACTAGATACTAGAAACTATGTTTCAATCAGCTGTGTTTTAATAACTGTCGTTCATCAGCAGATCTGTTAATCATTATACACAAAGCTCCAGTACTCGTTACCTTTTCCATTACATTGATTATTGATACAGTATGTAGCTTGAGAACACTTTCCGTCTGTTCCTTTCTATGAACATTTGACAAAGTGTTTCCAGATCAATCTCCATGTCGTGGTTCATGTTCATCACGGTGAGCCTCTATGACAAGCATGAGCTATAGCTTCCACCGTTGCCATCTCAAGATATATAAAATAAAAAAGAACTATTTGACTTTACAGCCAGCCATCATCCTCAAGAAGACTGACACAATCTCTTGGTTACCATGTAGATCTGTGATCTCATCTGCCATGATGGAAAAGAAGGCATTTTCATCTTCAAAGCTTCGTGTATTTTCTTTTCTAACGTAATCGGCTACTACATAAATCATTTCATTGTGGATAATTCTTGATGTATACTGCGCATTCTTCCTTCCGGTCTAAAGATGTTCTCGGAGCGTGTCGTCGCGTTTGTCCATCATCTCCAGAATTGCCGAGAAGTTTCCCCTGTTGGACGATGTACTTGACCAATCATCCCTATGGCCTCAAAGTGGCAAGTTTGGTTTTCCACAAAATACAACTGTTTCTCCAATGCTCTTCATGACATAAACGTTTTTCTTGTACATCTTCTGGTCGGACTGGCTCAATATTAATTACTGAATTAAGTTCATGGGGCAGGCTTTTCTTGGACAAGTATAGCATTAGGCTGGCCTAAACGGATGACGTAGACAGGTAACTTCTAGCGTATGTCTGGCTTAAATGAAATATTTAGTAGGGGCTACTGCCATAATACCAACCAGACAGCATGCATTCTTGAAATACGACAGACAGGCCATTTTGAAAACAGGTATGCTTAATAATGTCATAAAACAAATGCATAACTCCTCTTGGTTTTTGTGTTATAATGATCTCACTGACAGCGAAATGTGATTTTAAAACGGGTATTACTTATGATAATGGTTAAGATATTCAAAGACGTTGATGATAAGATAGCAGCACCAGATCAAAACAAACATGGCCGCAACGGCGGGAGATCCGAAAGCAGAGCCGGCAGAAACAAGACCCAGCATCTCCGGTAAGGCAAGCAGGTGACAGGGCTGGTGCTTCAGACAGCATGAATAATACCAGTGAATATGTAATAGATAAAGATGACAATTGTGTATCTTGCGGGAAAGTTGTCATAGAGGCGGACAACGGTGCCGAATGCCAGTGATGTAGCCGGTGTGAGCACAGTATATGCGCGGGCCTAAACACAACCGAATACAACATATTATCAGGATCATCTCCCAAAATAATATTTTTCTGCTCAAAATGTCAACCTAAAGTCAACATGACTGATGTGCGTGAAAAGCAGAACAAATTTGAGAATAGATTGAAATTAGTAGAACACAAGCTGGAAGTGGTGGAAGAAAACGTAGAAGCCTAAATAATCGTCAGTTGTTGTGCTTTAGAGGAGAGAGTAGATTAAAAGCTTGCTGAACTCACATCAAGTGTTGAAGACAAAATCAAACCACTCAGCGAATTAACCCACAACAGCATTGTAGAAGCAGTGGACACCTACATGGGAGAAGAGAAGGAAAAAGAGAAAAGGCGTCTCGATGTGATAGTAGTCCACAATGTACCAGAATGCACATGTGACGAAGGTCAAGAAAGGAAGCAACATGACACTGAAGAGGTGAACTCTGTCTTCCAACAATACCTGGGGGTGACGGTGAATATCACACGTGCAGTGAGGTTGGGCAAGAAAGGAACCCGAACAATGTTGTTGATGGTGCAGACAGGTAACAAACAAGAGAATGCAACTATCATGAGAAATTGCACTAAACTCAGAAACGAGAACAACCCAGACAAAATCAAGAAAGTGTTTATCACACCTGACTTAACAACAAATGAGAGAGAAAAAGGCTAGGTTCTCCGGGCAGAGCTATCCGAAAAAAACACTACATCAGGGAACAGCAGTTACATGATAAAAACGGGAGGAGAGTGCAGAGGGAACGCACTCGAGAAAACCCCCCAAGCCAGTGAGGCACACAAACCCGATCAGGGACAAAGTAAATAAACAGGCGCAAACACAGTGTTACATGTTCAACTGTTATCAAGCAAATGCACAGAGTATAAAACAACAAGTTTCATGAGTTTCAGGCACAAGTTGACAGTTTTAAACCCAAGATTATCGAAATCTCTTAATCATGGTGCAATTCTGACATAGGTGATGGTGAAATTAATATGTTCAGGAGTGATAGAAAAGAAAGTATTGGTGATGGGGTATTGATGTACATACATGAAGATCTACCAGCTATCCCATGTCAAGACATGATTGACCTGGAAATAGAGGATTCGATGTGGGTTTCAGTCAAGCTGAATAATAAAGATATGATGTTAGCAGGAATTGTATACAGGACACAGAAGTCTAGCGATGAGAACAATATAAAAATAATCGACGCAGTGAAACACCTCCTAGAAATGCAGGGCTATACCCATACCCTGTTGATGAGAGATTATAACTTCCCAGAGATCAAATGGGAGAAGAACACAGTAAGTGGAAGTGAACAATCTACAGCAGCCAAGTTTTTTTGATGCAACGCAAGATGCCTACCTGTATCAACACATCATCAAACCGACCAGGCAGAGATCGGGCCAGCAACCTTCTATACTTGACCTGGTGTTTTCAAATGAACAATACATGGTTGACAATGTCACACATCTAGCTCCACTGGGATATAGTGACCATGAGTCCCTACGGTGGTCCTACATATGCTATGCAGAAGCACCGGCCAACAAAAGACTGACAACAATTTCAAGAAGGAACCTAAGAAATTCTACGGATATCTGAGATCAAAACAGAAGGTTAAGGTGACAGAAACCCAGCTGGAGAAAGAAGACGGCTGTCTAACAAAAAATGGCCAGGTGAAAGCAAATGTATTGGGCGACTTTTTCACATCAGTGTTTGTACACGAAGATAAGTCCACCATCCCAGACTTCCACCAAAGAACTAATGAATGTGTAACTGATATCACATTTACAGAAGAGACTGTCCGAAAGAAACTACAAAGTATCCAACCAGACAAGGCACCAGGCCCAGATGTGCTGCACCCAAGGGTCCTAAAAGAGTGTAAGAGCAGTCTACAGCAGTCTGGTCAAGCCGATGTATGGGATATTCCGCCAGTCGTTAGAAACCGGTCAAATCCCCTCGGACTGGAAACAAGCATTAGTCAATCCAATTTTTAAAAAGGGGTCTAAATCGAAAGCTGGAAACTACCGACCGATCAGTGTCACTTCCATATCATGCAAGATTCTGCAAGTAATCATCATAGAGAACATGATTGAGTTTCTCAATAAAAACAGCATAATCAATCCAAACCAACATGGGTTCATGGAAGGCAAGTCCTGTCTGACCAATCTGCTAGATACCTTTGAGGATTGGACAACAACACTGGATGAGGGATAAGGCCTGGACGTCATATACATGGACTATAAGAAGGCGCTCGACACAGTTCCCTACTGCAGACTGATTAAGAAGCTAGAAGCCTATGGCATCCAAGGCAAAGTGGCTCGGTGGGTGGAAGCCTTTCTGAGGACTCAGAGAGTGGTCCTCGATGGATCTAAGTCGGAGTGGGCCCCTGTCCTGAGTGGTGTCCCCCAGGGGTCGGTGGAGTGGGCCCCTGTCCTGAGTGGTGTACCCCAGGGGTCGGTCTTAGGTCCGCTTCTCTTCATATTATACGTAAACGACGTCCCAGACCTGGTCCACTGCAACATCAAGATGTTTGCCGATGACACAAAGCTATTCACACCTGTCAGGAGTCAGGAAGATCAAGAACATCTGCAATGCGACATCGCCACCCTGGAAGATTGGACAAAAGACTGGCTGCTAGAGTTCAATGCTGACAAATGCAAACTAATGCAAGTGGGGAGACCACCACCCAGAAACTACACTATGACAAACAAGTCCGGAGCCAGAGTTGATGTTGAATCCATAAATGAGGAAAAGGATGTGGGAGTGTGGGTAACTACCTACTGACCTGAAATCGTCAACGCAATGCCAGAAAGCATCAAAGAAAGTCATGCAAGCTCTTGGCATGGTGAGGAGATCATTCAAACACATAACTAAAGATTCATTTGTGAAATTATACAGAGCATATGTCCGACCACACCTCGAATTATGTGGTGAAAGACATCGACAGTCTAGAGAAAGTGCAACGCAGAGCCACTAAGCTGGTAACTAACCAGCTTAGCGAAGCTCACGTATGAACAGAGACTAAGACACATGAGACTGCACTCGTTATACTGCCGAAGGAAAAGAGGCGCCCTATTTGAAACTTTCAAAATATTAAACGGACTGGAAAACGTAGAAGCTAGTAAATTCTTCGAAATGAGACAGCCTGGACGTACCAGAGGGCACACAATGAAGATTTTCAAACCGAGAGTTAGACTGTTGACTAGGCAGAGATTCTTTTCGATCAGGGTGATTGATCTGTGGAACGGACTCCCGCAGAATATGGTGGATGCCAAGACAGTCCCTCAGGTCAAAGCTAGACTAGATCAGCACTGGAATAGCCTGGGTTATGGGTACCAACAAAGGCCGATGGCCAAGAATAACCCATTAACCTGTAAGTGTAAGGATAATGCGCAATCTGCAAATGTTCGAGTATCCGAGGATTGCGCACCGCAATCGAGCGCAATCTGCAGATTGCGCAGATCCAGCAACTGCGCCCAACACGTCTATGAGCGCCAAACATAGTATGTTCATTCTTTCGCGGGGAGATATGGTTAACATGAGGTGGGCGTGTGTGTATACACGTGCGTGCGGCGTTCGTGTGCAGTGAATATATGAACGACGTCACCGATAATGCTAAGAATAACTTTGGGGATCCCTGGACGCCATGTATATCGCCTGTGCTAGATCAGTGTCTGAAAACGTCGGACTGCTACTAAGGAATTCGTACGTAGTAAGCTACAAGTTTGAGTTTGTGTTGTTTCTTGGCAATGCCTTTGTCCCCCGTTAACATGCAATTGTAATGGATTTGTTGGTACTCAAACAGAGGGGGGTCCGGACCCCCTGGACCCCCTCTGGATCCGCTTATGAGGTGTGGGGGTGGGGTTGGTGTTTGTGGGTGTGTGTGTGTTGCCTTTATTAAAATGAAATACATACTTACTTTACTTATGTCATCCACTTAATATGGTGACATGATTATTTCCTTCCAGTGGTTTCGGTTCTTCATTGCAGTTAGCAGATATGTCCCGCTGAGGTTCGTGTCTTTCTCTAGGATGTTTAAAATCCTCTACTTTCTTAATTTGACTCCCATCTGAAGAGTGTACACTACTATTAGCAGACGGGTTGATATGCATGTACTTTGTTTTGCTTGGATTGAGAAATAGTCCAGTAGATGGGTCAAGTTAACAAGTTTTATTTAGGTTTATGCAATAACATATAAATAATTAATATTTAACTATAAATGTGCTACATTGGTATGTATTTAATATTTATAAAATGGGGTTCAGTGGATACTGAGTAGTGCCACGTAATGTTTGCATTTATAAAAAAAAATAGCCATCTTCAATAATTCATATTTGGATCAATAAATGAAAAATTCCTTTGCCGAGAGTTCCTTAGATGAGTGTCATTTGACAATGTAGTTGTTATATTCTATAGCTAGGTAAAAAAAAAATGTAAAAAAAAAAATTATTTAGGGGTAGAAAACAATAAACAATGACATTTATATGAAATTTGTGATTTATCAACAACAATTTCGAATGAACGCCGTTTTGTATCAGAAGTAAAAAAATCTTTGTAGCCTGAAACACACTTGTTATTATGTGTACTTTTATTCATAAAAATGGGGTTTCAGTAGATACTCAATATTGGCACTAAACTTATGCATTTATGTTAAAGTCTAAAAATAGCTATTTTCATTAATCGATATTTGGATCAATAAACGACAAATTTCTTGGTCAAGAGTTATTTATATAAGTGTAGTTTGACAATGCAGTGCTACATTGTATTTACAACGTGAATCATGTTGGAGAAGAGTGGCTAATTATTGAATACTATAAAAAAATATACCAATTACATGTAAAAATTTGCAGTTAAAGCTTCCAAATTCAATGCCGAAACGTTGTCATGTCACATTCACTACGAATTTTGCAAAACAAATATCTTAGACATTTTATTTGAGTCCACACCCCATTCACATTTACTGTGCAGTAAATTAGTTGGTTTCAGTTGCTATTAAGGGGTAAGACCACTATAGAGAATTGCATTGGTGGCCATGTTAACGTTTTGTCTGAATTTAAGAAAAGTTGACCATCAAAAATTATGGCAGCTGATGGTGGTAGCAACTGTCATCATCTCGTTGACATGCTGACAATTTTTTTTTCAAAATCACATATCTCCAGCTCTTTTAAAACGCCCCGACGTGCGATATGCCCATCAATGTTGACAACAATAGCCATGTATTCATGCGCCCACGTGGCCAGGCCAAAAAAATTCCCATAAATCCCTCCGCCTGTAAAACTCTCCAAAAATGCACGAATTCGCAGCCAATAGCTTCTACAAACAAACATGTGAATATGCCTGCTCAATTGCACTTATGTCACATCATATGAATTGTTTAAATTCACATATCGCAATTTAAAAAGCCCTAAATTCGCGTGTGAAACAATAAACAGGAAGGTCAACAGTGGTCTTACCCCAAATAGGGAATTTTTTTTTAGAAAGTGTCAAACTTTATATCAAGTTGCGGCACAATGTAGAAGTAGACACATTATGGAACACTCCTTTTTGTCAAGTCATTATTATTTGCTTGACAGCCAAGTCTAAACAATGCCTTGCCCGTAATATTAACTGAAAACCAGTCACATAATTTAATTATAGGTCGATTTTGACACTTGATAAATCATAGATCGTGTACACAGATTTACAGAGCATTGCGAACCAATAACGCCTGCTTACTGCATTGTCTCTTTAACTATACTAATGAGTTTATTTTCAAATTAGTATTAATATAATTGCTTGATTTTTAAACAAACATAGCATAACTTTGTAAAAAATTTACAATTTTTCACATTTAACAGGATTTCGGGTAAATTCCAATGTGTCAGGTTTGTCAAATGTTATTGTTTATGTGACTGCTTTCATACGCCACCACAAAGGGGTATCACATAACCAGATGCCCGTCGCGGCCAGATTTTAAAAAGCTCATCTACGCAGTGCTTCCAATGGCTGTGACACAACCAAAATACACACTATTCTGTCCAAATTCGTTATTGCACTGGGCCACAAAACAAATATCATCAATGACTGTTCTAGTGCAAAATTACTATCTGCTCCGTCACATATTGGTGTCATACCCCCTAATTTTCACCAAATTTCCATTTTGGCATCCGATCGATCTGTACCAAGCTGTTCGTCATTGCTACAGCTGTCTGCCTTTTCCAGGCAAACTGATTCAGTTGCTGTTAAGCGGATCCCTAAGCATAGTGTGCGGAGCACCTCTAGGGAACGATCCGGGAACCACATTATGCATGTGCGAAAAACGGTGGGGCCACATCGCGGAGCCTGGATAATCGAGGCTACGTTCATGTGTGATGATAAACGGTGGCGCCACATCACGGAGCCTGGTTAGAAGAGCGAGTAAATAGTCCCCCCAGCTTGTGACTGATCTAATTAAAAACAAGCGTTTACGTCAAGTTATTTACATTGTCTGCGCTAAGTGACAACATTTTAGTATACTTCTTTCATAATGTATTGGTGACACCTCTTTTCAATAGTAATACATGTCGACAAATTTGTTCTTGACTTGCGTATGAATATGACAGATGCGCTAGAATGAGTGGTAGGGACCTTTAGCTTTACGGAAGTGATATCGTTCGTTCGTGGTCTGTCATATGGTCTCTACTCTAGCAAGACAGTAACGGCATTTATCGTGCTAATGCGATACGTACTTTACTAAGTATCACTGTTGTTTATTGCTTCGCTTTGCTTGGTAAGTAAGCAAGATTATACGTTTACCTGAGAGTTTACTTTTGTTAGTTCGCAGTCAGTTTAAATATGGCCATAATTAAAACTCGGTTCATTTAGCCCGCCGCAAATCAGGTTCGTTGATGTTCTGTAACTTCTGATCATATGCACGGTCGTTTGGTACTTTTCTAGGATCCTATAATAAAAGAGTGCGGGTAATCTTGCATAAACAGGGCCCTTATTATTACGACTTTGTGTTTCACTCTTACCTCGCTTTATCCGATGCCGGTGATCTCGGCCTGCTCGGTGGTGATTTTGGCCTGGTTTCTAGGCGATAAATCGCTCGCCCAAATATCCCAAATTAATTTAGGCGAGCGATTTGTTAGTTGTTTTTTACTGTGTGGTGGCGCCACCATTTTCCCCATTCGGGTTCTGCCGTTGTCGCCATAAAATTTTAATTGGTACCTGTTGGCGCTATCACTTTTGTACTATGAAATAAATATTTACTTTAGTAAACCCCATATATTGCAATTGGTGAAACGGTTTTGAATTGCAACATGTCATCGATCACCGTAGGCATAGCCTAGACAAGGCCAGTGACAGGGCAGTGCGCTGTGATGGTGTCCACGACACGGCACTGGTTTCGTGTGCGACTTCACTTAGGCGGTTTGAAAATTGCAATTGAGATTCACAAATACGCCATGAATAAGAATCTGATATATATAGTCATAACTACAGCTTTGTAGGCAACACCAATATAAACTGGGGTGAAATGGCATGCTTCCATTGCATCAATGCCAAACACACAACTCAAACTCAGTGAATTTATGTGTTCAGAGCGGTTGAAAGACGAAGTGGAACACTTATTAAAATTGTCGTTTTTAATGTTTAATAAACTTTTACGCTCCATGTCAACTCATAATTTTATGCAAATTCGGTAGCTCAGATCCAGGTTATTATTTTCGATTCCCATTACAATGTAGTCGGTCAATCAGATCATAGCGAAATATTGTTGATCCTTCATCTATTCCATAACTGTATATGTATACATGTATTTTATTCAGTTCGACATACAGCAATATGTGACATTTAAACATAATACACACTGACGCTAGCCGACTCATTTGATAACTTTTTATAAACCACTCGGCCACCACATCGTGGCTTTGATGGCGTTCTTACAATCTTAGTGCAGTGCCAGTGGGCTGCGATCACCATCCCCAGTGACGGATGATATGGGAACTCCAAATATTGGACCCCGAACACTGCGTTATAAAGAGGGTAGACTTTCCTAGTGAATCTAATACTCAAGAAACTCCTTGTCAAGACGAACACTTGCAGGTAGCGAACGATTTTAGCAATTGACGCGAGCGATAAATCGCTCCCTAGAATTTTTATTTGCGCGAGCGAGAGCAATCGCTCGCCTCAAACGTGACAGAGTATGTGCTTATCGTTCGGTATCTATGATTGCTGTATAAAATAGTGTTTATGCCTTAGAAATAATTATCGTTATCTAATTCACTCAAATTTTTCAGCAGAACTGTGTGTGCTAAATTAATTTTAAAATAACGACTACATAGAAATATCGATTATAACGGACATAATATGTTTGCGATGAAGGCAAGCGTCTGTGGTCTTTGATCTATACAACGTTTCCAACTGATTGATCGTAGCGACCCCGGTTGTAAATGTGAAGCATTATATGCCCATTCTATGAGGCAGAACTTTGAACATTAGCGGTTTCTAGCCGCGTTGCCCATGGTTGTACATGAATGCATTAAGTGGGAAATGAGGACTTGAGTAGACCTTACATCACTTCAGTCCAAGCCACTAATTAAAAACATTTCTGATTAAAATAACAATAACTGACTCCATCCTTTATTCAATAAGAAGTAATACAATACATAGAGATAGATGCGGATAGAAATATCACCGCACCACAACATCGATTACCATCTGTTACTTTAGCTGGAAACAAACTTAACGGAAAAGACGATTGCAGTGCCAGTTATGTCGTACAATGGCTTCACACCAATTGTACTGGTGCTGGTGGGGATGTTGATCTCCCCAATCAAACATCGCTTTGTCTAAAGAAGAACACACCAGAATGAATGGACTTTATGTGCTGAAGCGGTGCGCCCAGGTGGCAGGCAGACTGTAAAGATATTTGGCAGGCAGACTGTAAAGATATTTGCGAAAAGAAGGTAGCCCAAACCGCTCGCTGTGATGTATTGTACCAGGCTGGTGTTGGGGATAAGACAGGCGGTCCAATCTAATATGTCATACCTATGATTGACCGATCAGAGGCGGAGGTAAGCCACCACAGGGGTATTTAGAAGAGGACTCGCCACAAAGTTCAACATACAAAGCGAAAACGCGACAATTTAATTATTTACAATCCAAATTTATGACTTATCGTCTAGAACATATGTGATTTGTGACATAACGGCTATTAACGTCCATATGCCTATCGCTACATTGCATAGAAGTGGCATAAACACTCTTATTTGTGTATTGCAACACGAGGCCGAGATCACCACCAAGCAGGCCGAGATCAGTATGATTTGCTTTATCTACCCTGAGACATTCATTATATCATACTACATCACTTTAGCCTTATTTGCACAAATGCAAATGGCACAATCGTTTACTTAACTGGCCTAAATTATTACGGTTTTTCCTGCATTTGTGTACCTGAATGCGTTCCTTACATCATTCCGCATATGTTCCTGTAAAAAAAGTTCACATATTCTGAACAAAATATTGTGTTTTAGGCCACTTTTAATCAGTTTTACAAATCAAAGCAGCAGAATCGATTGCATGATAAACATACAGAAGTCACAAATAGTCAAGTCAGTCAAATTAGCGAAAGTCACGAAAGTAATATTAAACAAGGTCCACGGAGCCCATTTTCCATGTGAATGAGAACGCTTCACACGGTTCACCAGATCACCGGTTGCAAAAACGGTTGGTTTGTATGGCTATGTCTATAATATAGGGCTGACCTAGGGCGGAGGTACTCGTGTACTCGAGTACATTTTTGAAATACTTGTACTCGTATAACTTATTGGTCATGTACTCATACTCAAAGTACTCAGTTTTATAAGTACATCTGAGTACTTTCTCAATATATGCTGTGAAAATTAACTTGCAGTTAACTAACAGAAATTAAACTTTCCTGAAGTATTTGAATGTTCAACTATTGTTTTAAATACTTTGTTATTTCTGATTAATATAATAATAATAACAGTTCTTTGATGCACCATTTTCTAGCTTACGCTAATCACTCCACGTAAAACTGAAAGTCCATTAAAAAATATATATAAATTAAATAAAACGTCATCACAGAAAAGTATATCAAGTCCTCCACGACAATTTTTATAGTCCATAACATATTAATTAATTAAAACAATACAACCATTATAGTCAATAAAAATATAAATTAATTAAAACGTCATCACAGAAAAGCATATAACACCCTCCACGACAATCGTTATAATAAAAACATTATTTTGCACACATTGCCATATGCACACTGGAAGAGGTGAGACGTGAGTTTGCGCTTAAATAATGTCAATGAAGGTGCGTCACGGGGGGAGAGTGGTAGTGCATTCCAACGTGCGGGGCCGGTTGTTCCAAAACAATGCCTGTCGATGGACTTGGACGCTGGTGGTATGGCTAGCTGTAGATCATCGTAAAGCTGCAGTAGCCGGGGATTTCTGGTTCTTTGATTTAGTAAGTCCGACAGATAGGCTTTTGCCAGATCATTCATAGCCTTTTGATGTAGGGCCTGATAGATTTGATACGCCTCAGATGGAAGTTCCACTTCTTGCAAACAGCATCAACATGATGCTGCATGCTCATGTGGGTATCAAAATGAGCTCCCACCTTTCTGACAGAAACAACAGGCTTGATGGTAGCACCTCCAACCACAAAGTTCTTCGGTAGTCCAAATTTCCTCAGGTGGTGAGTGCTGAGTGCCACCATAAACTCGTTTATGCTGAACCATCCAGCATTAGATCTCATTAATGCAGTCACAGTCTCTGAGTAGTTAGTGCGTGCCACGTCATCAGATAGTAAGATGTGTTCATTTGTAGGTCATCTGTAAAAGTTATGGTTTTCCATAGCGTGCCTCTTTAGTATGTCCTGTATTGGTGCTGTGTACACAGTGAACAGCAGTGGACCTAGCACCGGGTCTTGTGGAACACAGTACCTAAGGAGACGTTTGTCGGATGTGTCCCAATTTGCATGCACTGGGTACGATCTGACATGTATGAACTGATCCATGTAAGGGCCGAGCCAGATGTTCCCATGTGGTCATTCATTCGTTTGGCTGCTATCTTCTCCAAGATTTTAGACACGGATGGTAAACTTGAAACTGGGCGGTAGTTTTTCTGTGTATTTTTTTAACAGCGGTGTTATGGCAGCCTTCATGAGCTCCCGAGGAACAGTACCCTTTAGTGCTCTTTAGCAGCGATGTAGGTAGTGGGTCCAAGCTTGATGACTTGGGTTTAGCAGCCTGGATGATTCTCTGCACTTCACGAATCAGCTTACAGTCACATTTCCCATTGGTGACCATGTTTTAATGTTTTGCATGATTGGAAGAAAACGGGACCATCAATAATTCTAAAACTTCTTACCTGCCGTTGTCATCATCTCATTGACATGCTTGTCGAGTTTTATCAAAATCACGTATTTCTAACTCTTAAAATGACTGAACGTGCCATACCCGCCAATGTTGACCAATTTTTTTTTATATGAATTACTATACATTCGTGCCTTGTGGCGAAAAAAATTGCCAAAAATTCTTCCTCGTATTAAAATCATCTAAAAATCCACAGTTACACTGTCAACAGTTTGTACCAACAAACATGGCAATGTCCCTGCTCAAAGGCATTTATGTCAGATAATATGAAATTTGTTATTAAACTTTCTATATCCAAACTTACGATGCCCTACATTCGTGTGTAACATACCAGGAAGTCTAACTGAGGCATGACCCCTTCACCTTCGCTAGTGGCAGTAAGATCAGTCATGTGATGTTCGACTACTCTCTGTGTAGTTTCACTGTTGCTCATGTTTGTTTCTGAAGAATTGATTGCAGTTCGAATTTTCATAATTTTATTTGTAAAAAGTCCACAAATTGGTAGCACAAGTTATACATAGAATTGGTGTTTGGCAGTTTAGATGAATCCACGTTTAACAGACTGTCCGCTGCTTTGAATGCTACACTCTGATCGGCATCCTGGAGTAGATTCTGGTAGTACTGACTATATGAATGTCTCTCTGCTTTGGAACTCTGGTGTCTGGCATGCCCAGCCCAACATAGCTGAGTTTTAACCAGGCGGGCCTCAATGCTGATGGTGCATGCCTGTTCAAGAATGCTGGCATTGGTTGTTCGGTCTTTCCAGCAGACACCCAGGATAGCTATGAGTGTGCGCTGTTGAAATTGTTTAAGAGCTTTGATGTGGCGACGGTACGTTACCCATGTTTCACTGCCATACAAAAGTGTGGGCAGCAGGACAGCTTTGTATACCAGGATCTTAGTAGATGTCCTAATCCTACGTTCAGTGAAGACACTGCTTTGTAGTCTTCCATAGGCAGCACAAGGACGTTTTATGCTGTACTGAATTTCCGCATCGGTGTTTGCTGGAGTGGAAAGGTTGCTTCCTAAGTACGTGAAATGGTCAACATTATCAAGAGCAGTGCCTTCTACTATGATAATGTTTGGTGGTTGTGGTGGCATCTACAAGGGCATCAAGTGTGCTCTGGAGATCTTTTGCTGAGTGAGTGACAACTGCACAATCGTCAACGTACTGAAGATCAATAATGTTTACTGTTTTCACTTTCGATTTAGCCCCGAGATGGCTTAGCTTGAACATGCCACCATCGGTATGGTATGTGATGGCCATTCCCTTAGCTAGATCGATCTTCGCTTGTGATAGGAAGGCAGCCAGAAATATCAAAAAGAGTGTGGTGCAATTACACAGCCCTGTTTCACACCAGTGTTGATGTTAAAGGGTTCCGATTGGTCACCATCAGGCAATACACATCCTTTCATATTCTCATGTCGTTGTCGAGTAACAGACACGTTTAGGAGGACATCCAAGATGGTCAAGGCAGCCCCATAAAGCATCTCTGTTCGCAGTCAAATGCCTTAGTTAGATTGATGGCAAAGTACAGATTACTGTATGTTTGGGAATGGAAATGTCATACAAAATTTACTCATACTCTTGAGAATGTACTCGTACTCAGCCTTTAGCAATGTACTCAGACTCGTACTCATGAGAATGTGCTCGGCCCCAGGTCTGGTATAGGATTTATGGAAAATGTTGTCGAAGGAAACTTACAGCAATGACAATGGATTTGTGACTTGACTGAAGGGTGCTTACTCAGTCACATCACTAGTGTAGTGATGTGTCTAGTGCTGGTTTTATACCAGATTTCTTCGATATTGATCGATACCAGAATTTTACTCGATACTTGCATTGTAAACAGGGGCGTTTGCAGGATTAAAAAAAAACTTTTAAACGCATTTTTCTACACAAATTACAATTGTAATTGAATTTATCTAATTGAAAGTTAAAAAAGAAATGTATTTGTGATTGTAATTGAAAACAAAAAGTAATGTAATTGTAATGCAACTGTACTTGATAATTGTAATTGACCCCAATGCTGATCCACTCTATAAGTATCAACTCTCATAGTACAGTAAAACCTGCCTTAGTGGGCACCTGTCTATAATGGACACTTTTGAAAATCCTGAATGACTTCCTATTAGTTAGCACTGTCCGCTAACTGCCCATAGCGGCCACCTGGCCAGTGTGGACAACGGTCAGGGAATTTGGATACAACCATTCATGGTAAGTCAGGGTCACCATCAGCGGTCTCAATGTTCAAACCTTGGCGCTGAATGGGTGGCTGGAATCATTCCGCAAGCTACAAAACATCGTCTTCCACGTTATCTGTGGGGAAGCTGCCAATGTTTCCCCCGTGACCATCGATGATTGGAAGCAGTGAATTCCATTGATCATCGATGGTTACAAGCTCAATGACATACAACTGTGATGAGACGGGACTGTTCTGCCGTGCATTGCCTGACAAGACATTGGCAATCACGGGTCAAGAGTGCAGGGGAGGGAAACAGTCGGCCCGTTGAAAATCACACGATAAATGCGACGTGGTCACCATCATGAAATAAAGCTTTTACTACTACCACTACTACTAGGAAGAAAGAACATAAAGTAATAATCGACTGGTAATGTATTAATCGACTATAATAAAAACGATGAAGATGATTATGATGCTGACACCCACTCGACGTTCACTAAAGTGTACTTAAATAATATTCTCAGAACGATTCGTCGGCTTATTTTCTGGGAGGATATATGGACTGCCGTTTATGTATCCTCTTAGATAGCATAACGCAATAATAATAATTGATGTGGGCAAACGATCAGTTCGAATCAGGCAGGGTAGCAGTGAAGAAGAAAAGGAAGGGGGTCCTTTAAAAAATAAAAGTTCATCTCAAATGTAAGGTATCATTTAAACTAAATAACTGGCTGATCGTCTCAAATAAATTAAAGTGTCACATCGTAAAATCTTCCAAAAAAAGTCTTCCAAAAAAGTGAATGGAACATCTAAAAAAATGGAAGGGGTCATTACAAAAAATCAACTAACTGATCACCTCAACAAATTAAGAAATTATATCAAAGAATTAAGGGTCATATCAAAATACAAATATAACAAGTCCTCAAAATGCAAATTTTTAAAAACAAACTACAGAGCACTAAGGGACCATAATTATCACAAAGACAACTGTAAGGGGTGATTTATAAAAAAATAATAATAAGCTGATCGTAACGATAACTTAATGGGTCATCTCAAAACATTATTGGGTCATGTAATGAAATAAATGAGTCTTCTTGTAAAGTTAAGGATGATTTCAAAAAGTACAAGGGATCATTTAAAAACTGATGTACCTGGTACCTGATTGTCTGAAAAATATAGGATCATCTCATACAAGATAATAGGGCTTCTCGGAAAAGCTATGGGATCACAAAACATGCAAGCGGTCATTACTAATAAACTAGCTGATCATCTCAATAAATTAAGGGATCATCTTAAAACATTAAAAGGTCACCCATACAATAATGTAGTCTTCTAAAAAGGTTAAAGTATCATTTAAAAAATGTAAATATTCATTAAAAAAGAACTAGCTGATTGTCTCAATAAATTAAAAGATCATCTTAACATATTAAAGGGTCATCTCATAAAATAAAGGGGTCAAACAAGTTAAAGAATAATAAAAAAAATAGGGGTCTTCCCATAACATAGAAGGGTCTTCTCAAAAAAGTTAAGGTGTTTCACAGTAAATGTTCATTAAAAAAATAGACGTATTGATTAAAAAAACTGGCTGATCGTCTGAACACATTAAATGGTCATCTCATAAAATCTCATTTTCTCAAAAAAAAATTGAAGGGTCATTTCATATCTTTAAATTAAAAAGTGATCGTCCCAAAACATAAAATAAGAGGGTGATTTTTTAGATGACCCTCTTATTACATTTTTTAGATGACTTAACGTTTTGATGGCCCACTTTACTTTTTCAGATGATGAGCTAGTTACTTTGTTAAATGAAGAAGAGTATACCAAGAGTATCGAGAAAATATCGTGTCACTTGTTCAACATCACACATCAGTACCAGATCACATCCAAGTACAGACAGACACTAGGCGAACATGAGGCATGGTTGCACATCGACTTCGCTGAGAATTGGTGTTGCAAAGCACTGGCTGAGGTACAGGCCGCACACTTTGGAGGAAGCCACAGTCAGGTAACTCTCCACGCATTGGTCACCTACATTGGAGCATCAGAGAACTCAAAGCGTGCAGTGTCGTTCTGTTGTCTATCGGACTCGATGGAGCACGGCCCGAAGGCCATCTGGGGACACTTGAAGCCATTTCTATTGGAGCTTAAACGCACGTATCCCATATGGCCGGTTACATAATATAGTGGTGGCGGCAACATGCATCTTTTGGCAAACGTGCCATTCGACATGGGTTTTCACGAGGTGTACCGGAACTACAGTGAGGCAGGCCACGGCAAGGGACCCGCATATGGCGTAGGTGCTGCTATAAAGCGATTAGCAGATAACATGGTTCTTTCTGGCAAGGGTATACCAGATGGTTCTGCCATGTTCAAAAGCATTCGACACCACACAAGTGTGAAACTGTTCTTAATGGAACGCGATGCAATCGCCTCGCTACCTAGATGTCGGCAGCCCGCTGTTGTGGGTATAATAAAAGTTCATCAGATCCACTGCAATGAAAGAGGCGTCATTTTTACCAGGCATATCAGTTGTTACTGCTCCAACGGGTTTTGCCAGTGTTATTCGCCCAGCTCTCATGATGTGTTGCTTGCTGAAAACGACGACCAGTCCAAGTGCGACCTACCCGTCACAACGACAACGGAAACACCAGTGAACATCTGCGACAGAAAAGACGACCAGTCTACATGTGACCTTCCCGTCGCAACGACCACAGTGACGAAAGCACCGTTGAACGTCTGCGACGGAAATGACGACCAGTCTACATGTGACCTTCCCGTCGCAATGACCGCGGTGACGGAAGCACCAGAGATAATAAGCGACGACATATCAGAAGGCGATTACGTGGCCGTGAAAATTGACGCAGTCAAAAGAGTAACAGGCAGCCAACAGTGGAAGATATTTTATGCAAAGGTACTTCCGCTTATATGATATAATACATATAATTATATATAACTGTATTCGATGCGCTATACTTTATAAATGATGCCTAATTTACATTCTTAATTCTTACAGTTTACCATGATGCTTAATTTTATAGGTATATTATTTTCCTCAACATAGAGTAGGCTAGCGATCCTATTATCGGCCCATGCATAAATTCACATCTAATAATGACAATGTTTCAGGTGCATCGCGTCACCGAAGACGGACAAGTGTAAGTGACATATATGAGAAAATATAGATTTTATTTAGTGGCCGGTTCTGAGGAATCGGAAGAGACAATGTGCAGAAGATACTCCCACCGGTGGTTTTAAACTCAAAAAGGGGTTTTCTGCAAATCCTACCAGAAGAGGAAGTTCGCGCCGAGCTATATTTTCGGAAATAACTCGACGAAATGAATTAGTTTGCATCTAGACATGTTAATCAGTTGATGTTCGTTCAAACTGTTCAATTTCTTTCTAAAGTTCCATTTGCAACACCCAAACACAACTCCGTTTAACGACAAACGGCTCCGTTTACAGTGCTATTTTCAACTCCCCCCACCCATTACATTTTTTTAATTAAGCACGGCTTCATGTGGCAATTGATTACTGTTGTACATATTCTTAAAATGCGCGAAATTTGAGAATTTTTGAAAAGCCAATTTGACACTTGTAGACAATACCCATATATATATATATATATATATATATATATATATATATATATATATATATATATATATATATATATATATATATATATATATATTATGTATATATGTTATATATATATATGTTAATATTACAGAAAGCACAATATGTCAGAATTGCATAACATTTGTATAATTAATTAAACAATTTTATGTAAAGTCGCGGAAAAACATTTACATTTCGACAATATATATATAAAACTTTTCGGTTCTTATTAATGTTCTTTACCCACAAGGAGTAATGTCACTTCAGGAAAAATTGGTAATTAAATTTGGTATAGTCTCTATAAAAAGAAACAAGTTGGAGGTCCCGCGCTAATTGAAATATCTGACATAGTAACAGCTACGACAGCAGCAAAATTATCAAAGTTGTTATGAAAAGCCATTTTTTATTTATTCACACACACACACACACACACACACACACACACACACACACACACACACACACACACACACACACACACACACACACACACACACACACACGGAAATGTGTATATGAGTTTATATATATATATATATAGATACATAAAAAACAATGAAGTGCCGAGTAAAAAATTGGATTTGCTAAAACACGTTCGTCATTACGTTTAAATAAAAACTTTCGATTCTTATTAATGTTCTTTTACAAAAAACATGTATCAGTTGTGCTTATTTTTAGCATAAAGGACATAGTTTCAATCAACAGTATAACTTTTGTGTTGATTTCATGTTACGACTGCGATGTGCAGACCGATGCACACATAGCTTGATTTTAAGGTAGTCGGCCACCTTAAGACAAGTAAGCGTGAGTAAACTGATTGTATGCAAAGCTGTTCGTTTATAGATAAACGTGCTAGAACATAAAATGTATAATCTTAAAAATATCAAAGTAGGCTCGTGCAGCATTCAACAATAAAAACGATGCTACCGGTAGACATTTGATCAATGTTACCCTAGATACGACATATTTCTCATTATCGATGCAATTTCAGTGACATAATTAATAACGTATACAATATATAATTTTCACGTAAGAATCATTGCAATTTTATACTTTGATATTGCCGCATTTCAAGGTAGCGGATCATTACTACGCATAGTACAACTTCGTTAGCAAGAATTGGTAGGGACCGGGGAAACACACGAATTATCCATGTCAAGCTGTGTTTACACAAATCAGTGCATCCCCGTCGTTGTCGAGGTCGCCGGAATGACGTGATTTTCACACAAATAGCTAATAGAATTTACCAAACTCTCCACCAATGGCGCCATTCAGCATGTCACTGCCACAGCTTGATTAAAATTCAAAATGGACAGTGCGGAGTGGTATCAACCGCCTGGTTGACTGGGCAATGCGATTGTTGTTTACGATTTGTTACGTTACTTACGTCATTGCAACTGTACACGTGCGTATACATAACATAGTTAAACAAAATCCTATACACATTTCAATGCAAACACTATCCACAATTGTATGCAAATGAAATTGTGATATTTCATGGCAAGATTTACGAAATGAAATAAAGATGCGCAGAATCTGCACATCAAATGTAAATCTGGAGTGGATGGAATTCCCAAAACTACTAATGGAAGCAGAAGTCAGTAGAACATATTAGTGTACCACGTGCGTTCAACTTGTCACTAAAAGTGGTTCCTTTTGAATGGAAAGAAGCAAACATCATACCATTATTTTAAAAGGGTTCGAGAAATAAGTCAGAGAATTGCAGACCAGTGACTAACATCAGTGATTTGTAAATTATTAGAAAGGTTAATTAAAGACCATATGGTGGACTTACTTGTTAGGTATAAATAAAAGCGAGGTCATGCTTAACAAATATGTTATGCTGTTTGGCAGAAATCACTAAGTGGATAGACGAGGGATCACCAGTACATATTATATACGTAAATTTAAATTAGGAAAGCTTTTGGCAAAGTGCCACATCAAAGATTACTACTTAACTTATGGTATCGGGGATGGCATAATCGACTGGATAAAACAATGGCTGACTGACAGAAGACAGTGTATTGTAGTAGATGAGAAGGTTTCAAACTGGAAATAAGTTTTGAGTGGGGTACCACAAAGATCAGTATTAGTACCTTTATTATTCTTAATTTATATATATATATATATATATATATATATATATATATATATATATATATATATATATATATATATATATATCAATGACTTGGACGATAATATAACAAGCAACGTACTGAAATTTGAGGATGACACAAAAGTGTTTAGAAGGGTTAACAATAATGGTGATAAATAACATTTATATAACGATCTAGACAAATTAGTTAAATGGTCTTAGAAATGGCTGATGTTGTTCAATTTTGAGAAATGTAAATGCCTACATACAGAACACGGGAACTTTGGTGTAAACTATAAAATGGGAGATACTATTCTAGGTAATACTGTAAAAGAAAAGGAATTACAATAAGTGCCGATATGAACGTTTCAGAGCAGTATGGTATTGCAGCTTCGAAAGGTAATGAAATTCTTGGGTTGATTAGGCGAACTATACCATGCAAAAAAAGCTAATTATACCTGTCTATAAAGCAATAGTTAGGCCTCATGTAGTATACTGTATACAAGCTTGGAGACCATATGGTAAGAAGGATATAGATACGCTTGAACGAATACAGAGGAGAGCAACTAAAATGATTCCAGAACTGAGAGACCTTAGTTATGAAGAAGGACTGGAAGAATGTGGTTTAACAACCCTAGAGACAAGGCGGTTAAGAGGAGATCAAATTGAAGTTATTGAATGGGTATACAAATATTGATAGACATTTTTCTCACTCAACTAAAGAATCAGTGTAGATTGGCTATCAGGAAGTACTCGTTCTCACAGAGGACAATCAGTGAATGGAACAAATTATCTACAGATTGTGTAACTGCTAGCAGCGTGAATATATTTAAAAACAAGGTTGACACATATCTCAGGAGGGCGGGTTACACATAGATTAAAAATTGTTGGACACTCGACAAGCCAATGACTTCCTTGTCCACTTGCCATCTGAGCCTTTGCCTTGGATGACAATCTTGATAATTAAACTTGTGGCAATGGTGAAATCGTGAGTGACTTACATTTCATTCACTCTGTGGTGCCACTATTGGAGATTGTGTGAATCTACGTAATAAGACTCTATTACCGAAAAAAATCACGGCTCGTGAAAACACAGCCTATGTCTTTTAGTTTCACTTTTAGTTTCAACAAAATATGCATGGCCATAGTTATGCCTTCAAGAATGTAGCTCGGTTCATCTTTTGATAGTATTCATTTACAGTTGCCATTCCATTTGAAACTTAAATAATTAGAGTAGATATTGTCATTGTGACATATGTTTTGTAGATATGTTACTGGCAATTCGTTTAACTCGTTTTGAGCATATATAATCTCATTTGGTTTGGTCCCGGAAAGTATTTCACTCGAGAGTTTCATCCAGACAAACCCGGTTTCAGAAATTGAAAGATTCGTTACATATCCTGGCCCAGTTACACGAAATACGATGTTATTGGCCTTCTGTGGACATGACACTTGCCACAAGACATGACCGTCAAGTTGAAATTGTTCAACTTAGGCCAATCAGGAGTTTTCATATTGTCTTGTGTTTGCATAAGGCACCTCACTGGCGTCTCCTTGGATCCCTTGAGAAAGCCGAACCTCTTCGTATTCACCACCATTCTGTTGAGCTTCAGGAATGGTTGCATACAAGCCTTGGTACGTGCCATCGCGTGTCACTGCTTGGACGGGTTCAGATGACGTCACTGATGACTGATTAACATCTGACGACACCGTCAGTGCCAGCATTGCTCTTAGAGTCCCATCTGGAACAATTAGATGGTGAAGCTAAACATTTTAACAATTGTAATGGATAATGTATGTTAATGTGTTTGTTAAGTCTACATGGAATCAAAAAGTACTGGAGACAACATAAAATACATGAAGCAAGTTATACGTTCTAACTTTACCGACGGCTCAGCTTAATAACAAACTAATTTGTTGTTACTGTGGCTGTGAATTGTTCACAATGCTGAAATGCGGAAAAGAAATTGCCAAGCATTCTGGAAAACAAGCTTTATAACAAACGTACATAAAATATCTATATCTATATAGTAGCAGTGAATTTAAATTGTTGTTTAATATTGAACAGAAGACAAATTGAGAATTGCAGACTGGGATAAACATAATGGAAGTGGCGTGGATAGAACAATTCGTGTCGCCTGTATGCAGTATAGATGGGAGGGGAGCTAAGTTATATCTTATAATGTTTTACACACCAATGACGACAGCACAAATACGTGTAAGTAAAGAAAAGAAAATTGAAAATCTGATCGGCTTAACATGGGCCAACGATGGACAAGACTTATCGGAGCATCACATACAAAAATAGTAGTGGGATGACGAAGAGAAGATATAGGACAGGATAGGAGAGTGACAATCGGGTTGAAGCTATCACGAGACACAAAAAGAAAAGAAAATTACTAGTTTTGCATATCTCTGTGTGGCTACTACAAATGTACTAAATGTATAATTACATGCCAATTTTGGGAATTGACCATTCGCCTGTCAAACAGCCATTAACTTCTATTTCCTGTTGCATATCGTCTTGTCCTTACCAGATGTTTTGGTATTAGTGTACTACTAAATAAAACCGATCGTTTTAACAAAACAAAACAAAGCGTTAGTGGAAAGTACCTCTCTCAGCCGTCAGTCTTCTAACCCTGATAACCAGGAACGCAATAATTCCTATGGTGACGCAGAGCAGAACCCCAAGAATACCTCCAACAATAGCACATGTTGAGTCGCTGCTACCTGAATGAAAGGCAGGCAATTAAACAACGATTATAGGAGACCGGAGCACGTTCATCCCTTTCTTAGTGCACATATATATATATATATATATATATATATATATATATATATATATATATATATATATATATATATATTTATATATATATATATATATATATATATATATATATATATATATATATATATATATATATATATATATATATATATATATATTCTTGAGAGACTCACTATGTGAAATCTCATTATTTCATGCAACTACAGTATACAAATATGACTGACTCAAGAAGTCCAGTAAAGAAGACAGTGGTGGTGTGAACCATGAATTAGTGCAGTTAATAATATTACGTGTACTGCATTGAAAAGCCGACAGGACAGAATAGCAGATTAAGTCACATTCACGTGAGATGTGTACAAAAGAGTAAAAAACAGAGCAAACCTACAATTATTATTTATTATTATTCAACATAGGGTTGGCAATACCTCCCGACCAATATTTTAACCAAAATCAAAATGGCTTCACACTGAAAATTCCTTGTCATATCTGCATATAAAACCTTTGGGGAAGATAACTATAAAAAAATGGAACATAGACATCGTTTGTGTGTTCAAAACAGGGAATTCATATAAAAAACAATCGAGGAGGAACTTCAACAAAGGTAAATATAAAGAGATGAGAACATATCTAGCAAATATAAATTGGAATAACTTGCTGAAGAACAAGACAGCAAAAGAATGCTGGACTTGTTTAAAATGTGAGATTGAGGGCATTATTGAGAACTTTGTTCCATTAAGAAAACAAGAGAAATGGTCCAGGAAGAAACACCTGTCAAAAGAGGCTATTAGAAAAATTGCTCACAAACAGATGCTGTGGAGGATATATAAACACACTGGAAATGTAGAAGACTACACAAACTACAAAGAGGCACTTAACCTAGCTACATCTGAAATTAGAAAATCTAAAAGAACCTTTGAAAAAAAATTGGCAGGTAATATAACAAATGACAGCAAGAGTTTCTGTGCTTATGTAAGGAGTAAACAGAAAGTTCGATATAAAGTCGGACCACTCGAAAACAACAGTGGAAACATAATTTCAGACGGGTTTCAAATGGCAGACGTCCTGAATGAGTATTTCAGCTCAGTTTTTACCACAGAAGATATCAGATCACTTCCAGTTCCATTTACTAAATTTGAGGGCAACACATCAGAACATTTAGGGCAGTTATTTGTAAATTACAAAGTGGGTAGATGACGGGTCACCAGTGGATGCTGTCTACTTAGATTTTCAGAAAGCTTTCGATAAAGTGCCACATCAAAGATTGTTACTTAAACTAAAAGCCCATAATGTAATCAACTGGATAGAAAAGTGGCTTACACACAGAAGACAGAGAGTAACAGTAGATGGTGAGATTTCAAACTGGAAATCGGTTTTGAGTGGGGTACCACAGGGATCGGTACTAGGCCCTATATTGTGTTTAATATATATAAATTATTTGGAAGATGACATATATAGCAAAGTATTTAAATTTGCAGATGACAAAAAAGTATTCAGAAAGGTTACTAATATTAGAGATAAAAAAATTTACAGGATAATCTAGATAAATTAGTTAAATGGTCAGAAAAATGGCAAATGTTATTAAATTTTGGGAAGTGTAAATGCATACACATACGACATGGAAACATGGACGAAGAATGTGAAATGGGGGATGCTGTACTAGGTAGAACCACACAAGAAAAGGACTTAGGTGTAACAGTTAGTGCTGACATGAAAGTTTCAGAGCAATGTGGGATTGCTGCTTCGAAAGGAAATCAAATTCTAGGGATAATTGGGAGAACTATCACGTATAAGGAGAAACAGCTAATTCTACCCCTGTACAAAGCAATAGTTACACCACATTTGGAATATTGTATACAAGCATGGAGGCCGTATCATAAGAAGGACATAGACACGCTAGATAGAATACAACGAAGAGCAACTACAATTATTCCAGAATTAAGAGACCTTAGTTATGAAAGCCGCTTATTACAATGTGGTTTGACAACACTAGAGACCAGGTGACTAAGAGGAGACCAAATAGAAGTGTTTAAAATAGTGAACGGTTATGAGGATGTTGATAGGAATATATTCTTCAAACTTAAAGAAGGCAGTAGAACCAGAGGACACAAAGCAGCATTAGTTAAGGAACAGTGTAGGTTGGACACGAGAAAGTGCTCTTTCTCACAGATGGTGATAAATGAATGGAACAAACTGCCAAATGATTGTGTTAATGCTAGTAGTGTGAATATGTTTAAAAATAGAATTGACAGATATATGATAAGGGCGGGCTACACATAGATGATAAAATTGTTGGACTCTCGATAAGCCAATGGCTTCCTTGTCCACTTGCCATCTGGAACTTGTTGTTTGGGATGGCAGTCTTGTCAAATCTTGTTAAATCAATGAACATGACCAGAGCTGTGCACTTTTTTTTCTTGTGTAGCCATATTCCCAGTAAGGCCGTTGGCATCTCCTTACAAACTCTCTCTAGCCACTTCGGGTCCATCAACTGTCCAAAGCTAGATGTTGTCAATCCATCTCATTTTCATCTTCGGTTGTTTCTTGGAAGTTCTCCTTCTATGTTGGTACCAAACTATCTGGTCTCTTTTCCAATGGCCATACATAGAAGCCTGATTTATTCTCTTAAAGGGAATGAAAACAAGGCACTATATAAAATGCTTTTTCGGTATGCACACACATTTTAATATTGTATGTCCTATATGCCAACAGAAACATTTTACATAAACATTTATGTATAGGTAAAAATATAGTTGTTTAATGCATCTAACTAAACCGTAAAATTCGAAGTTAATAAGATGAGCGATCGGTCGTTTGGTGACGTCACTGATGACATGAATTTACATCCAGTCAGTTATTTTTATGCAATGCTTCAGTTTAGTTACACTTACAAGGCGAGTGGTGGCGATGTCAATTTTCTATAATAAAAAGTAAAATGTAACAATTTTGAATTGCTAGCGGCAAGAGATACCGCAAGATCATCTTCGAATTTGGCTCTTTCGGAGCAGTTTAGCGACGCCAGTAGACTTTGAATCGATCTTATTTGCTTTCTGACCTAATCATGAAAACGACCACATCGAGCCACCAAATTTCTCATACATCTACCATACGCATACACACGTGACATGGTGAAAACATTACTCTTAATTCCATATAAACATAACAATTTACAAAAACTCGCCATATCCTACGCCTAGCTTCGTGGAGCTAGGCGTGGAAGATATAGCTAGTTTTTTTGTTTAATTTGTCATCGTTACATGGGAACTTAGGGAACTTAAACCAACTACATGTTACTCTACTCTTACTACTGTTTGCATTACAATTGAATGCCGCACAATAAACCATTCTGACACTCGCTTCTGAACAACCGCTATCGATGACCCAGTCTCGTAGCCCTGCCTTGTCATCAGTGACGTCACGTCGAAGCTTGGCGATAATCGCGGGGAAAAATGCATAATAGAGGCAGGCCGGTAGAACATAGCATTATTTGGAATTATTAATTAATTGAATTCTAATAAATTTTTCGGTATTGTGGAAATGGAAATATACTGCAAGATGTAATATAATATGATTTCAAGCAATTGCTGTTTTTATTCCCCTTAATGCAACATAGCAACCATTCTTCTTCTTCCTTAACGCCTACTTTTTTATGACCTATATGTTTGCCTTTCTCTGTGTCCAGCTTATCCTGAGTATTCTTCGTCATACGCACATCTGGAATGCGTGTATACATACGTTTCTCATCCTCTTTCTTGAGGGTCTAGGACTCACTGTCATATTGAGCAACGCTCCACACAAGGTGCATTGATCTCATATTCATGTTTATACACCAGCCAGCAAAAGCACCAATGAGAGTATCAATTCTTACTAGGTTTACAACCAAATCATGATTGTCTGGTGCTGGATCATCATTGACCAGCAATAGCGCTCCCATTCTTTCCAGAAGTATGCCTCCGTGGAAACTGGCATTCTTTTAAAAAGTGTGGAACAAATTCAAATGGTGCGGGAGACTGCCAACCCTGGGTTAGACTCACATAGGGCACAAATACTGAAGGTGTGAAAGTTGTGAAATTGTGCAAATTTCACTCTGTGAGAACAAAAGAAGAAACAAATACTGCAAGAGTAACCATATCAGTTGTATCGGTTCTACGACCAGAGCCGTCTAAAAGGAAACATATAGAAATAAACAATGTATAAGGCATAGCTACTACAAGCATTTGAGAGAACATTTGTTAGCACAGAATTAGGTAAGTCGTACAATTAAACTACAATTTATTCCAGTTGCATGCAACTGTAAACACTACAATGGATACATAAAAAACAAAATACATTATTTTTTATTTACTTTAATCTTGCATTTTTAAATAGAAAACATTATATGTTATAATTTGTCTTACAGACAAGAGTTTGGAGGATATTTGGATGCCACTGTTTGAATTGAAGAATCATATCTAGCCTGTCCAAAGAGGCCAACTTCCCAGAAGTCAGCAGCTCCTACAATATGGAGAGCGGTTGAGTGTTAGAACTGGAAGCTGTCCTACTGGATTTCTGTTGCTGCAGAACCCATAGCCACCTACATTACATACACCTACTTTACACACGTGCTGTGAAGAGACACAAAATGCTTACTTTCATCAGGCTTATCACTGGGTTTAATGGTGGTGGTTGCACTCCCACCAGATGGAGGCACTGGTGTCTTTGTTGTGGTGGTGGTGGTGGCTGGTGTGGTAGTTGTAGTAGTTGTGGTAGTCGGCTTAGCTACAAGGAAGGAAATCAATGCGATATCGTAAGGCTCTAAAGACGGCATACAGACCACCTGTTACACACTAAACATGTGCGAGTCATAATGCCACCACTGAAGCACCTGGTGTTGAGGCACTGAAGCTGGCGTGCAAATGTATAATTAGTAAAGCAAGCTTAAAATCCAAAGAAACCAAATCAAGCAGAATCCGGACAAGCTGCAACTCAATGAAAGCTTCGCGGTTTTAATATAATAAGACACAGGTGTAAGTAGCGCGTGGTCCACCACCATCTCGACTGTGGTCGCAAAACAATACACAGTCAGCGCAGTTATGACTACATAAGTACGAGCACACAGACGGAGCATCCATGCAAGTAATTAGCAGTTATGTTACATTTTGATAATAAACCACGCAGAAGACAAATATTGCAATACAAAAATTAAACGGTGAAAAGAGTTTAAAGTTGCCTCTTAAAATCGAACATATCTAGTTACGTAACAACTATGACATGCCAGTTCATTTGTGTAATTTTTATTTACTTTTGATGAAGACAAACTGTTTTTCGACCGTACTGAATCTCTACAAAACAAGGCGACAGCACACGTTTTGTGATCTCACCAAAGCCATTCATTTTCGCAAGTAGTAGAGCTTAGTGGTAGTAGCTTTATTTAAGTTATCCAATTCATCCAAGTTATCCAATCTAAGGATCAAAGTCAATTATTTCGATAATTTTAAGAAAAGTAACACTAATTCTAAGTGCCAGGTAATTTGTTAAATTGACTGCGAATATTACTTACAAAGTCTAATTGGTATTATTGCACAATCACGCTATATAGCATAACCTATATATATTCTAAAAATATTACTGCCTAAATGTGTTTCAACGAATCACATTAAAAAAATATACTTTGACCGTTATCTGTTTAATTTGAAAGTTTCGGGGTGACTATCATGTGTACAATGCACGAGGAGGAAAAAGTGTGTGACCCCATGACCGCCTGACCCCCGAGGGGGTACTCCCTATACTGAGGTATACATGTATGTGCCGCGCAAATGCCCCTGTTTTTGGCCATTTCTCTCTCTCTGTCCGTAGAGAAAATGTAAATTTTCTCTCTTTGTGCCCCAAATAAACCTGATAATTCTCTCTTACACCGAAGAGGAAATTTCCCAATGAAAACATTCTGCCCGGGCTTACCTTACACTTATGGATATTAGATAAATTGTTCAATAATTCTCTCTTGGTGATCCAAAATTTCTAGATTTATCTCTCTCTCTCTCTCTCTCTCTCTCTCTCTCTCTCTCTCTCTCTCTCTCTCTCTCTCTCTCTCCATGTGCTCAATGGGGCTCTGGTGGCACACCCCACCGCTTTGGTATGGCAGTACCTCCCCCCGGGGCCTGATCCTGATAAACGATGTCCACAAGTATTACAATCAGAAATAGGACTGGAGTACACTTAATTTATAAGTGGATGGTTGAAGATCTGTATTAAAGATGAATGATTGTACGCATCCAAAATTTGTTTACCGCACGATTCTTCAAACATTCTTGACCAAAGCATTAGAGCATGTTTAAATAAATATATATATCAACCAAAAGAGAACAACTCCAACAAGGTGCTCAAATAATCCAATAATTATTTGAAACCCACAAGACCATAACAATCCACTTACGTATCACTGTGAAGTTCAAAGGCAGTTCTTTGCAGATGGTGTTGGAAGATGAAATGGGGACACACACAATAACTTTGAGCGACTGACTTCCGAGCATATCCTCTGTGATTGTGAAGGTGTCCGTCGTTTCTATTGTGTCACCTGTTGACATGTTCACCCATTTGTAAGTCCTCGAGGTTGGATTGCTGTCAGCAGTTACTTTTATCTCATTTCCAGGAAAATAAGTATTTTGCGCAGGTTCCACCACCAGCGACCGTGGACCATCTGCAAACCAGAACACATTTACTGCTATTGCAAATACACCATCAGGGTTCAATATAGGATCTTGGTCAAGTAGGCCAATGGACCATCTAGGTTGTAGACCATTGTTTTTCCTATAGTGCAGCACACAAGTGTAGGCCATTGTATCAATAATTTTGTTTTTATTATTTAGGGTGTGAGCAGTGTGCACTAAGTTTGTAGTACTTCGATTAGTTAAGTAAGGTTGCAAATTGCATGGAATCAGCCGTAAACATCGGCAGTACACCAACCGAAGGTCTGTTCGCGAACGCAGTTGGCCCAACTGCGTTTCATTTGCTGTCGACTCTTGGCTAACATCATGTTTTGAACAAGTGAAGGGACGTTTCTTTTCATGTTATGTAGAATTGTTTTTTGTTTGGGCACGTCGACTAAATCTTTGTGCAAAAAATGTCATAATTACGTGCCCTTTGGGCACATTCATGTGATTTGGTTGCACCAAATATATATAATTTGGTTACAAATCTTACACAGCATGTGATTACCTAACATGATTCATAAAAAAGACAATAAAACAATACAAACAGCAACTTAATATGTAGTAGGAGTTGAAACAGATTTAAAATCAAGCACTATGAACATATATTAACTTATTGACAACTATGGTGAAATCAGTACTTACAATAAACAGTAAGCGGTGGCGATGTGTACTTAGTAAGCACATTGTCAGTTGTAGGTATGTTGTTAGCTGTTTTGTCGTTTACTGGCTCAGGCATTAGTTGATCAAAGTGCGTCCGACAAATGTAGATCTGTCCATTGTCTTCTGGTGTCAACTCAGTGACATATGTGTACTTCACTGTTTCCCCTGTGGATTCATTCTTGGATTCACCATTGGTTTGTAGCACTGTTCTACCGTTCTTCCACTCCATCACTGGGGCCCACTTTCCCTTGTACGTCACCTCACAGCTGTACTCGATGTATTCTCCCTCTACTGCCTTATTGCTTGTAATGTTGTTCCCACATACGGGAACTGAATCTGAAATTACATCAAGATACAAAGTCATAAGATATATTAAAGTTGTAACTTCAATTCAATTAATGTTGGCTCATCTAGTCTTATGTTGGACGGTAGAGACAATGCCACGTACCATCTCAAATCACCTATGTTCCCGGCATTTTACTGTTGCGTAATTCAAGGCAGATCATGAACTAGCTGTATATATATATATATATATATATATATATATATATATATATATATATATATATATATATATATATATATATATCACCATTATTCAGGAAAGTATGGACGGAAAGAGACATTCCTGGTGATTGGTGCAAAGGAAACATTGTAAAACATTCATATGAAACGTGACGTCACCAACTATAACAGCTGGCGTGGCAGATCACATTTTCAATATCATAATCATCACAGAGTGGCAGAGAGAACTGTGCATGTATAAACTTCAAAGACTTTGAAAAAACCTTCGACAGCATCCACAGAGACACCCTCTGGAACATATTGCGCACGTATGGAATTTGTGAACCAAATCAAGGTGTTTTATGAGAACTACACTGTCTACAAATGCGCCATCAGACAATTAGATATTATATTCAAGGTAAAGTCCTTAGTCAAGCTAGGTTGACGTCGGCAGTCTTATTCAACCTTGTATTAGATTAATGTCAGCCATGGTGACTGCGCATATTTGCCACCACAATCACATATTTTCACTGTCGGCCAGTTTCCAGTTTTCACAGCTAGATCTAGGTAGGGCGGATCCACCGGTCGAATGTCAGAAGATGAATATCCATTGACCACCATCGGCTACTTCACGATTTACGCGTTCAATGATTGGCTGAAATGTATTTATTACTTTGTGGGTCTTGCGATGGGAAGGCTGCCATTTGTTGAGCGGGCAATGCAACCTTTTTGATGCCCGCATAATTGTGGGTCTTGGATGTAGGATATATATGTAGATTAAGGATGGACCATTCGATTTCAGGGGGCGGGTTGGATTGTTTAATCAAAAATATTTGCATTGCCACTAAATTGGAAACAAATGGTTTGCCATATTAATGTGGAAGTACGGCTATCTACGCGTCTGTTTGTTTTTAATGTTAATTTTACAGTGTTTTCTTCATATTTAAATTGATAATACTTGATAATACAGTATTGTCATTCCACATCAAATCATCAGATGGTCGATGCATTATGTCTTCAGATCTCTTCAATATTTGTATTAGATATTCCACACATACCCAAATATCAAATTTAGCTGTAGTTTCTGAGATCAAATTACTTTGTGTGTGTATACATATATAAGCAAATGAGTACTGGCGGTTTCTCAAACAAACCATTCACCAATACGCCTTGGATAGCTTCGGCGCAAGCTCTCTTCGCAACCCAGGGAGATGAGAACATAGTCACAAATATAGATTGGAATAACCTACGGAAGAACAAGGCAGCAACAAAATGCTGGCCTTTTTGAAAAGATGCCTTGATGACTTAATTGAGAGATTCCCCCCAAAAAAAAACACAAGGGAAAGAATACTGGAAACGTAGAAAACTACACAAACTACAAAGAGATCCTTAACATAGCTGCAAATGAAATTAGAAAATCCCAAGGCATCTTTGAGCAAACACTGGCAGTTAATATAAAAAGACAGCAAGTGTTTCTATGCGTATATAATGAGTAAATAGATAATTCGAGATACGGTCAGACCATTGGAAAACAACATTGGATAATATCATAATATCAGTTGGGTTTCAAATGGCGCGGATGTTCCGAATGAGTTTCCAGCTCAGTTTTACTACATAAGAACAAATACCAGTTCCAGTCACTAAATTTGAAGGGATAAATCAGATCGTTTTTTATCATAAACATAATACACATCTAGCTGTAAATAAACATCACTTCTGACAAATAAGCAGTAATAAAGTAATAAACACCTATCAAACAACATAAATTCTGATCACTATTATGCAGTGGGACATTAAGCCATCCTTGGGTAAAAAATATATATTTTGTTCGTACATAACCTTTTACGGCACTACGTTGGCAAATGGTACATGCAGCATGGTAAATTAATGGGTGACCAAGCTTGCGCCCTCCATGGCCTCCTCCGTTGCGATATACTAGATACTCCATTGATCATAGACAATAATATACACCTATCACACAACAACACTTATTACCATGAGCAGTAATATACACCTATCACACAACAACACTTATTACCATGAGCAGTAATATACACCTATCACACAACAACCCGTATTATCATGAGACGTAATATACACTTATCACATAGCAACACTTATTACCATAAGCAGTAATATACACCTATCACACAACAACCCGTATTATCATGAGAAGTAATAAACACCTATCACATAGCAACACTTATTATCATGAGCAGTAATAAACACCTGTCACACAACAACACTTATTACCATGAGTAGTAATATACAACTATCACACAACAACCCGTATTATGATGAGACGTAATATACACCTATCACATAGCAACACTTATTACCATGAGCAGTAATAACACACCTATCATACAACAGCACTTATTACCATGAGCAGTAATATACACCTATCACACAACAACACTTATTACCATGAGCAGTAATATACACCTATCACACAACAACCCGTATTATGATGAGATGTAATATACACCTATCACATAGCAACACTTATTACCATAAGCAGTAATAAACACCGATCACACAACAACCCGTATTATCATGAGAAGTAATAAAAACATAGCAACACTTATTATCATGAGCAGTAATAAACACCTATCACACGAGTACACTTCCAATCACTATCCCGCTATCAATGACAATACAGATTATCTTACCTTTGAACACAATGACTTCTGCCTCTGCGTAAGACGATGGGACTCGGAAAGGATTGCAACTGTACCTTCCACCATCTTTTAGTGCAAGAGACTTGATAGTCAGATTGTACGTATCTGTAGGCGTGGTGATGAGATCATACTTCGTGTCATCATAGTTACGCTCCTTTGAAGTTAATATCACAGGACTGTTTGGATCACTGATATACTCTTCCCACTGTAAAACACTTCCAGCACATATGAGTGTGACGCTGCTTCCAACCACCCCGACAACATTCTCGGGTTTCTGCGTCAGTTGGCCGGTCACAGCTGAACCAAAACATCACAACATGCACTTGCCAGACAGAGTGTTTCCGTTCCTAGTTAAAATGTAATGGTGATATTATACAAGTTGTTATTATTATTTTTACAAAAAACATGGTTAGTGTCAATAGAAAGTTTGTTAGGGTAACCTGAGTAACCTGTCAGGGTAACTTTATGAATTATATTTACCTTGTGATTTTCATTAATGATGTGATTAATGGGTGTGGAAACATACATTGTCATTGCATGTCATCATTATGAGAAATCACACATCTTGTTTATTTTAATTACCTATAAATATTACATGACAATTATCGAGATTCTCTATACATTCATGTACATTTCTCAATCCTTATCGTTATTTCCAAGAAGTGAGACTTTATTAAAGTGGCATGGAGCTGTGGTAAAGCCTCACCAGGGTGACATTACATAATTGAGACGTATAACAAGAGCTCGGTATGATAGGGCTGTTAGATATATTATGATAGAGGATGATGGAATTCGTACTACTAAGATGGCTGAAGCCATTAGCGAAAATAAAAACCGCGACTTGTGGTCTGAGGTGCGCCGGATAAAGGGCAGAAATAAATTCTTGCCTTCAAGTATTGATGGTGTGGTGGGTGATGAAGAAATAGCACAACTATTTTCTGATAAATATAATCACCTGTACAACAGTGTGTCGTATGCGTATGGTATTGATGAGATGAATGTTATAAACATGGAGATTAACACGCAGATTAAAGAAAATGTTGCGTATGATATATCAGTTGATGAAGTTATCGAAGGTGTCCAGCGACTGAAGCTGGGTAAGTCAGATGGTGAAGAGCGTCTCAATTCTATTCATATCATACATGGTCCAAAACTCTTTGTGCTGTTAGCATTAATTTTGAACAGTATGTTGGTACATGGTTTTAGCCTCGACTCAATGTTAGTGGGAACTATAGTTCCTATACAAAAAGATAAGAGACAATTAGTCTGTACATCCGACAATTTTAGAGCTATTACTCTTGGCAGCATTGTTGCCAAACTGTTTGATGTTGTTATACTATCTAAGGAACAAAATGCTCTTGCAACATCGCATTTGCAATTTGGTTTTAAACAAAATATGTCCACTACTCACTGCACATATGTTATGATGGATACAATCAGTTATTATAATGCAAATGGCAGTAATGTGTATGCACTCATGTTAGATGCCAGCAAACATTCGACAGGGTTAATTATTGTAAGCTTTTTAGAGTACTTCTAAAACGTAAGGTATCACCCCTGGTATTAAGAATGCTGCTTTATATGTATACTAAACAAAAACTTCTAGTAAGATGGGGCTCTAGTATGTCATCCCAGTTTACCGCTTGTAACGGAGTCAAACAGGTAGCAATAGTTTCTCCTATTCTCTTTTCCATATACATGGATGGATTGTTTGAACAGCTAGAAAAGAGTGGCGTGGGATGCCATATGGGCAACCACTATACGGGTTGCATTGGATACGCAGATGATCTCACTTTGCTAACACCCACAATATCTGGACTCAAGGTTTTAATCAATATATGCGAAAAATATGCGCACGAATACTGTGTAAATTTTAACGGTACTAAGAGTAGATATTTGATTTTTAGAGGTCGTAATTGTAAACCCAACAACAGAACTGTGTTTTTTAATGACACCGAGTTGTATAGTACCCAAGATGCTGTACGTCTGGGCCATAATATATCCGTTGTTAATAAGGATAGCTTAGTTGCCGATGCCACTGCCAAATTCTGGAGAGGGTAAAATATGTTCATGGCCGATTTCGGTCATATTAAGACGAATGTAAAATGCAATTTATTTAAACAATATTGCTGCTCTTATTATGGAGCCCCACTATAGGATCTTCAAAGTAAGAGTGTTGGCACTATTTGCACTGCATGGCGAAAAGCGCTTAGAAAGTTGTGGGGGCTAGCACCGGTGATGTTCAGCATTGTTATCGGATAGTTTGCCATTATTGGTAATCTTAAAGCAAAGGTTCTCAAAATTTATTCATAAAGATATAAACCACAATTCACCGATTTTAAAGAGTGTTGCTAAGTTATCCATTGCAAATCCATGGTAAAATTGTAGCGCAAATTACCGTCATATCCTAAATGAATGTGATACAATGTATGACGTGTCTGTGTATGATATTGGCCGTGCGTGGCAGGATGGTTTGTCAAACGTAACAATATCAAATGTGAACGTTTTATCGGAAATGTTAAACATCAGAAATGGTTTTAAGACATGTAATATTTTAGACGATGATGATGCCAACTGTATTATTACGGACATTACTGTATTTTAAAGAAGGTACAACTGCCATTTTTTAATGTGCGAAAATAAATATTTTATTTATTAGCAATCGACTGGAAGGTTCACGACTCAGCACAACACCACATTTGACATTAATGACTACTTGCAATTTCACAAACTTGAATTTCAAAAAAGATATCTCTTGTCCAGGTCTTGCACTATTTTGTACGAAGGTGTTTAAATTTTGGTAGGGACATTGGGGGAAGTAGTCGCATGTTTCTGCATGTCATGACAATAAGAAAGAAAATACAATTTACATAATTAGGTATATATTTATTAAGGTATCTTTATCCAATCGAATGTTATGACAATATGAATGTTTTGAATTTTTCCTAAATGTTAGGCTATAATTCTATTATAGTCTACATTGTTGTAAGCCTACGGTCGCATTTACTTAGCAAATGCGTCATCTATTCCTTCTCAGTCACGTCACATTTTGACGTACCAGACACGTGGAAAGTGAGGACGCGCAGATACGTTTATGTGACGTCGTCGTTTATGTGACGTTGACAATATCGCACTGTGACGTCTCATCGACGTCAACAGTTTATTTCGCAACCCGACGTCCAATTACGTATTTTTAAGTACAACTTTCTGCTACGTAAAACCCAAGTTACATTTAAAATGGATACAGATGCCGAGCGCAACGCGCTTACGAGTTTAGCATACAGTCGTGCAACATGAGACCATAAGATAATGAGAGAGCAGCGCTGCTCGCACGAATTCACCAAGGTGTACATGTGTGAACGCTAAAAGGTAAGGGGGTCCATTGCACTTCCAATTTAGCGTCTCAGAAAAGAAGTGTTGACCTTCAGCACAACGGAATATCACTTAGAGCCGTCTCTATCGCTGAAGACTTGCAAAAAGCTAGGTTTCGTGAAGATAAAAAACAGTGACAATATCGTCAACACTGCAGGAAACAGGCCAGGGGCGATCACCACAACAAAACCTTCACCTGCATGTTGATACGCGCACTCGTCCACGTCCCGCGCCGCTGGCGTCGCCTCGTGACGTTGAGCGTATAACTTTGAAGGTGCAGCCAGTCGCCTAAACAGATTGGTGGATGTAGCAACTCTCCTCCTGATGCCCTTCCCCGCTTGCTTCTGGTCTCAGACTTTACATGGTACTGGTCCCAAACTATATCCACTCGACTGGCATTTTGCAGCAGATCTTGTGTATATGGCAAGAAAACTGTCAGTTCATAGTCATCAACGGTCTTGACAGCGAGGGGTTTGAGTTTGAGGAAGTTAACCACTACAGCCCCGTTTAAGATGGGGACATCAGTGTCTGAAAGAGGGACATCACCTTTGACATATGTACAGCTACTCACACATCAGGAGGCCAAATCTGTTTCCCAGTCTTAGCTTGTTAAGCTCATATACAACCCACTAAATGAATGGCTGATATCCATCCGACAAATGACATCCAGTAAACACGACTATTATACAAGTATATGCTGCAACGTTTGCTGCTGATAAAGAGGATGTTTTAGAATTACTTCAATACCTAATAGGCCAAGTGTCAAAATGTGACGCCCTGATAATCATGGGATATTTCATTGCAAAGATTGGAAACGAAGGAGCAGCAGGTACAACAGGAGTGTACGGGAACGATGTCAGGAACGATGTCAGGAACGATGCAGGGGAAAGAATGTAGGAGTACTGCACCGCGAATGAGCTTGTGATTAGAAACACTTGTCTCAAACAACATAAACGAAGATTATACACATGGACATCGCCAGATGGAAAACATCGAATTCAAATTTACTATATCTTGATAAATCGGCGATGGAGAAGTGCCATTCTATCAGTCAACACCCTGTCATGCTCATGTTGTGACACAGATCATGAACTCCTAACAACTGCAAATTAAGCTGCGACAAATGCAAAATCTTCCATCAGGTATGATGTGCAGAACATACCCCAACAATACGCCGTAGCAGTGACGAATCGCTTCGCAAAACTACAGCTGGATTGCAGAATGCCGGATGAGCTATGACAGGAGGTTGAACATTGAACATTGTGAGAGATGAAGTCAGGAAACACACACCGAAAGAACATAATTAGATTATTGAAATGCCAAGCGTCAGGAATGAGGAAGATTCATCAACAATCTTCGATATGCTGACGACACCAATAAATATCACTGTTTGCAGAAAGATAATGGGACATGACCAACATACTACTCAAAGTTAAATTGGAAAGTGAAAAGGTTGGTCTATGAGTATGAAAAATCACAATCATGGCCAACTAGTAGATAGAAGTGTTCAAATTGGGAGACAATACGCTTGTTAAGGTAGGGAATGCTTCATTTTCTTGGGTTCGAACATATACAGTTCTGGTGATTGCGGTGGAGAAATCCAAAGAAAATTGGCTCTTGGCAGGAAAGCAATGGATAAATTGAGAACGAGAGAACACCATAGTTATCACAGTAGCAACATGTGGATGTGAGTCGTATACAACAAAGCTAACGATGGTGTAGCATATTCTGCTTTTTCGGTGTGTACACAAAGTTTAATATTGTATGTACTATATGCAAACAGAAAAAATTAACATAGCAATTTATTAATATGTAACATTAGATGCTTAATGAGTATAACTCTCAAAGCGCGCGTAAAATTGGAAGTTAATTAGATGAGCGTTGACGTGGTTTGGTGACGTCACTGATGACATGGGTTTGCATTCAGTCAGTAATGTGTATGCAATGCTTCAGTAGGTTCACTCGAGTTAATATGGCAAATAGTTTTGATGTACATTTTCCAGAATCAAAAGTAAAATGTAACAATTTCGAACCGCTAGCGGCGAGTGATACCGCAGAATCATCTTCGAATTCGATTCTTTCGGAGCAGTTTAACGACGCCAGTAGGCTTTGACTTCGCTCTCATTTACTTTCTGACCTAACCATTAAAGCAACCACATATAGCCGCCAAACTTCTCCTGATATATCTACCAAACGTATTCACATGTGATGTGGTCAATGCCTATGCCTATGCCTATGCCTAGGTTCGTTGTGCTAGTCGTAGAAGATATAGCTAATTTTTGTAATTTGTTATTGTTACTAGGAAGTATATTTCCACAACACCGACAAATTCATTAGAATTCAATTAATTAATAATACCAAATAATACTCTGTTCTGCCAGCCTGCCTCGATTATGCATTTTCCCCGTGGTTGTCGGCAAGCTTCGACGTGACGTCACTGGTGACAAAAAAGTGCTACGAGATTGGGACTATCAATTCATTCACCTTATCGTTGACGATGATAGCGGTTGTTTAGAAGCGAGCGTCACAATGGTTTATTGTGCGGCATTCGATTGCAGTGCAAACATTAGTAAGAATGAAGCAACATATAGTGGTTTGAGTTCCATACGGAGCCAACTTTGTTTTTAAAAAAGCAAACTTCAAGCCGACGAAACACAACCGGCTTTACGGTCTTCGTGAAAATTTGCTTCGAGTGCGATCCGGCACCTCGGATCGAAGCGAGCTGTCACCGCGAATAATGTCGGCCCACGGTGAATTCGGACAGCATTCTTTATATACTTCGGCCCGCAACTCTGGTGACTTCGGCGTCAGAGCACAACGGACATAGTAATCTCGGTCCAAACGAGTGTGTACTGAGCACGTGAAGCTTAATGTGTTTCTTACTGTGACTAAAGCATTATTATCTCATTTGTTAATTGATTTAGTTCCACGATAACCCGAAAGTGTTACTTTGTAACTGCTTTCATAGCTTTCTCTTCCTTATGCATAAAATACGGCGCTACATTTTAGCATTTTAACACGCAGTCCGCGAGAGGATCGTTAGAACGTATTCAGATTCAGATTCAGACGGTTTATTGCCAAGAAACATTAAAAAAAGTTAACAAGGAATTTGTGGCATTGTGGCGTAAGAATTCACCCACTACCCCATAATCAGCCATCCAATTACACACATCCACAAACACCACTCACTCTCGCCATTACAAAAGAGACACAACTAGACTAAAACGTATATACGTTAATAACAAAACCAACTGCCAAACAATTTTGTCTCCAGGCATAAAAGTACTAACTTGGTAAGATAATATTAATATAATGATAGTAATTTTCATAAATGCACCATTGCAACCGTCTGAACATTAATGTGTTTCGTATGCAATTCGTTTTATTCTTAAAGAGAAACAAAAGTAATGGTTTTGGGCCTATGCACCTATAAGAGTTATTAAACATAACCATTTGCTGCTACAAATAAGAATATCACGCCAATGGTTTGCTAGAAAAACCTTGTTGAACACACATCTTAATTTCATGGGCCGCTCCATACTGTTAGATAAACCGATCGAGTATCAAAGTTTTGCAAAATTCGCTCGCCAAATAAAAATAGATTTGCATACACCTATTCCTATATATGGCAATATGCTGTTTGCGTCCAAACTCAACTCATGTAACATATTTTGGCTTTTGTTTATTAAACTAGGACAGGTATGACTTTAAATATGGACTGGCGCTTTGCTTAGTATATGGGTGTTTCTAGATAGTTAATGGGCATTTCTAAGGGGTGTTCTAACGGTGGACTAGACGCGGGTAAATCTATTTACGGGATCGAGTTATGTGTTATGCCAAGCTTGGTTAGTACAAAAAGAAGAAACGGTGATGAAATAGGGTCCAACGTGCATGATTGACGGCGCGGCTTACGGTAGAGAAATACCACAGTCACACGGAGTAATAGGGCTCCTTGGGCAAGTAAACGGGCAGTGCATAGTGAAATACCCGTTGGTAGAGTAGCCATGTGGTATGATCCTGAAATGTGAATCAGAATGAGTTCTGAGTTCAGTTTGTGAGGTGTTTCACATCGAGTTCGAACGGATGTTACGAAGAGTATGGGAATGCCGGACATATTTCCCAGGTGACGTCGAAGAACGTATCGACAGTCAGCGACGACGATAGTTCGGCGGGCGACCGAGTGACGGCAACGACTTGACATACAACGTAGAGAGTCGTCTTGACTGTCGAATTGTTACAAATTATTTGTAGTTCAAAAAAATCCTACAGGTGCCGACATTGGCTTTGCATGTACAAATAAAATTGGCGTGTAAATGAGGTGTGCTCGAGACGGTCATGGCCTTTAAACGGGTAAATAATTATACATTATTATCATAATATGGTTGAGTACCTTACCACGTATCATTCCAAACGCTAACACAAACAGTATCTCCATAGTAAAGATGCACGCATTCCAGATACCAAGAAACGTCCGTTCGACGAATCATCTTCGCTTGGAATTCGCCTTTAGGTTATCAAACTCCGGGTTCCTTAAATAAACACGCTCATGATTCGTTAGTGATTGAATACATTCACATTACGCGTGCGTCGTCCTTGTAGATCTGCTGAGCCAGTCAACCGTGACGTTGGAATGCCACGTATAACCAGACTGCTTTCAATGGATTCTATTTCGATAATTTAATGTTCAACTTTGACTCATTCTTCATCTTGTGCCGTCGAGTCGTGTCCGACCCCTGGCGACAGCCGCGGTAGCTCCTCTCCATTCCACTCGCTCTCTGGCGTCCCGTCTCATAATGTTAATAGAGGGGCCCTTTACGACTGGTCGGTTTGAATTCAACGTAGAGTAAGTATGACCTAGTTGTATTGTGCGTGTGCGTGTGTGCGTGTATTTTGTGTTACCTACTTATGTGTGTGGTGAGTGTTACAGATTACATAGTCAAACAACTTTGCACAAGTTATGTTGGCTCTCGCTTAATGATACAATACAACACAAAGCGTACGAATGGGTGTATGACAACGATCTGCTATCCGAGTGTAGTTTCAAGTCAAGTGGATGTGTATGGGGACGCCACTGACGGTGATGATAAAAAATGAACGTTGTTAAGATCGTGGATTTCACAAGAACCATAAGAATCTACCATGCACAAACAATTGTCTTTTCCTGACAAAGATTATATGGGTGGAATTCAGAAGGGAAACACACAGTAAAGCTGACCGTTGCCAGTAATGGGATGGAAATATACCAGATTGCAGACGTCCGAGTCTGACTGGGTGCTCCATTTACCGGTGCCGGTAGCGTACCGATGTACACGGCTGTCGATTGACTGGTTACTACATCAGCAACTTACTGTGTTGCCGTAGCCGGTGTAGCACGTGGTAGTCATACAACTGTTGTGACATACGATTTGGTAAGACACCATGCCCTATTGAGTACCCGGCAAAGTATACACATGTACTTGGTGTACGTTACTTTGTGTGTCGAGAATAGTATTGATAATTATTATTACAATTCCATGAAAGTGCCATTTAACCGACATTTGATGACAAAAACATGTTTGACAATATATCATTTCTAAGCAATCCAGAAGAAAAACATTTATGCATGGCATTAAAGCCCTTTGAATAGATTTAGGAGTAGCTTTTAACATGTTCTTTTTTCTAGCCAAACACATTTTTTTCTGCGTGAACAGGGACGCGCAAAAGTCATTATCAGAACGAGGGACAACCGAAGATTTATGGTGGAAATGCAACTTGGAATAAATATGTCTTTTTTTGGAAAATAGCTATATTTTCAGATGTTTTTAATGTGATGGGGAGTTCATTCCAGACCCTAAGCGCAGCGACAGAGAAAACACGTTTGCCCAAGTTAAGTTTTGTTTTAGGCAAAATAAGTTGTTGTGAAATTGATGATTTGAGCTGCCTATGGGTATTTGAAAGATGCAGGAGACTAGCCAAGTAGGGTGGTTGTTGTGTAGATAGAGCACACTATGTAAGAGTGCACAGCTTAAAATTAATTCGATAAAAAGCAGGAAGCCAGTGTAACTGTTTAAGTAGTGGTAGTGATGGTGAAAACCGAGGCGCCCTAAGAACTACAAGTGCCAGACAATGTTGTACTCGTTGGAGTTTAGCCAAGTCTCTTTTAGCAATGTTATTTAGTAGTGAATTACAATATTCAAGGCTGCTACTAATTAATGCCGTTGATGTTGTTTTAGCAGTATATATATAGATATGTGATGCCGAATTCGACGGAGATCACGTATAGGATAGAAACAGGATTTACATACTTGAGAAATATGCTGGCGAAAGTTGAAGTCACTGTCAAAGACAACACCTAAGGCCCATTGTCTTCATGTTGGTGACGACCCTGATCAGCGGAAATGGGCCGGGACAGTGGTGGCCGCCGGGGGGGTACTCCCTATACTGAGGTATACATGTATGTGCCGCGCAAATGCCCCTGTTTTCGCCATTTTTCTCTCTCTGTCCGAAGTCTCTTTGTGCCCCAATTAAACCTGATAATTCTCTCTTTCATCTAAGAGGAAATTTCCCAATGAAAACATTCCGCCCGGACTTACCTTACGCTTACAGATATTAGATAAATTTTCAAGAATTCTCTCTTGGTGACCATACATTTATTGATTTTTTTCTCTCTCTCTCTCTCTCCATGTGCTCCATGGGGCTCTGACGGCACACTCCCACCGCTTTGGTATGGCAGTAACCCCCCCGGGGGTGGCCGATAGTAAGGCGAAACTTATGTATGCACTAGGTGATTATGGCGTTATGTACTTATGTACGTATGTACATGTTGAGAAACGTCGCTGGGTCGATCACATTCGTAGCCGTGGCACGCGAGTTGGGACAGTCACTCAGCAAACTCACTTATACCAGATCCACGGAGGGGTTCGTAACACAAACCTTTCGTGAAAAAGCATTTTAGCATCAATCCACGGATTACGATCTCTTAACAATATTACCGTCATGGTTCGTGACAAGCAAATAGAACAATCGTCTTCCTTCCGTAATCTTGGGGTTCTTCTAAAATCAAGAATTACTACAATGCTTTGCTTCGTGGCCTGCGAAAATTCAGCGTCTGCGAAATAGATGTGCGCGTATCATTATAAGGACCATTCGCCGTGCATACATCACACCCGTTCTGAAAGAGCTACACTGGCTTCCAGTCCACTGCTGCATACAGTACAAGATCCTGTCTCACACCTTCCGTGCTATCCATCACCAAGCACCGCAAAACCTCAGTGGTCTGCTGTCCGTGTACAGACCGATGTGTTCACTGCGATCTGAATCAAAATTTCATTGACTGTGCCACGAATACAAACAACTACGGACGGTGATCGCACGTTTACCTACGCAGCGGCGACACTGTGGAACAATTTGCCCCCTGATATCAGAAACTCTGACAACTGCATCAGTTTTTAACTGCAGTGTAAGACCTAACTTTTCCGGGAAGGTGTATACTTGAGAGAACATTACATTTATCGGCATTGCTTTAATTTAATCAATGTATTACTATTATTTCAATCTACGTATGTTTTAATTTAATTAATTGTTTTTATTACTCAATTCCTTGCATAATCTTAGTTGTATTGTCCTTAATTTAATATATTATTTTAATTATTTAATTCCATGTACACTTTTTAGTTGTATTGCCCATAATTTAATTGTATTTATTATCTTAACTATTTATTCAATGTATACTTTTAATTGTATTACCTTTAATGTAGTTTATTATTTTAGCTATTTCATTCCAGGTATACGTTTATTTGTATTATAATGTATGTGTTTATATCATATATATATATATATATATATATATATATATATATATATATATATATATATATATATATATATATGTATATATCTTTATATATATATATATATATATATATATATATATATATATATATATATATATATATATATATATATATATATATATATATATATATGTATATGTATATGTATATGTATATGTATATGTATATATATATATATATATATATATATATATATATATATGTATATATATATATATATATATATATGTATGTATATATATATATATATATATATATATATATATATATATATATATATATATATATATATATATATATATATATATATATATATATTGAGCATTAGGTGATTATGGCGCTATGTAAATATCGTATGTTATTATAATTTTATGTTATTATAAAAAAGTGGGTGGGGATTCTTTTCGGAAGGGGTGAGGTTCGGGAAATGGGGGATTCGCGCGAACCTGGCTACGGTTCTGGACACCATCAACATATCACATTGTCGTTGTATACATGGTAGTTCGCCATAACTCAGTAGGGGGCGACAGAGGTATTACAGGTACAACGGCTAGATTAACACACACTAGGCCCTACAACCTACACTCTTTGTTACAACTATGTTGCTATTGTGCCATGTATGTCTAAACATTGAATGTTCACACCTATGGTATTGACTGTTTGACGTTACGTTGGGTAGTACACTAACAGTTTGTCATTACGATTGTTCTAAGATGGACGTGGAAACGAAGAGTTACCGGGTACCGCATTTAAGTTGATCGACTTACCTCCTTGCATAATAATCCCTAACACTAGAACGCTTGTCACCGAGACGAACGACATATTACAGGTTCTGTTATTTTACAGCAGCAAAGAAGCATGCATTACATGTTGCCATTTTCATTACACAGGTGTTGACGTTACCTGAGCGGACACTGTTTATATAAGTGCTTCCTGGTCTGTTGAAAGACAGCGCACCCACCTGACAGCAATGAACTTTGACCTGACCTGATATACGTTGTGCTTGCTCACGCCTCGCTGCACACCTGTGGCATCTGACATACATCCACGATCATGACTACCCTGAATAATCACCATGCGATATGATGATTATACGAGCGGAGTATTAAGCATGGGAAAGTGTAAAGTACTTGTGTACTAGATTACATACGCACATTTATTTAGCATACTTAGAAGCAGGTTATAGATGCGTGTGTTTAAATGCTAGGAGTATAGTAAATAAGAAAAACGAATTAAACATTATGGTAGAAGATATTGACCCTCACATAATTGGTATAACAGAATCATGGGCCAACACAGACATTACAGATGCTGAATTAGGATTGACAGGATACGTAATGTTTAGGAGAGATCGAATAGGAAGAAGGGGAGGGAGAGTTATTTTATATGTTAAAGAATCTATTCAGGCTTACGAAATAAAATTAGAAAGCGAAGCAGATTACGATGAAGCTGTTTGGTGCAAAAGTTTCAGGGAATTCAAAATTAACTATTGGATTAGTTTACCGAAGTCCAAACATAAACGAAGAGGATAACACAAAAATACAAAATGCTATAAAGGAAGTTAGTAAAGGGGAATGTATCATAATGGGAGATTTTAACCATGGACACATACAATGGAAATCTCTAGAGAGTACAGGGGGTGATGACCAACAATTTTTATTTTTAATTCAGGAGAGCTTCCTTACTCAGCACGTGCTAGAACCAACCAGGGGAGAAAATGTATTAGATATAGTTTTATCATCACAAAAAGAATTAGTGGACAATGTAAAAATACATGAACCATTGGGTACCAGTGACCACAATCAAATACATTTTGACATCAATGTAAAATCAGAAAGTAAAAATAAAAAAACGTAACAAAGGTAACTATGAAGATATGAGAAAATACTTAGCAAAGCTAGATTGGAATAACATGCTGATGAATAAGACCGCAATTGAATGTTGGAATATTCTAAAATATGAAATTGAGAGTATCATCGATAAATTTGTTCCCTTGAAAAAACAAGGAAAACGGTCTAGAAAGAAACACTTGTCAAAAGAAGCTATTAGAAAAATAGTGTTTAAGCAAACTATGTGGAGGGTTTATAGGCGTACCAGAAAGGATGAAGACTATGCAAATTACAAAGAGGCACTTAACCTAGCTACAACTGAAATTAGAAAATCTAAAAGAACCTTTGAAAAAAAATTGGCAGGTAATATAAAAAATGACAGCAAGAGTTTATATGCTTATGTAAGGAGTAAACAGAACGTTCGAGATAAGGTCGGACCACTAGAAAACAACAGGGGAAACATAATTTCAGAGGGGTTTCAAATGGCAGAGGTCCTGAATGAGTATTTCAGCTCAGTATTTATCACAGAAGATATCAGCTCACTTCCAGTTCCATTTACTAAATTTGAGGGAAATAAATCAGAACATTTAGGGCAGTTATTTGTAACTCCTGTAATGATAACAAACAAAATTAAGAAGATGAAAGATAATAAATCACCTGGAGTTGATGGGATACCACCAAAACTGCTTAAGGAAATTGTTGAGCAAATTAGTACACCACTTGCAAAATTATTTAACTTGTCACTAGAAGAAGGAATAGTTCCTTCAGAATGGAAAGAAGCAAACATTACGCCACTATTTAAGAAGGGATCGAGGAACAAGCCATAAAATTACAGACCAGTGAGTTTAACATCAGTTGTATGTAAATTACTCGAAACATTAATTAGAGACCACATGGTGGAATTCCTTGTAAAACATAATTTAATAAATACATCTCAACATGGGTTCCTAAAAGCAAGATCATGTCTAACCAATCTCTTGTGTTTTTTTGAAGAAGTTACAAAGTGGGTAGATGACGGGTCACCAGTGGATGTTGTCTACTTAGATTTTCAGAAAGCTTTCGATAAAGTACCACACCAAAGATTGTTACTTAAACTAAAAGCCCATGGTGTAGGTAATGATGTAATCAAGTGGATAGAAAAGTGGCTTACACACAGAAGACAGAGAGTAATAGTAGACGGTGAGATTTCAAACTGGAAATCGGTTTTGAGTGGGGTACCACAGGGATCAGTATTAGGCCCTATACTGTTTTTAATATATATAAATGATCTAGAAGATGACATATCTAGCAAAGTACTCAAATTTGAAGATGACACAAAAGTATTCAGAAAGGTTACAAATGATACAGATAAACAAAGTTTACAGGATGATCTAGATAAATTAGTTAAATGGTCAGAAAAATGGCAAATGTTATTCAATTTTGGGAAGTGCAAATGTATACACATAGGACATGGAAACATGGACGAAGAATATAAAATGGGAGATGCTGTACTAGGTAGAACCACACAAGAAAAGGACTTAGGAGTAACATTTAGTGCTGACATGAAAGTTTCAGAGCAATGTGGGATTGCTGCTTCAAAAGGAAATCAAATTCTAGGGCTAATTAGGAGAGCTATCATGTATAAGGAGAAACAGCTAATTGTACCCCTGTACAAAGCAATAGTTAGACCACATTTGGAATATTGTATTCAAGCATGGAGGCCGTATCGTAAAAAGGACATAGACAAGCTAGAAAGAATACAACGAAGAGCAACCAAAATGATTCCAGAATTGGGAGACCTTAGTTACGAAAGTCGCTTATTACAATGTGGTTTGACAACGCTAGAGACCAGGAGACTAAGAGGAGACCAAATAGAAGTATTTAAAATAGTGAACGGTTATGAGGATGTTGATAGGAATATGTTCTTCAAACTTAAAGAAGGCAGTAGAACCAGAGGACACAAAGCAGCATTAGTTAAGGAGCAGTGTAGGTTGGACATGAGAAAGTACTCTGCCAAATGATTGTGTTAATGCTAGTAGTGTGAATATGTTTAAAAATAGAATTGACAGATATTTGATAAGGGTGGGCTACACATAGATGAGAAAATTGTTGGACTCTCGATAAGCCAATGGCTTCCTTGTCCACTTTGCCATCTGGAACTTGTTGTTTGGGATGGCAATCTTGTTAAATCTTGTTAAAGACTATGTTTTAGCAGCAGCAGTAGTATAAATAGTGTAACTGTATTTGCACATTGTCGGTAAATTGCCACGTCCGCACGCTCACATTGGTTTCCCTATTATAAGGCCACATCTTCTGCAAACCCTGATTTTTAGACTCCGCCTTGCCATGCAACAAATCAGGCTTTGCAGATGTGGCCTTATAATAGGGGTACCAAAGTGCGCGTACGCGCGTGCGTGTAATCTTGCGGGAAACTGGGCATCACCCTCCCTTCAGGGTCTGGATCCGCTCTTTTTGTTAGATGATGTTTGGCAGTCAGATATATTATGTCAAAATAACATAGTAATTAAATAACTGTATTTACAATAACAACTTTCTAAACATTTTAAGTTTGCTTCGGGACACGGAGTGAACAAAATAACGAAGCGTGTATTTTTAAAATACTTAGCATGGAGTGCCAACAATGCTGCTTTGAGCAACACGTGTTGTAAATATGCAACCAGATCATTTGTTATGTTTTTATTCATATACGTGCCTGAACTAAGGTTCATTGTAGCTATCAATGTTTTGTTTATGGCAAAAAAAAATTATATGGCAAAATAAATACATACAATATATACGCGTTAAACGGACTACACTTTAAATGGTTATGCTCATTTTACCTAAATAAGTCGTCTCCAGTAGTTGCGCCATACACATTCAGAAATTAAATATATTTAACGTGAATGTTTTTAATCGTGCTTAATTAATTTTTATTATTAAATTGATATTGTGGAATTCTTACTTGTGATCCACATTCGAAATATGCAGAATTGTAATTTATTTTGTTTTATTGCATGAATCTTACGCATTTATTTACTGCGAAAGTATCATTATTCTCTGATTTACTTGAATATTTGTGTGCGTTATGTGTGGATTTGTTGCTTTCTTTCTGGGGCATGGGAAGGGGGTTGACTTGAACACGATATCAGCAACGTGGTGAATAAGTTGCTATAGCGTGTCCCGAGAACTTTGTTGACGCCACCAGCTGTGAATTCAAGCCAGTTGAGACAATGCAGCAATTGTCATTGGCCAACTTAGGTTTCTTCACTGGTAATCCTACTTCTGCTTGTTAGGCCAATGACAGTCATTGTTTACCCAACATGTTTTTTCACTGGCAAGCCAATTATTGGTCCAATAAGTTTGATCAGTGACACTTTAATTTGAGTTGAGGCAGTGAGAGCTATTATTGGCTATATTGTGTTTTTAATATCAGCCATTATTGGCCCAACAATGACTTTAAGCGTCATTGGCCCAATCAAGTTTTGCTAGCCGGCTAAACACGCTCGTGCACATACATAGTGATACAGAGTACAGTCCACCAGTGTCAGGCCGTTCGTCTGGATAAACGTTTGTAGATTTTCCGTTTTCAGCAGCTCTTTTATGTAGCTTAGTTTCGGGGTCTTTAAGGTGTTAACAAAACAGGGTGTTCGTTCTCGGTCTCTCCTATATTCCCATTAAACTTTCCTTCCAGTATCTGCTCTTGCGTCAAATCAAGATGGAGAAATACAATAAGGAATTTGCGACACGCACACACGCACGCACGCACGAATGAATGCACAAACGCACGCACGCACGCACGCACGCACGCACGCACGCACGCACGCACGCACGCACGCACGCACGCACGCACGCACACACACACACACACACACACACACACACACACAAACACCAATGCAGCGTCGTTGTATTTTATTAATACATAACTTTATGCAATATTGTACGTAGCGTACATGTGCTCAACGACTATTCCTAGCAATGTCAATTCACTTTACAAGCTGCTCTGTAGTTGGTGTGTCATCCAGGATATTACAAGCAAAGTTCGAGTGGTACCAAATATATAATGCCTTGTGATTATATAAGGCACCACATGCACACAAGTTATCGTCAATCTTGTAGATTAAGTAAAGCATCGAAGTAAGAAAGTAACACAAGTAATGTATTTATTAAACATAATCCTAGAGAAGAAGAAAAATAAAAACTCTGAAACGCACAACAACAGAATGTTATACAGTTTCACTAAACAGTACAAACGTGGAAACAAAATAGTGTTAAAACACGCTCCACAGCATGCACAATATAATGTTAACAATATAATGCAAATTTGTAACTTACTACACAGTACACAGATTCTACATTAAATGATTGAATTATTAAATTGATCACTGCATAAAATCTTCTATACAGTGTGGCTCCCAGCACACTCAAGCACTTGTCTCTTTGGAATATTTCACATACCCTACTCAGCCAGTGCCACATGTTGATTAATCAAGACAGCATCAAAGAGAAGAGAGTGCTCCAGTCTGATTCTGGTTTAACTGCACAGAATGTTACCTAACATCTCTACATGCGCAGTCACTGCATAATGTATATTAACTGTAATAAGACTAACTACACAACTAAACATGATTAAACTGAACTTTATATGAACTGTTCTACCAGCTACTGGCTACAAGCTTCAAAAATCTCATTACACCCTGGCTGTTGACAGACAGTTGGGACAAGATCGAGACAGTTCATTTACTCCCCATCTTCCTAGCACATCAGTAATCAAAGTCATTATTAAGTCACTATAACTGAACATGTAATTATGTTTACATAGAAAGATTGACAATTCTTTAATAAACCCAATGGTCTAATTATAAATTGAAAGGATTCATTTTATAAGGTATAACATAGTATTTAGGAAATTACCAAAACTGGGTTGTTGTTGTCTTGTTGACTGTGATATCACGCCTGGTCCATTGGGACAGTACCCCTCCTCCTGACCACACGTGACACTGCTACCTTACATATACATTGCAAATAAACAATAAAATATAGTAAACTTGTGTCTAAGCAAGCGTGAGTAACTGATTGTGTGTAAAGCTGTTAGTCTTTAGATAAACGTGCAAAGACATCAAATGCATCTAGGATCTTGATAAGGGGAGGCCGAAGGGGATCAAAGTTAGTCACATTTAGTTTACTATGCCACCATGTAACGGTGCAACACGTTACACATGGAACAAATCCCCCCAAAATAGACAGACGTTGCCATGACCCAATGCCTCCCCTATCATATTGTATTATTGCCACATTTCAGGAAATTTAATCATTGCTATGCATACTACAACTTCATTAACACGAAATTGCAGACCACAGACACACCTCGAGTCACCTCAGTTTTGGAGTTCAGCTGTGTTTGCGCAAGTCAGTGCATCCCCGTTGTTGCGAAGGTCGTCGTGATAACGTGGTTTATTCTACGTAATTAGATAACGAATCTACGTAATACGATTGTGTTATTGCGTAAAAATCACGCCTCGTAAAATACACCTTTACATCTATGTTTCTTAGTTTCAACAATATGCACGCCCGTAGTTATTGTCATCAAAAATACATCTCGGTCAGTCTTATGACAGTATTCATTCATAGTTGCCATTCAATTTAAAACAATACACATATAATTAGTATTATCGCAATTAAACGTATTGTAGATATTTTACTGATAATTCGCCTAGCTGTATTTTGAGTATACACAATTAGATTTTGCTTGTTCCCGGAAAGTAATTCTCTCGCGCATTTCATCCTGACAAACACTTGTTCACAAATTAAAAGATACGTTATACAATCTGGCCCAGTTACGATGTCACTTGCCTTCTACGGACATGACACTCGCACATGACATGACCGCCATGTTCAACTCAGGCCAATTTGACGTTTTCATATTGTCTTGTGTTTGCATAAGGCATCTCACTTATGTTTCCTTGGGTCCCTTGAGCAGGCTGAATCATCTCATATTCACCGCCATTTTGTCGAGCTTCCGGAATGGTGTGATACAAGCCTTGGTACGTGCCATCGCGTGTCGCTGCGTGGGCGGGTTCAGAAGACCTCACTGTTGGCTGATTAACATCTGCAGGCATTGTCAGTGGTTGCGCCTTTGCTGCACCCTCTGGAACAATTGGATGGCACCTCTGGAATGTTGAACTACTGACAACACCAAATACAAGAAGAGAGTTATATGTTCTAACTTAATTATGCGGCTCAGCTTAACAACACATTACTTTTTTGCTACGGCGATGGTGAATTTTTCACAATGCCAAAATGCGAAAAAAAATTGCATTAAGGGCGAACATTCAAGAAAATATAAGCTTTACAACAAACGGACAAGGAAGTAGTGGTGAAGTTTAAGTGGTTGTTTAATATTGAAGAATAGAAGATAGAGAACTGTAGATTGGGAGAAACATAGTGGAAGTGATGTGCATGATGGAACAATTGGTGTCGCCTGTGTACAGTAGTAGATGGAAGGATTGTTGCTTTGTTATTTGAATGTGTTGCACACCAATGACGACAGCATAAGTACAGTTAAGTAAAGAAAATAAACCGAATTACGGTTCGGCTGAACATGTGCCAACTATGGGCAAGTCATATAAAACGAGTAGTTTTGTGACGGAGAGAATTGTTAAAGGAGCGTGACATTCGAGTTGAAGTTATCAAGTGAAACACAACGAGAAAATAATTATAGTCTTGCCAGTCTCTGTGTGGCTGCTACAGGTGTACTAAATATATAATTACATGCAAATGGATTATGTTTTAGGGAAGTTACCATGTGCCTGTCCAATAGAGATTAGCTTCTATTGTCTGTTGTATATTGTGTTGACTTGAAACCCGCTCGATGTATAGGCAGCCATTCCTGGTGGTTTTGGTATTAGTTCTGTAATACTAGATAGATCGATCGTTTTAACGAAACAAAAGAAAGTGTTAGTGGAAAGTACCTCTCTCAGCCGTCAGTCGTCTAACCCTGATAACCAGGAACACAACAATTCCTACGGTGAGACAGAGCAGAATCCCCAGAACACCTCCAACGATAGCGCCTGTTGAGTCGCCGCTACCTGAATGAAATGTCATAATAGGCAATTAAACAACGATTATGGGAGACCGGAGACATTCAGCCCTTTCTTAGTGTATCCGACTTGAAGAGTCAAGTCGTCCAGCGAGAAACATAATGATTGCTGGTTCGGTAGCTGCATGCTTTGGCTAAACATTCACAATAGTTTGAAATCACAAGGCATATTAAATATGCCACAATTAACTATTAACCACATCCAAGTAAAAAAGGCGAACCTGCGCCACCATGAGACAAATTTACCTCTTAGTTAGGGTAAGGGCGCCCTACACCAAACTAATCTGAACAACAATAATTATTGCTATGTATGTTAAGAATTTCAATATTGACTTTACATTTCAGTTTTACTTGAAATAAAGCTATTTATTAGCCAATCAAGTAGCTTGAGTTTACAGAATACTCTTGCAATGATTAATTTTAAAAACCAGTTCATAGAAATAAAATATTATATTGATAGCAGAGGGCACAGAAAAACTCTGAAGTAACATTTCAATCTAAATATGATTTAGCGTTTTCACGCATCTGTTGACAACTTTAACATTATACACTAATGTGTTGACAACTTTAACATTGTACACTAATGTGTTGACAACTTTAACATTGTACACTAATGTTGAGATTGCCCAACACTTTGGTTGTGATAAGCCTTAACAGGTGTTTCTGAAGAATTTGGTACGATGGATGTTTCCAGATTGTATTGTTTGGCAAAGTATACAACACATTCGATATAGAGAGACATCTTCGATACAGAGTACAAGACAGCTCTACCAACTTGGTCACACTGGAATATCATAATGACACCTATTTGTGAATTGACTTTGTAATATAGATATATTTGTGAAAGATTCACTATATTAAAACTTATTATTCTATATAACTACAATATACGAATATGGTTAAGTTTACTCAAGAAGAACAATAAAGAAGACAGTGGTGGTGTGAACCATGAGAGCAATTAATATGCGTATTGCATTGGGATGTTGACAAGACAGAGTAGCAGATTAACTCACATCCAGTTGAGATGTGTAGAAATGCGACACTAAGACAATAGTCAGCACCTTTGGAAATTTTAATTATTATAAAAAATATATTGAAATCAGCCAACATTTGTGGACAGAAAATACCTTGCATTTACACGCACAACAATAAAACCGCTCTCTTAGAAAGGTAACTACTTTATTGTGCAAAGCAGGATCATGCAGACAGACATGCTAATTATAAATTATTAAACTACACATAAAAAACTTAATCCGGAAGATTGGTATGTTTCTAACGTTAAAAAGCAATGCAAGGCCTATAACTAATATTAATTCGATATAGGGTTGGCAATATCTCTACCAAAATAAAAAATATTTCTACCAAAATCAAAAGTGCTTCATATTAAAAATTCCTTGTAATATCTGCATATAAACCGTTGGTGAAAACAGCTACCATAGAAATGTAACAAAGACATCTTTTAAGTGTTGAATAAACATGAGCCAGAGCAGAACGTTCATGCAATGCAGCAAAGCACAAATACGCTCCCAGAAAAGTATTAATCCTTACTGGGTTCACAACCAAAATAGTTGCATTGTGTTGGATCATCATTGACCAACATTTCATATTCCCTTTTCTGAAGTATGCTATCTACATGGACATTTGTATTGCTCAAGAAAATGTGGGACAAATTCAATTGGTGCAAGAAACTGCAAATGGTGCAAATATTGGAGAACATAAGTAGAAACAAATACTACAAGAGTAACAATACCTTTTATGGGCGCTAGGACCAGAGTTGTAAAAAAGGGAAAATATAGAAATATGCAGTGTATAAGTCACAGCTACAGAGAGTGTTTGAAAGAAAATTGTCTAGCATAGAAGTAGGTAAGCTATCTATTCCAGCTGCACGCTACTATAAACATTACCGTACATATATCCATAGATCCCACAAAATTCACCATTTTGTATTTGCTCAAATCTTGCATTTTCACTCCAATGTAAAAGCAACTGCAACACATTTGATCAGACTGAAAATAAAAATGCCACTTAAAACAAATTTCGTAAAGTATTGAGGATATTTGGATGCCACTGTCTGTGTAATCTACACATTTAAGAATCATATTTAGCCTGTCCAAAGAGGCCAACTCCCCAGCAGAAGCCATGCTGAAGCTCTTACAATATGGAGAAAAGTTGAGTGTTACCTGGTGTGGTAGTTGTAGTAGTTGTGGTAGTCGGTTTGGCTACAATGAAGGAAATCAATGCGACACTGTAAGGATCTAAAGACTACGTCCAGACCACCTGTTACACTAAACATGTGCGTGTCATAATGCCACCACCGAAGCCCCCTGGTGTTGAGGCGCTGAAGCTAGCGAGCAAATGAGTAATTAGTAAATCAAGCTTAAAATCCAAAGAAACCAAACCAAAGAGAATCCTGACAAGCTGCAACACAATGAAAGCTCTGCGGTGTTAGCAAGACACAAGTGTGAGTAGAAAGTCACCCTCCACCATCAAGTCTGTGGTTGGGAAATAGTACAAATAGCTAGGTCACTATCAATGAAGTTATAAAGATAAGGTCAAGCATAACAGAAGCATAGCATCAATGTAAGTAGCTAAAATGTATGCAACATATTAATGACAAACCATGCAGAAGACACATATTACAATTTAGTAAATATAATACTACTATTCTTATTAGGAGTAGGGGAGACCGGGTCTCGTCTTAAAAAAACAGCATATTTAAGCATTGTGGTTCGAATTATTACCTGATCGAAACTAGTTTAATGCCAACTAAACCGCAAATATCTCCCGCAGATGTTAAATGCATATTTGTGAAATGGTAGGTTTCGTAAGGCCTCCTAAAGTTCAAAATTTACCCCGATGTGGGGCAAGTTGTAACAGGTAGCGGGGCAAATTGAAACATGTTTTGCCACTGCGGCAAAATGTAACATACTGGTATATGCGATTAATGGCTTTGAATTGTGTAAACACAATTATTACAACCGATCCACCGAGATAAAGTACGAGCTACTACACATCTACGATGACGTCATCGTACTGAAGAAGCCATCTTCTCTCAATGTTTGGATATGATAATAAGACCTGTAGAATTATAAAATGAAACTATTCTGAAGAATGTTCAACAATTTTGTAAATAACTTGTTAAAGCAGTTTGAAAAAAAATGACGCAAAGATAAAAACACCATGTGAAAAAAACACATATTATAATACAGCAACAAATATGTTTGCACGATTCAATAGACGTACGCATAATTTATGTATGGATGGTTCAATCTCTGTATTAAAGATGAATGGTTGTGCGCACCCCACATTTGTTTATCATATTATTGTCGTAACTTCTAATGTGAATCCTAGTATTGAACATAGCATTATAGCATGTCTAAATAAATAACCGACCGAAAGCCTACAAGTGACAATGCCAGAAAATTCAGGACGGCTTCTTGAATACCAGTAAGACGATTCTAGGACACCGAACAAGGCAGAGGAAACAGTAAATCATGGTGCACTCCTGGAAGCTCACTGAAGGACAGTGCAGGACAGAAGACAAGGATGCGATGGCACGGGAATATAAAGAGAAGAACGTAGCAGTGAAAAGGAGCACCCGACTCAACAAGATAGTGTACATGGATGAGTTAGCAACAGAAACACAAGCAGCAGCAAAGAGGAGCGACACAGGACCGTCTACAAAATCACAAAGACACTTAGAGGCAACAAGTTCAACACATCAAACGTTGTCAAGGACAATAACGAAACGTCCTGACTAAGGACGATGAGCAGCTCAACAGATGTGCAGAATACTTTTGGGACATTTTAAACGGAGGCGATCCCGAGGTGGCAGGCTACTGACAGGGAAACAAGGGAAACAGAGCACAGGGAGAGGACATAATTGCAGCTGAAGGCAGACCCAGCTTTAGTGCAAATGCACTCGTGGAACTGTTCAACACAATTTTGGAAGAAGAGAGAGTACCAGAGGCATAGTAGAAAGGAATCATTGTGAAACTTCCCAAAAAGGAGACATGAAAGAGTTGGCAACTGAAGAGTCATCAATATACTGCCTGTACAAGGCAATGTTTTCTGCAGGGTATTTTTATAACGAATCAAGTAAGGTGCTGAGAAAGAACTTAGGAAAGAACATGCAGACTTCTGGAGCGGAAGATAGTGCGCATATTGGATCTTTATAATTCGGTCGTGTAGTCACTTGATATGGAACTCACCTCTTTACATCAACTATGAGAGTTACTGGATAACAGGAGGATTGGTGTAAGGCAGGAATTCGACATCTCGCCATAGCACTTTCTGGCCGTCATTGACCGGGTGATGAGAAAAGCTACAAGTGGTCAACAAAGAGTACTCGTATGGGGACTGAATGGCTAGAAGATACAGACTTCGCCGCCGACGACGACATCGGCCTCCTTTTGCACTTCCAAAAGGCAAAAGGACATCCAAGAAAAACGGACATAATTGGCAACACAGCAGAAACAGTAAGTCTCAAGATACACCCAACAAAGACCAAAATCGTGAAATTGCAGACACGCAGCACAAGAAAGAACAACGTGAGGAAAAGTACTAGAGTAAGTGGACGACTTCTTGGCAGCGACATATCAACAGAGAACAACATTGAAAAATAAATCTCCACAAGGATCAGCATCTCCACAAGGACCTTCAACAGACTCAATAACATCTGGAAATCTACTACTCTATATACACAGACACAACTGGAAATATACATATCCAACGTCCATTCAGTATTAAGGTCCATTTCAGGTCGATGGCAAACAAGAATACAGAGAGCCTACTAGGAGGTTTTGAAGGAAGGTGTCTCAGAAGAATCCTGAGAATACGTTGGGAGCAGCGAGTACGAAACAAAACAATCTCAGAATGCTCCAGCATAGAAAACATTGTAGATGAGGTGAAGCAGAGAAGATGGAGATGACTTGGTCATGTTCTCCGAATGGACAGGAATAGCCTTCCTCGTGCCGCTCTCAAGTGGACACCATATGGAAAAAGAAACCACCGGGCACCTGGAGAAGGACTTTTGGAGAAGAGATGAAGATGGCTGGGAAGACCTGGATTGAACTTGTCGTCTCCTTCCCTCCAGGTGGCTACTGATGTTGTTGAACCAATGTAACCAGGGCCTTCCTCTCCGTCTCCTTCCCTCCAGGTGGCTACTGATGTTGTTGATCCACCGTAACATCAGCCCTCCTCTCGGTCTCTTTCCCTCCAGGTGGCTACTGATGTTGTTGAGCCAATGTAACCAGGGCCTTCCTCTCCGTCTCCTTCCCTCTAGGTGGCTGCTGATGTTGTTGATCCACCATAACTTGGGCCTTCCTCCTCTTCTCTTTCCCGTCATGGTTATGCTTAGTACCACATTTATGACGGAATTATCTTTTCTTTTCTTCAAATGACTATATCATCTCAATTTATTCATCCTGATCACTTTTACAATAGGTCTTAAACTGGTTTTGTGTATGATCTGTTTGGCTTTCTTAGGGACTTGTTTGTTTTTCAACAGTACATGTAGTGCACCCGCACATTAATATGATGATCCGAATCCGGGTCCGAGTAAAATGTGAGCTAACCAACGCAACGTGTCTTCTGTTCACTTGAAGTACAAATCGATACCTGATCACTATGTTTTCATGGTTTTTTATGTCGTGCCCCTGGCAGCTGGCTAACGCATCGCACCCCTAACGACTGGTTAATGATGTCCGTTCGTGTGTGTGTGTGTGCGTGTGCGTGTGCGTGTGTGTTAATTTATTCAATAGGCGTACGCATGATGGTTGTGCGCACCCCACATTTGTCTACCATATTACTCTCCTTCCAATGGGAATCCCAGTATTTACCATAGCATTAGAGCATAACTCAATAAATAACCGACCGAAATGTTACAAGTGCTACATCAATGATAATGGCAGATAGCTCAGGAGATCTTCTTGGATGCCAGAAAGACTAGGACACCGGACAAGGCAGAGGAAAGAGTGGATCACGGAGTATTCGTAGAAGCTCATTGAGGAGAGACGAGCCACCAAATGTCGGTTAGTACACTGCTGAGAAGAAGACAAGGAAACGATGGCACAGGAATACAGAGAGACGAACAAAGCAGTGAAAGGAGCACATGACAAGAGAATGTAGATGGACGAGTTAGAAACAGAAGCACAAGTGGCAGCAAAGAGGGGCGACATAGGACCGTCTACAAAATCAACAAGACACATACAGGCAACAAGTTCAACAAATCAATAGTAGCCAAGGACAAGAACGAAACGTCCTGACTAAGGAGGACGAACAGCTCAACAGATGGGCAGAATACTTTTGGGAGATTCTAAACAGAGATGATCCCGATTTAGCAGGCGAAATACATACTATAGCACAACAGCTGAAGATGAATAGTGGCGTATCACACATTAATAAGTAAAGGATGCCACTAGACAGACCAAGGGAAATAGAGCTCCAGGAGAGGACAGCTGACTTGCTGAAGGTTGACCGCAGCCTTAGTGCAAATGCACTCATTGAACTGTTCAACAAAGTTTGGGAAGAAGAGAGGCATGGGAGAAAGGAATCATTGTGAAACCTCCCCAAAAAAGGACACCTGACAGAGTATGGCAACTGGAGAGGCATCAATCTACTGTCTGTTCCGGGAAAATGTTCTGCATAGTACCTTTACAACGAATCAAGAAAGGTACTGAGAAAGAAATTAGGGAAGAACAGGCAGGTTTCAGGAGCAGAGGATCGTGCTCAGACATATCTTTATAATAGCAGTCACCCGCATGGAACTCGTCTATCTACATAAATTACAACGACTTTGAAAAGGCCTTCGACAGCATCCACAATCCATCCCTCTGGAAGATATTTAAGGCGTATGATTTCCCTCCGAAGTTGATGAACATCCTGAAAGACAGTCAGTGTTGTGTGAGGCACGGTGGATAACAGAGTGAGTAGTTCCATGTAAGGTCTGTGGTAAGGCAGGGATCTCGCCACTTCATTTTCTGGCCGTCATTGAATGGATGATCAGGAAAGCTACCAGTGATCAACCAAGAGGAAATATATGGGGAGCAAAGAGGTACTTGGAGCTCAAATGATTCAACAATTCTTTGAAACCCACATGTCTGTAATAATTTAATTTACTTATCGCATACTCATAACTGTGAATTTGTCTTCTTCGAATAATACAGCAAAAGTTTATTGTATGATTCAATGTAATAAAAGTGTACACTGAATTTATAACTGGATAGTCCAAATTCTGTGCTAGTTATCACATTATTCTTCCGTGTGCATCCCAGTATTGACCAAAACATTAGAGAATGTCTAAGTAAGCATATCTCAACCAAAATATTACAGGTCCTACATGATGCTCGCATAATCTAATAATTCAATTCACTTACGTATCACTGTGAAGTTCAATTGGCGCTCTTTGCAAATGGTGTTGGCTGTCGGAATTGGAATGGTGTTGCACACAATACCTTTGAGTGACCGATATCCAAGCATCTCCTCAGTGATTGTGATATTGTCTTTTGTGCCTAGCATTCCGTCTGTTGATGTATTCACCCATTCATAGGTTCTATCAGAAGGATTGCTTTCAGCATTTACTTTTTCTCTATCGCCAGGATAATAATAATCTCGTACAGGTTTCACCATCAACGACCAACACTTCATACTCCCTTTACTGAAGTATACTATTTCCATGAGAATTTGTATTGCTCAAGAAGTTGTGGGCCAAATTCAAATGGTGCAAGAAACTGCCAACCCTGGGTTAGGTTTGCATATGGTGCAAACATTGTGCAATTGTGACAATTCCACCATGTGAGAACAAAAGTAGAAACAAGTACTGCAAGAGTACATACCAGTTTTATCGGTGCTACGACCAGAGCCATCTAAAAGGACAAATATAGAAATATGGAAGACACTGTTACAGCAAGGGTTTAAGAAAACACAAAATTAGGTCAGCCATATACACTTTTACAGCAATATATTTCCAGCCGCATGCAATTATAAACAATACAATGCAGACTTCCAAAGATCCAACAAAATTCCCCATTTTTATTTGCTCAAATCTTGCAATTTCAATGCAATGAAAAGACAAGACATGCTAGAATGTCTGCAGTCTTCCAGACATACAGTGCAACGACAACTTGAAATGGAATTAACGTACTAAGTCTGAATAATTCAGCAATATATTTGATCAGACTGAGAATAAAAGTACCAGTTAAAACAAATTTGTTAAAGTTTGAGGATATATGGATGCCACTATTTGCATATCCACACATTGAAGAATCATATTTAGCCTGTCCAAAGAGGCCAACTTCCCAGCAGAAGTCAGCAGTTCCTAAAACGTGGAGAAAGGTTGAGAGTTAGTACTGGTAGCTGTCCTACTGGATGTCTCTTGGCCACTTACGTTACCTACACCTACTTATACACACGTGTTGAAGAAAAACAAAATGCTTACTTTCGTCAGGCTTATTTCTGGATGTTGTAGTCCTCCCACTAGAGGGATGCACTGGTGTCCTTGTTGCGGTGGTGGTGGCTGGTGTGGTAGTTGTAGTGGTAGTCGTAGTAGCTACAATGAAGGAAATCAATGCAACACCGCAATGATCTAATGGTGACGTCCAGACCACCTGCTACATTAAACATGTGAGGGACACAATGCCACTACCTAAGCCCCCTGGTGCTGATGCGCTTAAGCTAGTGTGGAAATGTTTATTTAATAAAACAAGCTTACAATATGTGATATTCCCATCCTGGGATGATTAAGTACACTTTGTTCAGAAAAGAAACTAATTTAATCACATATTAAGATGCACGCACAACACGATGCAGATAATGCGATCCGGCTGGCACCACTGCAAGAACCAGTTGTTGGTAGGCGTTGCTCATGTCAAGCTTTGTGAACGTTTCGATCTTGGAGAGAGATGCAAACAAGTCCTCAGTTATGGGAATGGGGTAGCAGTCAGGCTTCGCTACCTGGTTAACTGTTACCTTATAGTCTCCACAAATACGTACGGATGACTGATCAGATTTCAGCACGGGTACTATGGGTTATGCCCATTCAGAGTACTTGACCGGTTCGGTGACACTTTGTTTCTCCAACCATTCAAGTTCAGATTCTTCCCGTTCGCGGAGAGCATAGGCGAAATTTCTGCTTTTGTGGATACGAGGCTGTGCAGGAACTGTGATGTAAATTTTCACTTTGGTGCCCTGGAATTCACCAAGTTCTTCTCTGAACACATCCGAATACAAGTTGAGCGTGTCCTCTAACTCCGTACTTCCCACTTTCATGATGGATCCCTAGTCTAGCCTAATTTCCTTAAGCCAACCGAAAAGATTCGCTCGTTTCCCTTGGACAATGAGCACTTGGACATCAGCTGGCTGATCTCCATATCTGACGTTGATTCTGGCGGATCCCAGGAGGGGTATCTTCTCACCTAAGTAAGATTGCAACCTTTCGTTGTTTGGTTCAAGAGGTGGAGGTTCTTCCCGTAATTTTCTATGTCTCTTCGTTGATGAGAGAAGTTGCAGCTCCTGTGTCAACTTCAAGGGTCAGAGGTTGACCATTTAGCAGCACATTTGCCAAAATTGGGGGCTGCCTCTCCCTGCTATGTACATGGAGTGATGGGCTTGTATCTACCTTGTAGATGTCATAATCCGTACTGTCATGTGCAGATTGGTTCGTTGCATTTCCGCCCCTGAACCCGCGTCCACGGCGCATTCCTTCATAACCAGGATGAAAGGAACGTCCTCTGATTGGAAATCCCCTGCCTCGCTGTGTCTGTCCTTGAGTCGGAACACTACGACATACATGTTCAATGTGGCCTACTTTCCCAAACTTTCTGCAAGTGACATCTTTACACCGACAGTTAGGAGAGGTGTGGTTCAGACTACAACATCTGTCACATCGTCTCACATTCTGAACATTTATCTACAGATACTTTGTTGACCTGACCTTGAGGCGAAGCTGACACCTTAGGCGTGTTTACATGACTGTTGTTTCATGTCTTGCACATTGCGAGCTGCCCATTCCATTCTTTGAGCTAGCGCAAACGCTTTGTTGTAGTCGAGATTTTTCTCCGCTAACAACCTGCGTTCTATAGCGCCTTCGTTAATGCCACAAACTGACCAGTTGTTCAAGGTTGTTCTCGGCATCGCACTTGCCTGCTAAACGTCGCAGCTCTGACACGTACGCCGCCACACGTTCACTGGGTTGCCTGTCACGTTTGTGGAATTTCAGGCGTTCGACGATTATCGAGGGTGTGGGGTGCTGATGCAGGCGCATTAGCTTAACTAATTCGGCGAACGTCTTATCACCTGGTTTTGTGGGTACACACAAATGTCTGAGGAGTGTATAGGCTTTCTTACCCATTTCGCTCAGCATAATGGCTCGTTTTAAGTGTGTGGCGTTCTCATCAATGTTTCTAGCAGTGAAACAGAGATCGAGTCTCTCACAATATATTTCCCAAATGTCCTTATCCGGATCGAATTCGTCGATTTTGCTGGCTGCGTATGCCAGTGGCTGTGGCATGGTTGTTTACGTGATTCTGGAAACACGTACGCCGGTTCGCCGGTCTGCCGATCTCAGGTCATGGCCCTGATAGACAAAGTCCAATAATCACAAAACAGTTCCAACTGTATCCTCGTCGCCACTTATGTGATATTCTCATCCTAGGATGAATTAGTACACTTTGTTCAGAAAAGAAAGTAATTTAATCACATATTAAGATGCACGCACAGCACGATGCAGACTACGCGATCCGGCTGGCACCACTGTTGTTCGACCTAGTCGCTCGCAGGGAGCATGCCTTGTCTGACTGTCACACAATCGAAAGAAACAAAACCAAGCAGAATCATGACAAGTTGCAAAACAATGAAATATATCAAAATCAATACCATTAATTGGCAAGTACACAAAATCATAAAGCCAAATCATGCAGAAAAGACAATACATAATTCCATGAAAAATTAATTTTCTAGTTGTTTGAAAAACACACCGTATAGAAAGGTAAAAGAAATAGAAACGTGAAAAAGGTTAAATAATATTGATCATAATACAACAACCAGTATCCTCAACGGCGGATCCAGGGGTCTCCAGGCATTTTTATTCTGACCAGATTTTGTTTCATCAAGACATAATTAATTGTGGAGACACCGCGATGTGGCCATTTCTAATATATAAACTTATCATCCCACCCATTACTGAACGTAAACGGATTCTTGTTGTCGGTGCATTTTTTTATGGTGAATGTCCACTGGTCAGCAATAGCTGTCATGCTTACAAACCAATTCAGAGACCATTAACCGCCTTAAGCTGCAGCCCGAAGTAAGAACGCTTATTTTCGGTGAAAAGCAGAGTACCGCCAAGATTACGTCACCACCACCATCTCGACACTGATGAGAATCACGGCGATTAGATGTGGTTCTGGAGACGCATTTGGCGACACAAAACAATAACACACGGAGGCCTCGTAGAAGTTATTGCCATCGTCCTGGAGCAGATCCAGCAGGATTTCATGTCCGAAATACAAAAGGTATTTTTATTGCACCAGTACTAATAGGGCTTGTGACATATCAAAACAAAGAACAGTTAAGCTTTGTCCTGATATGTGAAAAGCATAAGATCCGGGAGGAATTCTTGCAGTTTCTCTTGTGGTAGTTACTCGGGAGTTACAGGCGCAGCCACCGCCGAAAAAGTCGAGCATATCAGCTTGGACTTCCAAAAGATGCACGACGAAGCATACGATGGTGCTGTGAATATGAGAGAGAGAGATAATCATTTTATTTTTTAATAATATCAAACAAAATCCATACACATATACAATAGGAATATAGTCAATGGAGACTCTCGCTAAGACATAGCATAATGAACTGCTTGAATTGTCTAGACAACGGGTAGTGGCATGAATTATCAAAACATGAATTTATTAAATATTTTACAGGAGGATTACTACGTGCATCCGTGCGTGCGTGCGCGCGCGCGCATGCTTGCCTATATATACAAATGGACAACTAGATCTTCTGCCACATGGTGTATTTAAAAAAAATGGGCACACCCCTTTAAGGTTCTGGATCCACCCATGACACTATATAAAATTCAGAACGATAATACATGTGAATGCATAATTTATGAGTGGATGGTTCAAGTTCTATATGAAATTCGGAACGATAATACATATGAATGCATAATTGATGAGTGTATATTTCAAGTTCCATATTACAAGATGAACTGTTGCGCAAGCACCACATTTTCACCTAACTACCTATGTGTGTTCTAATCCTGAACCCAAATATTGCAGGTCCCGAAATCATACAATACACCATTGTAACACACAGGACTATCAACATTAAGCAACACTTACCTTTCACTTTGATGTTCATTGGATATTCACTGCATGTGGAGTGTGGAGATGGAATTGGTATAGTATTGCACACCACCAGATTCAGCGACTGACTTCCGAGCATATCACCAGTGACTGTGATGGAGTCTCCAGTAGCTATTATGGCATTTGATGTTGTATTCACCCATGTGTAGTTGGCTGGTGCTGGGTTGCTGTCAGCAGTTATCGTTATTTTCTCTCCAACTGTTATCGTTATTTCTTCTCCAGGGGAATGTACACGACTGTTAACTTTCAGAGATCGTGCACGATCTACAAAACAACCCATGACTGTAGACAACATCCAAGTACAGCTAAAGAAGGTATCCATGAATTTTTTTACTGTGAACAGCTATTGCACATTGTATTGTAGAAAAGCGAATGTTCAACGATCAATTACTGTTAACAAGACATTTCAAGAAATGCCAAAACAACTTTTGCATAGCCATTGTAGCAACTGGAGTGGTTATTGGAGACACATTCTTTCTTTGTAGGTAAAAATAAAAAAAAAAATTAGGGAAATTGAAAGAAAACACCCAGGGCATAACTGTAAAGCAGGCTGTAATGGTATTCCCTGTTTGAATTTCAGTCTTATAAATAACGACACAGAATTTGAATATTGCATCATCTGAAAATGGACAATATACAACAAATATGATATTTCTGTAAACACATGCAATACTTACAATAAACAGTTAGTTCTGGTGTTGCATACAACTCTTTGTATGCAATGTTGTTTATAGGTATGTTGTTAGCGTAATGTGGTTCAGACTGTGGCTTGTCAAAGTAAGTCTGACATGTGAAGTGATGTCCATTGTCATATGACGTCATCTCTACCACAATGCTGAACTTGGTAGTGTTTTCACTTGATTCATCCTTGGATTGTATCACTGTACCACTGCTTCCATTCTTCCACTTCATGAGAGGAGCCCACTTTCCCTTGAACTTCACCTCACAGCTGTACTCAATGTAGGCTCCTTCCACTGTTGCATTGTTCGTCGTGTTGCTTTTACATATTGGATTATATTCTGAAAATTAATGCGATATAATGCATTTTGTAAGGTAATAAAAAAGTTGATCAGTGATGACAGTGGGTTCACTTGACTACATAGCAATATCTGACTAAATTGCCACATCACCCAATGACATATTTAGATAAAACAACTGTTTGGCAAATTATATATTCCACGACAATTTTTACTAAAAATGCACGAAATATCTTTCGCTAACTGTTAATACAACTGTTCATATTCTTGAAACATACAAACACATGCTCATATTGGTGAAACAGTTTCAGTGATGACAAAATGAACCTGCATTGCCTTCAATGACATAGGTAGCGCACGCACGCACGCACGCACGCACGCACGCACGCACGCACGCATACATTTGTCCTCTCTGATCTTGATGTTTTGTAGTCTGTCCGCCCTGGTAACACCGCTAATAGCATGCAGGCAGCGCATCTCAAAAACCTCACGAAATTTATATCCTGATCGTAACGTCTAAGCCTCCGTATCATAGATTGATATTGGCAGTATAAGGGTTCTATATAGTCTGGCTTTCAGTCTTGCTGAGATCCTTCTGTTGGAAAATATGCCATTTCTGAATCTACAAACAGCTGCCGATGCTAAACATATATATTTGTAGACGGTGCTATGCTACCCAAGAAGCAGAACTCTCCCACCGTCTCGAGTTATTCGCTTTCCAGAATAAAACGCTTCTCCGATTAAGTGATTTGCATTTGGAGAAATTGATTTTCACACCTCATTTCCTACAAATAGTTTGAAGTTCTTCAGTTGAGAGTTGTAGCTTCTCAATCATAGCTGGACATCATTGTTGAGCTCAACATCTTCCACAATGCCCCTCTCTAGACAATACCAAATGCAGCTTTGAAGTCCATAAATTTTAAATGCAGCGGAACCAGTTGCTCATTTGCCTTTTCCACAATCTGTTGCACAATGAAGAGATCATCTACTGTCTCTCTGTTCTTCCTGAATCTAAACTGCTACTTTGTTAGATGTGTGTCAATGTTGTCATCAATCCTCATGAGTATCATGTTGCAGAATACCTTACCTGGGAAGGGTATCAGGGAAATTGATCGGTAGTTTGACGGGGTTAACTTGTACCCTATCTTGTGTACTGGGTTGATCATACTTCTGCACCAATATGTTGGTAACTTTTCCTGATGCCATGCTACATTGCATATTTTCAGGAACATTTCAGCCATCTTCCCTCCGCCTATGCGATCAGCACCAGGCGCTTTCTTTGACTTCATTGCTTTGGCAGCCTTCTGTATATCCCCTATTGGGAAGGGTGGTCCAGCCAGTCCAGGGATGTTATCTGGTATGTCTTCAATTGGTTCCTCTGATATTAGCCAGTTCGTGTTAACATGTTTCTCAAAGTATGTTTCCCAACATTTCAACACCTCATCTGGAACTGTTTATTTAGGTTTCCGTCACCATCCTTTGAGCCATGAGGTGTTTACATGGAGTTCTCGCACATTTGTAGACAAATTATTTTAACAATATTTAACAAGATTGCAATCCCAAACAACAAGTTCCTGATGGCAAGTGGACAAGGAAGCCATTGGCTTTTCGAAAGTCCAACAATTTTCTCATCTATGTGTAGCCCGCCTTTATAAAATATATGTCAATTCTATTTTTTAAACATATTCACATTACTAGCATTAAAACAATCAGTTGGCAGTTTGTTCCATTCATTTATCACCCTCTGTGAGAAAGAGTACTTTCTCATGTCCAACCTACACTGCTCCTTAACTAATGGTGTTTTGTGTCCTCTGGTATTACTGCCTTCTTTAAGTTTGAAGAACATATCCCTGTCAACATCCTCATAACCACTATTTTCACTATTTTAAACACTTCTATTTGTTATCCTCTTAGTGTCCTGGTCTCCAGTGTTATCAAACCACATTGTAATAAGCGACTTTCGTAACTATGGTCTCTCAATTCTGGAATAATTTTAGTTGCTCTTCGTTGTATTCTTTCTAGCTTGTCTATGTCCTTTTTACTATATGGTCTCCATGCTTGAATACAATATTCCAAATGTGGTCTAACTATACGGGTACAATTAGCTGTTTCTCCTTATACATGATAGTTATCCTAATTAGCCGTAGCATTTGATTTCCTTTCGAAGCAGCAATCCCACATTGCTCGGAAACTTTCATGTCAGCACTAAATGTTACTCCTAATTCCTTTTCTTGTGTGGTTCTACCTAGTACAGCATCCCTCATTTTATATTCTTCGTCCATGTTTCCATGTCCTATGTGCATACATTTACACTTCCCAAAATTTAATAACATTTGCCATTGTTCTGACCATTTAACTAATTTATTTAGATCATCCTGTAAACTTTGTTTATCTGTATCATTAGCAACGTTTCTGAATACTTTTGTGTCATCTGCAAATTTGAGTACTTTGCTAGATATGTCATCTTCCACATCATTTATATATATATATATTAAAATAGTATAGGGCCTAATACTGATCTCTGTGGTACCCCACTCAAAACAAATTTCCACTTTGAAATCTCACCATCTACTATTACTCTCTGTTTTATGTGTGTTAGCCAGTTTTCTATCCGTTGATTACACCATTACCTATGTCATGGGCTTTTAGTTTAAGTAACAATCTTTGATGTGGCACTTTATCGAAAGCTTTCTGAAAATCTAAGTAGACAACATGCACTGGTGACCCGTCATCTAGCCACTTTGTAATTTCTTCAAAAAAACATAAGAGATTAGTTAGACATGACCTTGCTTTTAGGAACCCATGTTGATATGTATTTATTAATTATGTTTTACAAGGAATTCAACCATGTGTTCTCTAATTAATGTTTCGATTAATTTACATACAACTAATGTTAAACTCACTGGTCTGTAATTTTCTGGCTTGTTCCTCGATCCCTTCTTAAATAGCGGCGTAATATTTGCCTCTTTCCATTCTGAAGGAACTATTCTTCTAGTGACAAGTTAAACAATGTTGCAAGTATTGTACTAATTTTTCTTAAGCAGTTTTGGTGGTATCCCATCAACTCCAGGTGATTTATTATCTTTTATCTTCTTAATTTTCTTTGCTATCATTTCAGGAGTTACAAATATCTGCCATAAATGTTCTGATGTATTGCCCTCAAATTTAGTAAATGGAACTGGAAGTGAGCTGATATTTTCTGTGGTAAAAACTGAGCTGAAATACTTATTCAGGACCTCTGCCATTTGAAACCCTTCTGAAATTATGTTTCCCCTGTTGTTTTCCAGTGGTCCGACCTTATCTCGAACTTTCTCTGTACTCCTTACATAAGCATAGAAACTCTTGCTGCATTTTGTTTTATATTACCTGTCATTTTTTTCAAAGGTTCTTTTAGATTGTCTAATTTCAGTTGTAGCTAGGTTAAGTGCCTCTTTGTAATTATGCGAGTTGTTTTTCTTGAAATCCTCCTCCAAAACTTGTATCGTTTCCTCAATTTGTTTTCTCTTGTGGGTTCTTATCGCTTTCTTTACTAGTCTGTTCTTATCAGTGTACTTTACATGCTACTCTGCATTTCATGTGTTCTTAAAATATTATGTGCGTGCTTTTCTCCATTCCTCACACTCTCTTTCTAGAACTGATGGAAAATTTACTACCTGCTTTCTACGCCTGAAGGCAACCACCTTCTCAGTGATTTCAATTGTTGTCTCTTCAAAATCTAACCAGAGTTCCTCCACAAGTTCCAATAAATGTTCAAAAGTTCCACCAATCTTCAACTGGAACTCTTGCCTTGTCTCTCTATCAAAAAGGTTATCCACATTGTACCTCTTGATTACTTCCCTGCGTGATCTTGAAACAACAGGGTTTGACGTATATATTTGTTATGGTTAGGAAGAAGTCATTTATGGCACAAAACAACAGTAGTAGTTTTCTTCTGTCATTTGCAAGGCCCAGTCCAAACTTTCCACACACTTCTGGCCAGGACGAATGTTGGTCGTCACCTACTTTTGCATTGAAATCTCCCTGAATTCTTCACCCTTTTGAACGGCACTGATCTTTAACTGCAGCAGGAAGTCTTGGTATTGTTCATCGGGGTAAGATGAGTAGGGTGCATATACCTGGATGATGTTTCACACACCAGTTCTGGTTTTGACCCTGACATTATCCATCCTCTTAAGAAAGTTCACATATTCAGAGGAGGGGATTAGTGCCACACCTTCTCTGTGGATACCATCTTCTCTTCCTGAGTAGATGATCCTGTATCCATTTTGCTGAAATGCCACATCCACATCATTATACCAGTGATGTCGATGTTGAATTTTTCCAGTTCGGCCAATAGCAGATCAAACTGCCCTTCCTGGTGTAGTGTCCTGACATTCCATGTCGCGATCGAAGACTTCTTTGTTTTTATCTTCTGAACTTCTTCTCTTTGTGTAGACAGCATATCCTGGACCGGGAGATTCTGTGTGTGCCACATTGCTGTCTGGTGTGTGGCATGCCCGGAACTAGGCCCCAGAAGATCGTACGATGAGCACTCGCTAGGACTTCCAAATATTACTATTTGTCTTGGGATATTATTCTACTTTTTGGTTCCCTATTGCGTACGGCTACAGGGCATAGCCCCCACAAAATGAGATGATAACAATACGTAAACAAGAATTGATCAAACTTGAAAAACCGATTGTGTCCGTGTATATCTATATAGATTGTGTTCGTCGGATTTGAAAAAAAAACATGGATCACCCTGAAAGTTACTGATGGTGGTGGTTACTGATGAACAGAAGATGCACGTAGACTAAACGTAGTGGTGTTCAGTAACACGGTCATGTCCAATAGCTTTAAACTGGTTGGCCTTGAGCGTCCTGCGCCATCAACGTCCCCGCATCTGGCTCAGACTAACTGGAAGCTGTGTATCATTTGCCAAGAGGACAAGGCAGAGGCATTGACATGTCCTTCGCAGTCCAAGCGATAAGACGTGGGGAGTGGGTACAGTTCACATGGGGAGTGGGTACATTTAACACGGGGAGAAACTCATAACAGACGGCAAGAGTCATGGCGTACCAGCTGCAGGCAAACGCACAAGGCCGTATTCACGCTCATCGAGGACGGAGAATATGGCCCAAGAAGCTTGTTTTTTCTGCGGACAACCTGCTGGGACCGACGGTCTTCACAAAGCAGCGACATTTCAAATGGACAGCCGGCTGAGGGCCTGGTCATTCCTGCTTGAAGACACAGAACTGCTGGGTTAACTTAGTGCCGGGGACATGGTAGCTCGTGCCCGTCTGAAGGACTCAAGGACACAGACCAGGAACGAGAATTATCGGCAATTGTCTTCGCCGAACTGGTCCTCTACATTGAAGAGACCAGGCTAGATGACGAGACGGCGTCCAAGTTGGCTGATCTCGCCCAGCTCTACCAGTCCAGAATGGAACAACTTGAAGTCAAGCTCAAGAGGAGAAACGTCCTGATGGCATTTGAAGAAGACGTCGGTGCTGCTCTCGCCAAAGCCTGTGACCTGGACAGTGACAAAGATGCGGTCCATCTTGCACGTGCTGCTCAGATCGTGCGCCGCCATATCTTTGGAGAAACCAAACCAAACAGTTTCACAAAGAGCCCTAGGTAACATAGATCACAACCCCAGTGCAACAACAGCGAAGGAGTCCTTCAATGGTATTGCTATCTGGTGAAGGGGAGGATCGAAGCAATGTCATCGTTGGAGGATCTGGGCATGCAAGCTCCAAGACCGTCGGCTACTTGCCACACTACTACACTGGTGTGCCCCATGTCGCCAGCAGCATCAAGAAGTCGGCTGCCCCAGCTGCAAGTGTGGCCTCACTGACCAGAGACGACTTCAATCAGTAGACTGAGGAAGAATACATGTGGATAGGCCATGCAAAACAACATGGAAGACAAAACTGGGACAAAGGATAACATGTTTGGTCTACGTGCGTTCTCTGCGGCAGGCATCATTCACGATGTACCTTGCTGCCACATCGAGTGGCAGCCCTGAAGACGCTGGGGGACTGGCTGCAAGGGAATGGCTGGGTGCATGCACTGGTACAAGCCGAGATTACGACGACAGGGACAGCCGACTCCTTCTTGCGAGCAGCCCACGTCGCCCGCACAAAGAGAGCTCACCAAATCACTGCGGTAGCACCGTACATCCTGCAACACCGTGGCTATGACCGCTACTCTCTGGGAGAAGCTGAAGATGCAGAAGATCTGCCCGAGTTTCAGTACTGGGCAACAGTGCTGGAACACGAGGTGTTGGTACTGGTCTACGTGCGTTCTCTGCAGCTGGCATCATTCACGATGTACATTGACGCCCTGGCGGCCCTACAATAGCGATTGACCAGGCACATGAACAGAACAACGCCTGCATCAAAGGAGATGGCGGAGCAGTTGGACACACCGACAACTCCAGCGCCTTGCTGCGTTGGATGGTTGCCGGACCAGAAGTTGCTAGGGCCATAGAAGAGTTCCAAGATGGGGACGAGCACTGGGGAGGGCGAGTAGGCACACGTCATCACGACCAGACACCAAGGAAAATGGTATGTCCTGCTGCGATTGAGAGTGTCCGAAATGTAAAGATTGGCCAAGAGCAGTTCCAGGCTTTCACCGGAAAATGCCTGGTGGAATGAACCAAGCCTATTTAAGACGCCATTCTTCGAAACAAGCTGAAGGTGTTCAATACTTCCAACCCGAGAAGTGTGAGCAAAATGAAACAGCAGGTGGCCTCTCTCAAGAATGACTTGCAACTGTTCTCGCGGCTGTGCATCGGTTGCCAGATGAGGGGTGGAGTTCTTTCTTCATGAGAATCAGGCGTGTCCTCCAGCCCTCTCTGGCGGAGGAAGCCTCCGCCTAGGTCAGAAGAGTGATCTCCTCACATGCTTGGAAGACCTCACCAATGCGCAGTCAGAGGCTCCTGCCACCACCAGTATAGTTTTTGATGGAGCAGTAATCGTCCAGATACTGAAGTCAGCTGCAATCAAGAACTTTGATGAGTATCCCAAGAGATCTTCATCCCGTACCTGTCCACAAAGCATCTGATCCCGCCAACCAAGGTGGCTCTTGATCAGCATGTCAAGAGGGCTGCCTATTAGGGAGGCCATGTGTGGGGCCAGACATTGATACCGGCACCATAGCTGCCTCCATCAACCAGCTGGGGCTGGGCCAAGAATGAGGAGGGCATATACGAGCCGCACAAGACTACCCGAGGCAGTCGACACCTGCTATGAGTTAGTGTCATGCAAGTGGAAGAATGGTTGTATGAAGTGGGAGTGCTCACATAATTGAATTCCTGGCCACTGAAGGGAACTGTGACAGTAACCATGGTGACATATGAATAAAACAGAACAGATATAGATATAAGGCCCTTTTTGTACACAAATGCTGCCTTTTCATCAACTGACTTGACAATCCTTTTGAATGGAAAGATGCAAACATCATACCATTATTTAAAAATGGTTCGAGAAATAAGTCAAAGAATTACAGACCAATGAGTTTAACGTCAGTGATTCTTGCAAGAAATCAGCAAGTGGATAAACAAGGGATCGCCAGTAGATTTTTTAAAGTAATTATGTAAGTGAATAATTTATTAGATCCAAAATGTACACGCATTAAATAATAATAATATATCATATAATTTTACGTAATAAAATATTACTGTATACAGAAAGGATCATGGAGACTACCACTAAAACTTATTAAAAGTCGCTACCGTAGGAGCCACCCGTCGTATTCTTTTATTTTAGTTTCTGAGGAAAGAAAAGAATATAGATATAAAGTTATCAACATTAAAATGTAGTAAAGTAAAGTCCACCGTCACTGAAAACCTGGATTGTTGTTTTACTATGCTGCTGTGGTGTATGTCATAGCATGTAGTGAGGTGAGAAAGTGAAAATGTATTTATAGTGTTTGAGTGTAGCTAACATCATTGAAGTTGATTGCGCATGTATGTACAGGTATAACAGTTGATGATTGTGCACGTGTTTTTTTATAATTCTGAATGATATGATACTTTGCATAATTTATGAAACCGTGTAAACTGTGTGTATAAAGTTTGTCTTTCACACTTTGAGAGGTATTGCTGATAATATTTGGTAAACTGTATTTAAGACATTGTTTTGCAAAAGTATGCTTTGTACCATAAATGTAAATTTTATTTTGGTTGCATATATTATGACCAGTATTTTGGAGTTTGTTGCTATATGCCAATGTTGTAGGTATGTAGGTAATTTATTATGCATAAATGAATAATAATTTTTTATTGAAGGGCTAGCATTTCATTCACTTTTAGTAAGTTTAATTTTTGTAATAGCGGGTCAGTATGTGAATTGAAATTACTCAACGTTATTATTCGTATAGCCCTTTTCTGAAGTTGATTAATTCTTTGACATTGGAACCCCCAAGTCATTAAACAATAGTTTATATGTGGTACTAATAACGTGTTATATAGCATAATTTTTATTCTCATAGGCAGTACTAGTTTAAGCCTATTTAGTGTACCGATTATTCTAGAACATTTGTTTGATATATTTTCGGAGTGTTTTTTCCAATTTAGTTGGGTATCCAAAGGTAATCCCAAGACATTAAAATCGTCAACCTTTGTTATTATTATATTATTTATTTTAGGAATAGGTGTTTTGAATTTTTTTTTGGCATGTGAAAACCATGAATTTTGATTTTTTTACGTTAAGGGACAGTTTATTTATTTCTAGCCATTCATTAATTTTGTAGAGATCTTCATTTATTAGTATATCAGCATCATCATTATGTGCATTTGTGAAAGTGCTCATTGTACCTAACAAAGTGGTATCATCTGCATAGGATATGAAGTTGAAATTTTGGCTGGCATGTGAAAAATCATTTATATAAATAATAAATAGAATTGGTCCAAGAATGGAGCCCTGGGGTACACCAGTTGCTATTGATAAGGTTTCTGATTTGATCACCAAATTCTACATATTGTGTTCTGTTTCATAAATAGCTTTCATATATTTTCAGAGGTACACCTTCAATACCATAATGGTTTAATTTAGTAATGTGTTGTGGTCTAAAGTATCAAATGTTTTAAAGAGATCAAGGAATATACTGAACGGTATCTCATTATTATCCAATTCGGTTGTTATCCTGTATATCAGTTCTAAGGCTGCGAATTCAGTCGAGTGACCAGAGCGGAAGCTATATTGATTAAAAAAAAGTTTCTTACTTTCGAAATAGAAAGATAGTTGATTGCCCATGATTTTTTCCAATACTTTTGATATGGCTGGTAGAAGGGAAATTGGTCTGTAGTTGTTAATTATGGTCAGTTCGCCCTTTTTAAACAGTGGAATGACTTTGGCCACCTTTAATTTTTCGTGGAATATCCCAATGCTAAAAACTTTATAAATTTATAAATAGCGTTAAAGATTTTATTATTTTTGGTGCAATTTGTTTTAGCAAATTAGTTGAAATGCCGTCAATCCCTGTACTATTTTTAGACGAAAGATTGTCTATTGTTTTTTGTACAATTAGTTCGTCAACGTTATTAAGGGTGAATTTACATTTTAAATTTTCTTTGAGGTAGTGCTTGACATTTTTATCTCCTGAGTAGGTTATATTATTGACAAGATTGGTACCTATGTTTGTAAAAAAAAAACGTATTAAATGCGTTGGCTATCTCTAGTGTGTTTGTTGTTTCTTTGTTATTTATATTGAAAGATTCGGGAAAACATTTCTTGTTGTTGATTCTATTGTCTTCCAGGACGGATATCGATTTTAGAATCATGTTGGTGTCAATGTCTGCCATGTCTGCGCTGGCAACTGATTCGGTGTCTGGTCTATTGTCTTTTCGTTTGGGTGACATGGCGGTGTTGAGTGGAGTACGGAACGACGTGGTCGATATTGGAGGTGGTTGATATAAATGTTAGAAATTAAGTCTAACTGGCTAGTTTTGGAATACACTCAGTATAACAGTGGCTTGCTCCTACCTTCACCAACATAAATAGTGTCGGTATGTATTCGTCTCAGAACACGTTCTACTAGCACACCTCCGGAATGTGGCTGGCTGGCTCTAGCTATTACACAGCTGACGACGCCATTATCGAAACATTTCATCTACTTCGATTTTCAGATAGCTTCTGACAAAGTACCACATCAAAGATTACTACTTAAATTAAATGCCCATTGTATCGGGGATGGTATAATTGACTGGATAGAACAATGGCTGACTGACAGAAGACGCGCCTTGTAGTAGATGGAGAAGTTTCAAATTGGAATTCAGCTTTGAGTGGGGTACCACAAGGATCAGTATTACGACCTTTATTATTCTTAATGACTTGGACAACAATATAACAAGTAACGTACTGAATTTTTTTAGAAAGGTTAACACTGACATTTACAAAACGAGATAGACAGATTAGTGAAATGGTCTGAGAAATGGCAGATGTTATTAAATTTTGGGAAATGTAAATGCCTACATACAGGACATGGAAACTTGGATGTAAACTACAAAATGGGAAATACTGTTCTGGGTACTACTGTAAAAGAAAAGGACTTAGGATTTACAATAAACGCTGAAATGAAAGTTTCAGAGCAGTATGGTATTGCAGCTTCAAATGGTAATCAAATTCTTGGGTTGATTAGAAGAAACATAACATATAAGGAAACAAGCGTGGAGACAATATCGTAAAAAGGATACATATATATATATATATATATATATATATATATATATATATATATATATATATATATATATATATATATATATATATATATATATATATATATATATATATATATATAATGTGTGTGTGTGTGTGTGTGTGTGTGTGTGTGTGTGTGTGTGTGTGTGTGTGTGTGTGTGTGTGTGTGTGTGTGTGTGTGTGTGTGTGTGTGTGTGTGTGTGCTTGAAGGCATACAGAGGAGACAAAAGAGCTTAGTTATGAAGAATGCCTGAAAGAATGTGGTTTAACAACTCTAGAGACAAGGATGTTAAGAGTAGATCAGATAGCAGTGTTTAAGATATAGAATGAGTATGAAAATATTAATAGAAACATGTTCTTCTCACTCAAGAAAGATAGCAAAACTAGAGGTAAAATTAGTAAATTATAATTCGATGATCGAAGCCGTATGAGCTGTCTTACAGGAGTGAGCAGTTTATGAAAATAAGTTTTAAGCTGGTTGCTTCGATACAAGTGGTTGATCTTAAAAATAATGGGATATCGGACAGGGAGCCAATGCATTGATTTAAGAAGTGATACAGAGTTAGAGAAACGAAGAGACCGGGTAAATACCCTTGCCAAATAATTGTGTACACGTTGGAGGTTCATGACGCGCTTGAGAACAATATTGTGGAAAGGGAAATTGCAATAGTAAAGTCTACTGCTAGCAATAGCAGTTGCAATAGGTTTTGCGACAGAAAGGGACATATGCCTGCGAACACGACGAAGGTCACGAAAGAAATAAAAGCAGCAACAACGCGTTTTGGAAATATGCAGTCGGTGTGAAAGTCTGGCTCAGCACAGGTGTCGGGAAAAAAACAGTCATGTTTACCACGCTGATTTTGTGTACAATTGGTTCATAACTACAGATAACACTTATTATTGGTCCAATAATAAGAACCTATGCTGTCAGTCATCCAGTGGTAGATATCATGGAGACAATCCCTGGGCTGGCTTAGGGAGCAATTTGTATCCGTGTGGCCAAATAAGGCAAATATGTGTTCAATTTGTGCATACGTGGTGATCCAAGTTGTGACTTTGGATAACTGAGCTGAGTGGAGTGTAAAGTGTAGAGAATGAAAATAACAGACATCTGGAGAACACCATTTGGAGTGGGGAGTGCAGCTGAAAAACAGTTCGCTATGTTCACTCTCGTATACGGGCCAAAATAAATAAAGTGTACCAAGTATTTGGAAATGGGAAAAAATTATTATCAATATTGTGCATTATTTTACCGTATTTGGATTCGTCACATATTCTAGTAGGTATCTTGAAAATATTGTCACCCCACTTATTACCTAGTTTTATTTACAGGGATTTAAAGATGACCTTATGTTTTGTTATTTTACTATGTACATTTAAACCGTACTAATTCGGTCACTTGCATTTTGTCAATTGTCTGTGCAATGAGCGTTATTCGCTATTAGTGTTATATGATAATTTGTGTATATGAAATGTGCAGTTTAGTAACAACGTACTAAAAGTATTTTTGCTTTTTCGCAATACATATTTCCTCCTTTGTCGACTCCTGGGAGAGTTAGTTCTGGTGAAATTATTATTTTTGTTGGTGCTAATCAACTCGATATAGTTATACCATAGTACCGCAACATTTTCTTGTGCATTGAACGCATCAATCTTCTAAGAAACTGCATGTCGTAAACATTCTTAAAAGGGTACTTTTATGTTTACGTTTGCGTGCCTGTTCTCGCTTAACTATAATGGCCAAGTTATTTTTACAATTTGAGAAGAATATGTCATTGTATTAGAAATTTAGAACAATTTGTATAATGGGGCATATTAGAATTGTCAAGTTTGTACACCAACTGAATTGATTAATTATCCCTTGACCTCCGTACAATTAAATACCCAATGTCAATGCAAAATAGTTCCCCTATAGAAGCTAAAATTCCATTAAGGTTCAAATGTCATGTGTTATACGATACTCTCCCATCTCCCAAAACCTCATCATAGACATTATCCGTCTAATGCCTGTTCGGAATATTTCTTATATTTATAAGCAGCACTAAACACCTAACACACATGTATATTGAATATGAACATTTCAAATATTATCCAACAAGCAATAGAAGAAATACGAACTTGTCTTACCGTTGAATACAATAACTTCTGCAAATGCGTAAGATGATTCGTCTGTTATAGATTTGCACTGGTACTTTCCACCGTAGGTTAGGTCCAGAGACTTGATAGTCAGGTTATATGTTCCTGGAGGCGTGGTGATGAGATCATACATTGTGTCTTTATAGTTACGCCCCTCTACAGATATTGTCTTTGCACTGGATGGAGTTGTGGCAAATTCTTCCCATTGTAGAACACTTCCAGCACATCTGAGTGTGACACTGCGTCCAACCACCCCAGCGACATTCTCAGGGCTCGCCGTTAGCTGTCCGCTCACAACTACAACAAAACATTATACTTATTTAATATACATATATGAATTACACTTCATGGTTTGCGCACGATTACACTTTGTGGTGTATTGTAAAGTGTCAGTAGTAGTATGCCTAGTGCACCCTCGCCGCCAGGAGCTTCTGACTAGCGAATCTTGACTTGGTGCAGCAGCGATTTGAAATTGGTGAAGAGAATTTATAGAAAAGCGTCGAATATCGAATAGAATAAGTATTACTATTGCATATATATTATACATAAACATATTGTAGACATATATTATGGAACAGGTTTTGTTAATTATTAGTCAGAGGCAATATTGTAGCGTAAGTTAGTTTCGGAATATGTCAGGGAAGTCAGCTAGCGTTAATAGTGTTGTTTACCATTCGAAAATTTAGATAGCATAGTGAATAGTCAGTAACATTGGAATATTGGTTAGAATAAGTATTACTATTATACATATATTGTTCACAAACTTCTTGTAGACGTAAATTAAGAAACCGTTTTTGTTAACAGATGTAGTATTTTTTCCCGGATTCAAACTCAACGAGTGATAAAAGGGAGTTTGTTTACGGGTCGTGAATTAAACTGGTGCATCAAACTATCGTTTACATCGGTTAATATATATATATATTTATATATATATATATATATATATATATATATATATATATATATATATATATATATATATATATAAGATAAATATATAATATATAAGATAAAGTGATATATTTACTTAAATTACATACATAAGTTAATATCTGACATAGTGGTAGTAAACGTTTTCGGTAAAAAGGAATTAACAGCAGGATTTTTGCGTAAATTAGTACACACTGATTTCGTTGTTTTGTTACACAGTGTTCTCCGTATTCGCTAGGTGGCAAGCTTTTTTTGCTCATGCGAGCTTAATATAAGACATAGTTAGCACGTATATTAGCCTAAAGTAAAGGCGAACTGGAGCTCAATAAAAATAAAGATTGTCACCACCGGATGCAACCATATGCATATGCGTACAACGTGTTTCGTTATGTATTTGTTTTGCTAATGTTATGACAAAGTCATAGTTATTGGTAGCGAACGTTTTTAATGTCAATGTCTCAAATCGGCTACAGTCGCTAGTGGCCTCCACGGTTAGACGATACATGGTTAACATAACAGTCGTTGCACATAATCTAAAAAATCTAGGTGTTTTGGGGAGAACGTAGACTGCCTTCAGAACATTCTGCGGCTTCATTGTGAGTTGTCTACTTGCCACTGCAATTAAAACATTGATGGGCTGTATGTGAGGGGTAGAGAGATGTGCTGGACGACTAGGTGCAAGGCAGCCGAATTTGCGCGGGGCGATGTCAATTGGCTAATAATATCCATCATTTTGATCATCAAAAGTTGATATGCATGTTTTTTTGGGTATGAAGCGTGAACCAGTGGCAACTGGGACGAAGTGTGTACTGTGTAACCTGTGTTAGATGCCACGTGGATGTTGGTACTTGTTATTCGTCAATTGTAGTTTTGTTGTGGTTGTATTGCTGAAGAAAAAAAACTTTCGCCCTTACAAAACACTTTCGCCCCTCCACCGGGTTCGAACGTAGATGATACGCGCCCCTGCTCCACGTCTTTTGCACGTACGAATTAATTATATTTTCAAATTGTTATTCGAGGACAAGCAACACTCCCACTGTAAAAACGAAAAGTTCACGCATAACGTTATTATCACGACAATAGGGCAGGCGTTGTAACCGAAATACTGGACTTTGTTTTTATAAGAAATCACATTTTCAGCATCACAATTACTGAAGCAATACTTAGTTAGTAAAAGGTGCACAACTCGTCTTAACATTTGTATCATTTATATATGTAGGTCCCTACACTTTCGTCATTCGTTAATGTATTGGTTAATTTGGCGTCATTGTATAAACATATATGACTGCAGACAGAATTCATTTGTCAATTAAACGGCTTTAGTTTGCCTTGTCTCGCTGCCCGGCTGCGTTTTGCCCACTCTACTACTCCAACCGAGCTCTTCGGTCGTTGAACAAACAATCAGGCCCCGAGTGGATGGCTCCCTGTTGTTAGCGTCAAAGACCGTGCCCTTTGTTGTTCCTGTAAAATCTACTCAACCGCTTTAAATCTTTACTGGTAACTGTGTAAACATGCCTAGTGCGTGACGTCCTGTTGCTACTTGACATGGACAGCGGCGCCTTTGGCGGACGAATGCCGAATTGAAAGCTTGTCGCTTCCAACTGGCCAGTTAATTGTTCTCGAACAAATCGAGCAATTTCCTCGTTTTTCAAAATAGTCCCCACTTGGGACAACAATAGGCCAAATTAGGCCGACATCGTACCATTCCGCCAATTACAGATAGATTTTGCCACTGGCATTGACACTGCTATCTCTGACTCTGAATGAATGAATGAATGAATGGCGTCTATGTCAGACATCTAGTTTGTGGAACACAGTGGTTGGTATTGCCCAGTTGTTGCAGTTGTAGAGCATAACTGGGGCGATCATCGCACTGTACGCCAGCATTCCTTTGTCCAGTGGTATCTGCGTCGTTGCCGAGTGTGCATCGAGTCTTCACGTCTGTGGTGCTGCATAGTATAAATCCCAAGGTCTTGCTGGACCGCCACTTCTCGTTGCCTCGCAGCATGCCATCAACATTATCTCTCTAGGATGTGTTCGCAAGGAATATGTGTACCTTGTCAGTCTTTGTCAGTCCTCCTCATTTTCATAACACATAACTTATTTACTCCTCTCATTTAGGCATGAATGTCCACCCTGGCAGTAGCGTACCTTGTTGGAGTTGTTGCAGCTGCATGTTTCCCTGACATCTGACTTTGACATGATAATTTTATCAGCTTGACCAACTCTGCTAGCAAGATGTCAGGGACAGCAATTCTTCTGCGTTTGACCCCTCTTTGTGCGACCAACAGTAGCAGTTGCTGCACATCTCAGAACTGTAAGTGCTAATACCAAAGTAAGATCCTACGGTATCACAACCTTTGAGGCTACGAAGTTGGACGTCTGATTCGATGGAGCAAGGTGTTACGTTAATGTCCACGACAGCTCGACGTTGAACTGGCAAAACCATTAGAACATTCGCTATATTGCCCTGATGGGGAAAATACAACAAGTGGATGAAGATGTCGGTGTCATCCACGACCACAAGCACGATACCAGCCTCGTCACATGAAACCTGTTGTGTTAAACACTTGTCTTTCCTACTTTAATATGGTTGCATGACAATGCCAAGGTGGTCTCAATGTGTGGTGTCGTGACATAACATTCCATGGGTTAACTCGGTTCAAGAGACTCCATGTGTGGCCTAGTAGTACTAACTTGTCGCATTGACCATCTATTCAGCCACAACTTGCCAAATGGCAATGTGTCAAGACAAGTATGCAAACTGTAAGCTCTTATTCTGAGAGTCAGATTGTTGGTCTCGCCGGTTTTCATTATATAGTGTCCTACTTTGGTATTGGCAAGGTAGCAGCACTTAAACATCTAACATGTGGTGAACATACATTCACCGACAAACAGGTACCTTATACGGATGTCACGGAGCAAGAACACTTCCTGCTGGCCTGCTAGGGTATGCCTAGATGCCAGTATGTCAAAATATATGTGGTCATTCAAAGCTGGTAGAAGCAAGGCCCGACCTTTGTTTACTGCTTCCATCAGTGAAATCATGCAACAAAATGTGGCCAGGTCTCATCTTCAAGTAGCAATTTGGTAGCACTCCTTGATGACAAATTCATCAGTGCTACAACCAACTGCTAACATTCGCACGAAGAGGCTCCAATGACGGCCGCCATCTTAAAAAATGGCGGATATGAATGTAGGGGAAGATCAAAAGTAAAATATTCATCGTTGCCCCGACAAACCTATATATTGCCATACAAATTACGGTTTTGTGTGACGCCGATCTTAAGATATGAAGATAATGATAATTATTTATGGCACATATTTAGAACTCATCTAGATGAAAAAAAATGAATCCGGGCCATCTCAGATGTTGCCCTAGACGGCGATGGCGACTATTTTAAATGGTCAAAAGAGCAAAATCTGAGATGGACTGGGGTCTAAATTTGTTCGCATTGTGTTGAGTTCTGAACATATGTGCAAAGTTCCGTGCTTTTATCGAAAAGTGTACGATTCGTCTCATTAGCACACTGCCGTTCTAGGGCCCATTTTCTTCATGTTGGTGACGACCCTGATCAGTGGAAATGAGCCACAACAGTGCTGGTCCATAGTAAGGCGAAACTTAAGAAAACAATGCAAAAATGACAGAACATTTTCAGAAAGCACGGCCTCCGTATGAACTGATGGAAGACCGCAGTGAAGTGTATGCGAGAACATGATGTGGACGTAACAGTAGTTATCAATGGACAGATGATTAAGAAAGTGGACAGTTTTGTTTACTTGTAGGAACCGAATGTATGGACAGAGACACAAAGGAGGGTTATGTACCGGCTTGCGTGTGTATGTGTGTGTGAGTGTGTGTGTGTGTGTGTGTGTGTGTGTGTGTGTGTGTGTGTGTGTGTGTGTGTGTGTGTGTGTGTGTGTGTGTGTGTGTGTGTGTGTGTGTGTGTTGGGAACAATCGAAGCGCCCGCAAGGGCTTAAGGGAAAGAAGATGAATATATAACCTAGCAACAAAGCAACCAGCATAATCATGATCAATCATTTAACAGTAATGATCAACAGAACTACTTGACAGTACATTTGGCTATTTCAACTGTAGTTTACGAAAGTACATGGCGGCAATGTTTTAGAATATGGGTGGTATCAGCGGGTTTGTTGTATTGTATACACGTGCATTAGTGCAAGAGATGCCAATCTGGTCTATCCTACACAAGCTCGCATGTGGTTATGCCAACGTATCAAGGCACCGGGTCTGTTTTCGTATTCGCACGATGTTACATGGACTGTGCACGCTGCGTGTAATAATGTAATCATCCCAACATGTACGTATGTTAACAAACGTCGATGGGTCGATCACATTCATAGCCGTGGAACACGAGCTGAGACAGTCACTCAGCAAAAAAAACCACTTATGGCAGATCCACGGAGGGTTTAGTAACACAGACCTTTCGTGAAAAAGTATTTTAGCATCAACACACGGATTACGATCTCTCAACAGTATTGCCGTCATGGTTGGTGACAAGCAAATAGAACAATCGTCTACCGTCCGTAATCTTGGGGTTCTATATGATCACCATCTAAGTATGACCCAACATGTGAATTCCATAAACCGAACCTTAGAAATATCGGCAGAATCCGTCGATACCTCTCTAACGATGCAGCGAAACCACTTGTCCATGCCCTCGTAACATCAAGAATTGATTACTGCAATTCGTTACTACATGGCCTGCCCATGACACTACTTGTGAAAATGCAGCGTCTGCTGGATACATGTGCGTGTATCATTACAAGGACCATTCGCCGTGTACACATCACAGCCGTTCTGAAAGAGTTACACTGGCTTTCAGTCCACTGCCGTATACAGTACAAGATCCTGTCTCACACCTTATTTTAATTATTTAATTCCATGTACACTTTCTAGTTTTATTGCCCTTAATTCAACTGCATTGTATTTATTATTTTAACTATTTATTTAGTATACTACTTTTGGATGTATTGCCTTTACTATAGTTTATTATTTTAGCTATTTAATTCCATGATTACTTTTAGTTGCATTATAATGTATTAATGTGTTCTCTCACACACACACACACACACACACACACACACACACACACACACACACACACACACACACACGCACGCACGCACGCACGCACGCACGCACGCACGCACGCACGCACGCAAGCACGCACACACATATACATACACACTTTCTTTTTAGACTACTGTTCAGCGCCATAGAGTACCAGATGACTGTGGCCCTATATAAAATATCGTATCTTATTATTATTATTATTATAAAAATGGGTGGGGGTTCGTTTCCGAAGGGGTGGGTTTCGGGAAAAGGGGGCTTCGGGCGAACTCTCTGATCCACTAGGCTACGGCTCTGGATACCAACAACACATAACGTTGTCGTTGTATAAATAGTAGTTCGTCATAACTCAGTAGGGGGCGACAGAGGTATTACAGGTACAACGGCTAGATTAACACACACTAGGGCCTAGGCCCTACAGCCTACACTCTTTGCTACAACCATGATGCTTTACTACCATGTATGTCTAAACGCTGAATATTCATACCTATGGTATTAATTGTTTGACGTTACGTTAGGTGGTGCACTAACAGTTTGTCATTACGGTTGTTCTAAAATAGACGTGGTAACTCATTTACGTGAGCGCGTACCATTACAAGGACCAGTCGCCGTGCACACATCACACCCGTTCTGAAAGAGCTACACTGACTTCCAGGCCACTGCCGTATACAGGACAAGATCCTGTCTCACACCTTCCGTGCTATCCACCACCAAACACCGGAATACACTAGTGGTCTGCTGTCCGTGTATAGACCGACTCGTTCACTGCGATCTGAATCAACCTTTTCATTGACTGTGCCACGAACACGAAGAACTACGTATGATGATCGCACGTTTACCAATGCAGCGGCGACTTTGTGGAACAGTTTGCCTCCTGATATCAAAAACTCTGACAACTGCGCCATTTTTCAACGGCAGCTGAAGACTTGTCTTTTTAGGCAGGTGTATACCTGAAAGAACATTACGCTTACCGACATTACTTTCGTTTAATGAATGTATTACTTTAATTTCAATCCATGTATGCTTTATTGTAATGAATTGTTTTACTTACTCAATTCCATGTATACTCTTAGTTGCATTGTTCTTAATTTTATTTATTATTTTAATTATTTAATTCCATGTACACTTTCTAGTTGTATTGCCCGTAATTCAACTGCATTGTATTTATTATTTTAACTATTTATTTAGTATAATACTTTTGGATGTATTGCCTTTACTATAGTTTATTATTTTAGCTATTTAATTCCATGTTTACTTTTAGTTGCATTATAATGTATTAATTTGTTCTCACACACACACACACACGCACGCACGCACGCACGCACGCACGCACGCACGCACGCACGCACGCACGCACGCACGCACGCACGCACGCACGCAAGCACGCACGCACGCACGCACGCAAGCACGCACACACATATACACACACACTTTCTTTTTAGACTACTGTGCAGCGCCATAGAATACCAGATGACTGTGGCCCTATATAAAATATCGTATCTTATTATTATTATTATTATAAAAATGGGTGGGGGTTCGTTTCCGAAGGGGTGGGTTTCGGGAAAAGGGGGCTTCGGGCGAACTCTCTGATCCACTAGGCTACGGCTCTGGATACCAACAACACATAACGTTGTCGTTGTGTAAATAGTAGTTCGCCATAACTCAGTAGGGGGCGACAGAGGTATTACAGGTACAACGGCTAAATTAACACACACTAGGGCCTAGGCCCTACAGCCTACACTCTTTGCTACAACCATGATGCTTTACTACCATGTATGTCTAAACGCTGAATATTCATACCTATGGTATTCATTGTTTGACGTTACGTTAGGTGGTGCACTAACATTACGGTTGTTCTAAAATAGACGTGGTAACGAAGAGTTTCCGGGTGCCGCATTTACGTTGATCGACTTACCTCCTTGCATAATAATCCCCAACACTAGAACGCTCGTCATAGAGACGAACGACATATTACAGGTTCTGTTATTGTACGACAGCAAAGAAGCATGCATTACATATTGCCATGTTCATTGCACAGGTGTCGACGTTACTTGATCGGACACTGTTTAGTTCAGTGCTTCCTGGTCTGTTGAAAGACAGCGCACCCACGAACTTTGACCTGACCTGATATACGTTGTGCTTGTTCACGCCTCGCTGTACACCTGTGGCATGTGACATACATCCACAATCATGGCTACCCTGAATAATCACCACTCGATATGATGATTAAACGAGCGGCGTATTAAACATGGGAAAGTGTAATGTACTTTTGTATCAGATAACATACGCACATTTATTTAACACTACTTAGAAGACTATGTCGCAGCAGCAGTAGTATAAATAGTGTAACTGTAAATGGACATTGTCGGTAAATTGTCAGCATGACGCCTCGCACGCTTTCATCTCCTGGTTAGTCCGTTGCGATTTGGTGTCAATAGCAGACTTGCCATTAATACTGGCTCACTAGGTAGATAGGTCTTCGGCAACTGTTTGCCAGTGCAGAGAATCGATGCCATGGTCTTTCAGATGTCTTTTGATCACTAGGTAATGTCTAATTTTGAAGCTTATTATTATAAATACAATTATAATATTTTTGACGTATCTGATTACCAAATATCATCTAACTACATGGGCGGATCCAGAACCTGCAAAAGGGGGTGGTGCCCAGTTTCCCGCAAAAGACGTTCGGTGGTAGGATGTCTACTTATCCCAATTTCACAGATTACACGCACATACGCTCTCACGCACGCACGCACGTCCGCACGTCCGCACGTCCGCATGGGCACATTGGTAAGGCCACATCTTCTGCAAAGCCTGATTTTCTGCATGGCATGGCGGCCTCTAAGGAAGGTGGCCTCTTGTGATAGGATCCTTATAAGAGGGGAACCACTGTACATCGTAAGCTACAGTAAATTGTGCATACGAAATAATATAATAATAATAATAATATATAAAATACTTCTATTCCTCCCAAATCCTCGGGAGACACATGCTCGGCAGCGCACCAAAACAAAAGGGGATAAGCAGTTCATAATCGATAAGCAGTTCCAGTTGTAAACAGTTGGAGTGGTACGCTGGGGAGCTATGGAGGATACGCAAGTTTCAATATGTTTCAACATGTTGTTATACTTACTACAGACTTGACACTAACAGGGAGTGGGTTCCGCAGAGTCGGTGCAGCAACTGAAAAAGCTCTAGTTTAGACATTTGTCTTAACACTGGAACAAAAAGTAAATTATAATTATACGATCGAAGCTGTATTGGCTGTCTTGCAGGAGTGAGCAGTGAATGTAAATATGCTGGTTACTTGGATGAAAGTGCTTGATAGATAAGTGTACATATCAGGGAGCATATGCAATGATTTAAGAAGTGGTACCGAGTGAGAGAAACGAGGAGACCGGGTAACTACCCTTAACAAATAATTTTGCACAAGATGAAGTGTCAAGATATCCTTGAGAGCAATATTACGATAAAGTCTACTGCTAACAAGAGCAGTTGCCGTTGCAAGTTTTGGCGATAGCAAAACACATCTACCGGCGAATACGACGAAGGTCACAAATGTGATAAATACAGCAACGACAAATTTGTGAAATATGCTGTTTAAAATTTTTATTATTATCAAAGGTGACTCGACGGCCGGTGTGAAATCCTGGTTTAGCATAGGAGTCGGGAAAAAAACAATAAAGTTTACCATGCTGCTTTTGTGTACCAATAATAAGAAACTTACGATGTACAGTGGTCCCCCTCTTATCAGGCTCCTATCACAAGAGGCCACCTTCCTTAGAGGCCGCCTTGTCAAGCAACATATCAGGCTTTGCAGAAGATGTGGCCTTATAGTAGGGATACCCATGTGCGCGTATGCGCTCGTGTACGTGCGTGTAATCTTGCGGGAAACTGGGCACCACCCTCCCTTCAGGGTCTGGATCCGCTCTTGTTGTTAGATGATGTTTGGCCGTCAGATATGTCAAAAAACATAGTAATTAAATAAATGTATTTACAATAAAAACATTCTAAATTATACACTACCCAGTGATCAAAAGACATCTGAAAGACTATGGCATCGACCCACTGCACTGGCAAACATTTGCCGAAACCGATCTACCTGGCGAACCAGTCTTAATATGGTAGTTCTGCTATTGACATCGAAGCGTAACGAAATAACCATGAGATGAAAGCGTGCAAGGCGTCGTACTGGCAATTTGCCGACATGAAACAGCTAAGACAGGCATTCTCTCACGCGACAGCAGCTGGCCACTATACTACCTTCAATAGTGACAATATGTATTCACAATTACACTAGTTATACTACTGCGAAAACATAGTTTTCTAAGTAGTGCTAAATAAATATACGTATATTCTCTTGTACATTAAACTTTCCTGTGTTTAATACGCCGCACGTATGATCATCATATCGAACGATGATTATTCAGGGTAGCCATGATTGTGAACACGTCAGTCTGTACATGGACAACAGACCACTGAGGTATTCCGGTGCTAGGTGGTGGATAGCACGGAAGGTGTGAGACAGGATTGTGTACTGTATACGGCAGTGAACATGTTGACGCACAAAGCTACAGCTTCTGTGTGGACTCAGGTTATTTATTTATTAGTGTCGTCAGAGCGTAGCCAGCAGGTGACGCGAACTGCGGTGGAGGTGACGCGTCATTGATAACCGGGACAATTACATGATTGTGACACAAGGACTTTGTACCTAAATGGTGATAAAGGCAACGCAGCTCATACAGCAGCCTCAAACTAGTGTTATTATTCTCTGTGATAGATCATCGTCATCATCGCATAACGAGTCCAGGGTTGCTGTACTGAATGTCATTAACACTGGCCGACAGCATGGATGCTATGTATTCAGGAACTCCATTCCGTGCCATGATACATATTTACCTATCAGCTGATCCAGTTGGCATACATGTATTATTTGCCTAGCCCAATTTACACAGTCTCTGGGATCTTATGCAAATGTGTAAATGTGATGTTAAAAATAGAATCGGGAGTGCAAACACTACTAGTGCATGTTGACTACATTTTCAGTTTGCTTCGGGATAAGGAGTGAACAAAATAACGAAGCGTGTATTTTTAAAGTATTTTGCATGGAGTGTCAACAATGTTGTTTTGAGCAACACGTGTTGTTAAATATGTAACTAGATCATGTGTTGTTTCTGTTGAGATATGTGCCTGAATTAAGGTTCGTTGTAGCTAACAATGTTTTGTTTATAATATAAATTAGCCATATGGCAAACATAAATACATTCACCATATATGCGTTAAACGGACTACACTTGAAATGGTTATGTTCATTTGACCTAAATAAGTCCCTCTCCAGTAGTTGTGTCATATTCATTCAGAAATGAAATATATTTAACGGCAATGTTTTTAATCGTGCTTAATTAATAAAAAAAAAATATATTGTGGAATTCTTATTTGTAATCCACATTGGAAATATGCAGAATTGTAACTTATTTTGTTTCATTGCATGGATCTTACGCATTATATTTATTGTGAAAGTATCATTATTCTCTGATTGACTTGAGTATTTGTGTGTGTTACGTGTGTATTTGTTGCTTTCTTTCTGAGACTGGGGGGGTGAATTGAAAACGATATCAGCAACGTGGTGAATAAATTGCTATAGCGTGTCACGAGGACTTTGTTGACGGCACCTGCTATAAATTGAAGGTAGTTGAGCCAATGCAGCAATTGTCATTGGCCAACTTAAGTTTCTTCACTGGTAAGCCACTGCTTGTTGAGCCAATGATAGTCGTTGTTTACCCAACATGTTTTTTCACTGGCAAGCCGATTATTGGTCCAATTAGTTTGAGCCAGTGAGAGCTATTATTGGCCCTATTGTGGTTTTAATATCAAGCCAATGCCAGTTGAGCCAACGACAGCCATTATTGACCCAATAATGTCTTTAATCGTCATTAGCCCAATCAAGTTTTGCTAGTCGGCTAAACACGCTCATGCACACACATTGCTATACAGAGTACAGCCTACTAGTGTCAGGCCGTACGTTTGGATAAGGTTTGGAGAGTTATGCAAACTTTCAAGTACCCTTACCGATCACGAAAGGATTCATGCAGTTGTGACGCCGCACCCTTGTGTTGCACGTGGAAAGTAATTTGTGTGGCCTTACTGTTCAAGAAAGGATTCATGCAAGTGTGAAGCCGCTCACTTGTGTGCGTGCGGGAAGTCATTAAAATGTGATGCCGTTTACGTGTAATACATGTGGAAAGTCATTCTTAGCATATGACACATTTAAAAGTCATGAAAGGGCTATACATATGTGTTATGTGTGGAAAGTCATTATCAGGTTCCAGTACTAGTTGCATTAAAAGTCATGAACGAATTCACATGCATTTGAAGTCGTACTCGTACGTATTCGACATGTGTCTTAACATCCACGAAACTTCTCACACTACCGTTGAACCATATACACGCAGTATATGTGGAAAGTTATTCGATAGGTTGATTAGTCTTGCTGGTCACGAAAGGATCCACACCGGAGTGTAGCTCTTGAAATGCACGTGAAAGGTCATTCATGCATTTGATAAGCCTGAAAATTAACGAGATGAAACACAGTAGTATGAAACCGCATTCTTGATAATGTTTCTCTTTCGGGTAATGTTCGAATGAAACACATTGCTACACTCTTGCTTTAAGTAGTCTCATGTGAACTCCCGCGTCAACGCCATCAAGGTGCCATCTCAAATACCAGGTCGGTGGTGGTGAATCTCTTCTCCACGTGTCACGGTTTTTAGCAGCTCTTTTTAATATGTATGTAGCTTAGTTTCTGTGTCTTTAAGATGTCAACTGACCAGGATGTTCTCGGTCTCCCTCTCCTACGTTTCCATTGAACTTTCCTTCCAGTATATTTCATCTCGTGGTTACGCTTCGATGTCAATAGCAGAACAGCCATTAATACTGGCTCGCCAGGTAGATCGGTCTTCGGCAACTATTTGCCAGTGCAGAGGGTCGATACCAAGGTCTCTCAGATCTGTTTTGTTCACTAGGTAATATATAATTTTGAAACTTCTCATTGTAAATACAATTATTATATTTTTGACATATCTGATTGTCAAATATCGACTAACTACAAGAGTGGATCCAAACCCTGAAGGGGGCGGGGGTTTGGTGCCCAGTTTCCCGCAAGGCCTCCTCTGGCAGGACGTCTACTTATCCAAATTTCTATAGATTACACTCACTCAGATTACACCTTGGTATCCCTATTATATGGCCACATCTTCTGCAAAGCCTGATTTTGGCAAGGCGGCCTCTAAGGAAGGTGGCCTCTTGTGATAGAAGCCTAATAAGAGGGAGACCACTTTATATTGTAATCTACAGTCAATTGTACATACGAAATAGCAGCTAAATAGCATGAATATTTGTTTTGTTTAAATATAAAAATATATATTCTCACCCACTCTCTTGAAAATTCACTCATTTCTGGTTGTACTTGTGTGATCGATTCGAACACCTCGATCCACTCCTCTAGTGTAGAGATGTGAGAACACCTCGATCCACGCCACTACAGTAGAGATGTGAGAACACCTCCTGTGCATCACAGCGATTAGCTATGACTGGCAAAATTATGGTCAGAATTCTAGCATTTTGCTTGCTTTCACGATTATTGGTCTGCACACCATTCGTCTTCCCGGTCTTATTAACAGGCATCACGGCACCATCGTGTGCTTGGTGGTGCATCTTTCGGAAAGCCAAACCGAGCCGCTCGACCTATTTGGCGATGGCTGTGCATGTAACTCCGGAGCAATAGAAGAGAAACACAAAGAACTACTCTGGGATCACCTGCTTTAAAACCACCATTCGCATTTAGGACATGATCTTCTGCTGGAAAGGGGGGTCAAAATGTCCTCATCTCAGGAACAAGTGCACGAGGGCGACTACGAGGTATTTGGACAACTGATTCTGACTTTATGAAAATACATCAGGCGGAAGGGGGGAGGGGGGTGCCGAGCAACCGATGGACTCCCCTTGGATTCGCCCATGAACTATATTAGTGGTGTATATCAGCTAGAAAATATGTGACATTTTGTAATATGCCTGAAAATGGTTTCGCTGTTCAGCGGCAGCACAACTCGGGAATCAATAAAATAAAATGAACGAAACAAATTATCTACATATTGTGTAAATGCTAGCAGCGTGAATAAGGTTAAAAACCACAATTGACAAAATGCTACACATAAATGAAAAAGTATTGGACTCGATAAGCCAGCGGCTTCCTTGTCCACTTGCCCTCTGGATATTTTGTCTTGGATCTTGTTAAATCTTGTTAAACTGCTGCCGCGGGCTGTATGGTTGTGTTATTTATATAATGTGTGTTAACTCCTCGCACCTCCCACATCAAAACCCCACATTCCACACATTTTTAAGGCCACCCTCCCACCTCTCACCTACTTTTGAGGCCAACCTTCCACCTCCCACCATTTTGTAGTACGAACCTCCCACATGCTGCGGCATTGTTACCACACATCCCTCCATCATAATCACGCCACCCCTCCTTATAAAGCAACTGCACTTTAACAGAAGTGTTGGCCTTAAAACAGGGGGACTACTGTGAATGCGTGCGTGCGTGCGTGCGTGAGGAAAACTGGTCACCCCCCTTTTTAGAGTCTGGATCCGTCCACTGCTCAATAGTAATAGCGTCCACGTCGGGTTTGACTTTTTGGTAGGTTAATGCTGAAATATGTGCTGAGATCAAGCATAAACTTTCAACTTTCCTACAGGTTAATCATATTAATGCGAAACAAACGTCATGGTTTGGGGCTATGCACGTAAGAGATCATAAACACTAACCATGTGCTTCTAAAATCAAGAATATCATGCCAGTGATTTACTCAGGAAGTGTTTTAAAAGTGGGAGATTCCGGTCATTTCATGTTAACCAGCGCGACCGATAAGCACACATAACCAAACCAGTTTCAAAGTTTCAAACAAATGTGCTATTTTGTCAAAGTTCGAGATAAGGTCGGACTACTGGAAAACAACAGTGGAAACATAATTTCAGACGGGTTTCAAATGGCAGAGGTCCTGAATGTGTATTTCGGCTCAGTTTGCACCAAAGAAGATACCTAGTTGGATTTGAAAGTTGCATCAACGTCATATTTCGACCTTGTATCGACGTCTGGTTTTAACATCAAGACAACGTTGAAAACTAGTTGGATTTTAAAGCTGTAGCAAGGTCTGGTTTCCACGTTGTATCGACGTCTGGTTTCAACGTCCTGACAAACGTAGCAAATTAGTTGAATTTAATTTTTGTATCAACGTCAGATCGCTATAATCAACTTCAATTCTTTACAGGCGTTTACTATTACATTTTTAGTTCCATAAATTACAATGTATTTTGGCAATACTTAATCCGGTCTATAGCGTATATGTAAATTGTGTAGCAGAGCTTGGATCACAAATTGTATTTTTTGTCAAAACAATCAATTGCATGGTCGCATAAACAAAACAAAGATATTCACTTAGTTATGAAACAAGAAACATTTTATTCGACAAGAAATACATTCGTGAACACAAGGAAATAATAAATAACGCGTAATCAAACATAGCGTTACACAACGTTAATAATAAATATAATTTAAGAAACTACTAAGAACTACTGAGAAACTAAAACTACATTGCACTCTAGCTAGTCTTGTGTCTTCCACCTCCACCTATTCTGTCAGGGGCGTACTTCAGGCACGCAGAGACTGCCGAATCGATTTTTGTTTCTGTGCCAGTCTGGTTCTTCAGGACACTTGCTGCGACAAATATTCATCACAAGAATAAAACAATTAATGATTACAAATCTTTACACTGTAAATGATGTCAATATTGCTTGATTTGTCAATCCAATGCTTCGTCTAGGCCATACGCAGCAGGTAAACCGGATAATTTTTGTTATGCATTTTTTTATGCCAAAAGCATATAATGGGTTTTACTGAGTAAAAAAATATATTGAACTTGTTTCAGCCAGACCCCCGTTTCCACGGTAACAAACAAAATATTGGCAAATTTAAAAACACTGCCAATCTTTATTGAATACATGATTAACAATCTTTAAAATGCACTGCACACTGACCAGAGCATTTGTTAAAATGCTGTATCAATTATTTTAAAAATAATTGTTTGCTTACCAATTTACTCATTATCTTAGCGGCCACCATAATAGCACATATTACATTAAATAAAGTGACCAGAAATGCACATATTCTCATAAAACAGAACAGTAATGGGTCGGTAGTTGTTGATATCAGACAGGTAACCCGCCTTATTTTTAATTATGGGGGCTATGATTGTAATCACCATAGCATCCGGTAAAACAGTGAATTAACATGCTACTATATAACAGTGACATGAGACATGAAGTTTTTCATTCCCGTATTTAAAATGTTCGTTACTTACACTATCATAACCCGGGGCTTTGCGTATAGGCATTGCATGTATTATATCTTGAATTTCCTTAACATTAACACTCATTGGAACATTAAACTGTTCATTGCTACAGTATTCATTGATCTTCTTGATGTTGGCTGGAGAACCAGGGAGTAGAGTTAAGTAGGGACTCTTAGCGATGAAGCCACATATTCTTTACATTTTGCACACCAGAAGCACCACCAACATAGCTAGGATTTGGCAACCTGGCATTATTAATATGTTTTAAGTCCTTCCAGAAGTTTTTGAAGTCATTATTACATAGTTTAGAAGCAAGTTTGGTTGGCGTTGAGCAGTTTATTACTAACAGATCGCCCGCTTAATGCTACTGTCGTATATCGTCTGTTAGTTGTGGCATATTCGAGAGAGTCCAACAAGGTTCATCTACGTGTAACCCGCCCTCCTGAGATATGTGTCAACCTTGTTTTTAAACAGGTTCACGCTGCTAGCAGTTACACAATCCGTAGACAATTTGTTCCATTAATTTATTGTCCTCTGTGAGAAAGAGTACTTCCTTATATCCAATCTACACTGATCCTTTACTAATCGTACCTTATATCCTCTAGTTTTACTATCCTTCTTGAGTGAGAAAACATATTTGTATCAATATTTTCTTACCCATTCAGGATCTTAAAAACTACAATTTGATCTCCTCTTAACCTCCTTGTCTCTAGGGTTGTTAAACCACATTCTTTCAGGCGTTCTATATAACTAAGGTCTCTCAGTTCTTGAATAGTTTTTGTTGCTCTCTGTATCCGTCCAAGGGTATCTATATCCTTCTTACGAAATGGTCCCAGTATTCGAAAAGAGGTCAAACAATTGCTTTATACAGATGTATAATTAGCTTTTGTCCTTGTATGTTATGTTTTTCATAATCAACCCAATAATTTTACTACCCTTTGAAGCTGTAATACCACACTGTTATGAAACTTTAATTTCAGCACTTATTGTTATTCCTAAGTCATTTTCTTTTACGGTAGTACCTAGAACAGTATCTCCCATATTATAGTTTATGTCTAAGTTCTCGTGTCCTGTCCGTAGGCATTTACATTTCCCCAAATTGAATAACACCTGCCCTTTATCAGACCATTTAGCTAATTTGTCTAGATCGTTTTGTAAGTGTTGTTTATCACCATCAGTGTTAACCTTTCTAAACACTTTTGTGTCATCCGCAAATTTCAGTACGTTGCTTGTTATATTGTCGTTCAAGTCATTGATATATATTAAGAGTAATAAAGGTCCTAATACTGATCCTTGTGGTACCTCACTGATTTCCAGTTTGAAACCTCTCTATCTACTACAACAAGCTGTCTTCTGTCAGTCAGCCATTGTTCTATCCAGTTAAATATGCCATCCCCGATACCATGAGTTTTTAATATAAGTAGTAATCTTTGATGTGGCACTTTGTCAAAAGCTTTCTGAAAATCTAAGCAGATACTATCTACTGGCGATCCATCGTCTATCCACTTAGTTATTTTTTCCAAAGAACAATATATTTATTAAGCATTACCTCGCTTTTAGGAATCCATGTTGAGATGGATTTAACAATTTATGCTTAACAAGGAAGTCCACCTTGTGGTCTTTAATTAAACTTTCTAATAATTTACAATTCAATGATGTTAAACTCACTGGTCTGTAATTCTCTACCTTATTTCTGAAACCCTTTTAAAATAATGGTATGATATTTGTTTGTTTCCATTCAAAATTAACAACTCCCACTTTTAATGAATATAAAAGCTGAATCAGAAATGACACAAGACTATCACAATGTTATACTTAAAACACTATGGCAAACTAGCATTAAACCTTGTGGCAGTGGCAATATCAGGAAGATTAAAAATCCAAGAAATTGCCCCTACTTAAATAAAAATGTAATAATAATTACTTGTTCTCACTGGCAAGCCATTGCTGATTAAGCCAATGACAAGTTTTTTCAAACCAAAGCCAGTCAAGCCAATTTCAGCCATTATTTGACTAATTAGGTTTTATTCAATGGCAATCTAGTTCCAGTTAAGCCAATGATAGGCGTTATTGGCCTTATTAGTGACAACCATTATTTGCAATATTTTCATACCAATGGGGCCATTATTGGCCTAGTTATGTTTGTTTCACTGGCAAACCAGTTGAGCCAATGCAGCAATTGTCATTGGCCAACATGTTTTTTTTTACTGGCAATCCAATTATTGGTCCAATTAGTTTGATCAGTGACAGTTTAATTTATGTTGAGCCAGTAAGAGCTATTGTTGGCCCTATTGTGCTTTTAATATCAAGTCAATGTCAGTTGAGCCAGAGGCAGCCATTATTGGCCCAACTATGTTTTTAATCGTCATTGGCCCAATCGAATTTTGATAGCCGGCTAAACACGCTCATGCACACACATAATGATACAGACAACAGCCCACCAGTGTCAGGCCGTACGTCTGGAGAGTCATTAAAACTTTCAAGTACCCTTACCGATCACGAAAGAATTCATGCAGGTGGTAAGCCGTACCCTTGTGTTGCATGTGGAAAGTAATTTGCGTGGCCTTACTGTTCATGAAAGGATTCATTCAAATGTGAAGCCGTTCAGTTGTGTGCGCGTGGAAAGCCATTCAAACGTGATGATGTTTACATGCAATACATGTGGAATCATTCTTAGCATAATATATGACATATTTAAAAGTCATGAAAGGGCTTACAGGTGAAGAGCTATACATATGTGCTATGTGTAGAAAGTCATTATCACGTTCCAGTACCAGTTGCCTTAAAAGTCATGAACGAATTCAAATACATTTGAAGTCGTACTCGTACGTTTTCGGCATGTAGCAGTCTTAACATCTACGAAAAGTCTCATACTGCTGTAGAGCCACATAAACGCGGTATATGTGGAAAGGCAATCGATAGGTTGATTAGTCTGATCACGAAAGAATACACACCGGAGTGTAGGTACTGAAATGCACGTGGAAGGTCATTCATACATTTGATAAGCCTTAACATTCACGAGATGAAACACAGTGGTGGGAAACCTCATTCTTGTTATATGCGTGGCAAATGTTTCCCTTTTCGGGTAATTTTCGCATGCACACATTGTTACACACTTGCTTTAAGTAGTCTTATGCGAACCCCCGCGTCAAAGCCATTAAGGTGCCATCTCCAATACGAGGTCGGTGGTGGTGAGTCCCTTCTCCACATGTCACGGTTTTCAGCAGTTCTTCTTAATATGTAAGTAGCTTCGTGTCTTTAAGATGTCAACTAACCAGGATGTTCTCGGTCGCCCTCTCCTACGTTTCCATCGAACTTTTCTTCCAGTAGCTGCTCTTGCGTCAAATCACGATGGAGAAATTCAATAAGGAAATTGTACACACACGCACGCACGCACGAACGAACGCACACGCACACTAATGCAGCGTCGTTGTACTTTATTAATCAAAACACTTTATGCAATACTCTACGTAACGTACATGTAGTCAACGACTATTCCTAGCAATGACACAGTACAAATATACAATGTCAATTCACTTTACAAGCTGCTCTGTAATTGGTGTGCCATACAGGATATATGACAAACAAGCAATGTTCGAGTGGTATAAAACATATAATGCCTTGTGATTCTGTAGGGCTACCCCATGCACACAAGTTATCGTCAATCTTGTAAATTAATTAAAGCAACAAAGTACGAAAGTAACATAAGTAATGTAATAATTGATAAACAAGATATACCAGAAATATGTTATGGTTATTCAATATACGCCACAAACACAATAAGTCTATGTATCCAATGTATGTAATAATTAAACAATCCACCATAACCATGGTCACCCCAATACCATGCCATTTCACTGCATGAGGCTCAAATCAACTGTCAACCATACTCAGACATGACCCTTCATGCAATAGCACCATGAAACACGTCATTTAGTAGAACACGTATAATTGTCTAGACAGCTGTTGCAATCATCATCTCTATTTTCGTCAACTACTGTTTTGTTAAGTTGTAACTTATTACACAATACACAGATTCTACATTAAATGATTGAACCAAACACCTGATCCTGTTTACAATCTTCTATACAGTATGGCTCCCAGCAAGCTCAAACACTTGTCCCTTGGGAATATCTCACACACCCTACCCAGCCAGTGCCACATGGTGATTAATCACGACAACAGCAAAGAGAGGAGAATGCTCCTGTATGATTCTCTACATGCGCAGTCACTGCATTATGTATATTAACTATAATAAGACATTAACACTATAACTGAACATGATTAAACTTAACTTTCTATAAATTGTTCTACCAGCTACTGGCTACAAGCTTTCAAAGTCTCATTAAACCCTGGCTGTTAACAAACAGCTGGTGGGACAAGATCGAGACAGTTCATTTGCTCCCCATCTTCCTAGCACACCTGTAATCAAAGTCATTATTAAGTCATTATAACTGAACATGTAAATATGTTTACATAGAAAGATTGACAATTCTCTAATATACATAATGGTGTAATTATTAATTGAAAGGATTCGTTTTCTAAGGTATAACATGGTATTTGGAAAATTACCCAAACAGGTTTGTTGTTGTCTTGTTGACTGTGGGATCACGACTGATCCATTGGGACAGTACTCCTCCCTGACCACAAGTGACCCCTGTCTCTTGGGTAAAAATGTATATTTAAACAACTTATTTATCAGTAATACGACCAGCAACCTACACAGTAAGTGCAATTAACAAGAGAAATAATTATAACAATAATAACTAATTAATTAACTATATTCTCTGTAGAGAATGATGGCAAGTAATGACACCATCAACAAGATTAGGGAGCCTACCAACACAAGTTACAACTGAACTCTATAATCTTCCAAGTCAAACTGCTACCTTACATATAAATAGTGAATGAAAAAAATTAAATATAGTAACATTGTTTCTACTCATAAGTAGAGGAAAGCATATGAAAAATGTATGTCCCGTGCATTTAAGTTAAATGGAGAGGATATTAAAGAAGTGAATAGTGTAAAATACCTAGGTCATATTATATGTAGTGACTTTAAGGAAGACAAAGATATAATGCGTCAATGTCACAGTCTCGGTCCGTCTTATGATGGTAGTCATTCATAGTTGCCATTCCATTTGAAACAATGCATTATGATTAGTATTATCGCAGATAAATAGATTTTAAATATTTTACTGGAAATTCGCCTATATATATATATATATATATATATATATATATATATATATATATATATATATATATATATATATATATATATATATATATATATATATATATATATACAAAATTTGATTTTGCTTGTTCGCGGAAAGTATTTCTCTCGCACATTTCATTCTGACAAACACTTGTTTATAAATTGAAAGATACGTTATACAATCTGGCCCAGTTACGATGTCGTTGGCCTTCTACGGACATGACACCCCGCAAATGACATGACCGTCATGTTCAACTCAGGCCAATCCGACGTTTTCATATTGCCTTGTGTTTGCATAAGGCATCTCATTTAGGTTTCCTTGGGTCCCTTGAGCAGACTGGATCATCTCATATTCACCGCCATTTTGTCGAGCTTCCGGAATGGTGTGATACAAGCCTTGGTACGTGCCATCGCGTGTCGCTGCGTGGACAGGTTCAGAAGACCTCACTGTTGGTTGACTAACACCTGTAGGCACTGTCAGTGGTTGCGCCCTTACTGCACCATCTGGAACAATTGGTTGGCACAGCTGGAATGTTGAACTACTGACATCAACATTGTATGTTAATGTATTTGCTAAGTCTACATGGAAGCAACAACAAGTAGTGAAGACAACGCCAGATACAAGAACAAAGTTTTATGTTCTAACTTAACTATCCGCGGCTCGGCTTAACCAAAAAATTATTTGTTGCTACGGCGATGGTGAATTTTTCACAATGCTGAAATGCGGACAAGAAATATGCATTAAAGACGATTTTTTTTTAAATAAGCTTTACAACAAACGGAAAAGGAAATAGCGGTGAAGCTTAAATGGTTGTTTAATATTGAATAGAAGATACAGAATTGTAGATTGGGAGAAACATATTGGAAGTGATGTGGATGGAACAATTTGTGTCGCCTGTGTACAATAGTAGATGGAAGGGTGTTACATTGTTTCTTATAATGTGTTACATATAAATGACGACAGCACAAATGCAATTACATAAGTAAAGAAAATAAAACCAAATTACGGTTCGGCTTAATATGGGCAGGTCATAGAAAACGAGTAGTTGGGTGATGCAGAGAAGTGTTATAGGAGCGTGACATTCGGGTTGAAGCTATCAAGTGAAACACAACAAGAACATAATTATTGTCTTGCCAGGCTCTTTGTAGTTACTACAAGTGTACTAAATATGTAATTACATGTACATGGATTATGTTTTAGGGAAGTTACCATTTGCCTATCCAACAGCCGTTAACTTCCATTTTCTGTTGTATATGGCTGCGTTAGATGTAGATGCTGCAATTCCATGTATTTCGGTATTAGTGTAATACTAAATAGACCGTTCGTTTTAACGAAACAAAAGAAAGTGTTAGTGGAAAATACCTCTCTCAGCCGTCAGTCGTCTAACCCTGATAACCAGGAACACAACAATTCCTATGGTGACGCAGAGCAGAACCCACAGAACACCTCCAACGATAGCGTATGTTGAATCGCTGCTACCTGAATGAAATGTCACAATAGGCAAATAACAGCGATTATGGGAAACCGATTATGGGAAACCGAAGCACATTCATCCCTTTCTTAGTGTATCCGACTTGAAGAGTCAATTCGTCCAGCAAGAAATATAACGATTGCTGGTTTGGTAGCTGCTTGACTTTGCCTATTAAATATGTCTCATTGAACTATTAACCACAACCAAGTGAGAGAGGCGAACTTGCACCACCATGGGGAAGGTTCACCTCTTAATTGGGGTAAGTGCGCCCTACACCAAAATAATCTGAACAACAATAATTGTTATGTATGCAAAGGATTTGCATATTGGCATTACATTCCAATTTTACTTGAATTAAAAGCTATCTGTTTCTTAGACAAGGGTAAATGCAAGGCAAAAACTGTTGGATGCTTTCGATATATTAAGTAATTACATGCATTTATGTACATTATACAAACATAGCAAGGTGGACGTGAGAAGTACTAATTGGTTTAGTAAACCATGTTTTATTACAATTAATATGCGTATTACATTGGAATGGACAGGACAGAATAGCAGATTAACTGACATCCACGTGAGATGTGTAGAAATGCGACACTTGAAATAATGAGCAATTATATCGAAAGCAGCCAACAGTTTTGAACAGATAAATGCCCTGCATTTACTTGCACAACAGTAAACCAGCTTCCATTGCCAAAACACGGGTTTTATTGTGTAGAGGAGAATAATAACGAAAATGTATGATTAAAAACTATTAAACTACACAACAATACATTTGTCAAGAAAATGTGCATGCTTCTAATGAGAAAAGAGCAGTGCAAAGCCTAACTAATATTATTCGACATAGTGTTGGCAATATCTCCCAACCAATATTTCTATAAAAATTCAAACTGCTTCACATTAAGAATTCATTCTAATATCTGCGTATGCAAATTTGGTGAATGGTGCTGCACCATCATTGACCAACAGTACATCTTTCCTCCCTTCCTGAAGTATGCCATCTCCGTGGAAATTTTCAATTTTCAAGATGATGTGGGACACATTCAAATGGTGTGGGAGACTGCCAACCCTGGGTTAAATTTGCAATAGTGCAAATATTGGAGGTGTGAGAATTGTACACTTGTGCAAATTCCACCATGCGAGAGCAAAACTAAAAAAAATACTACAAAAATAACCAAACCCGTTTTATCGGTGCTACGACCAGAGCCATCTAACCGACAAATATAGAAATACACAATGTATAAAACACAGCTAGAGCAAGTGTTTGAGAGAACGTTTATTAGCATATAATTATGTAAGCCATGAACAATTAAACAACGCTTTATTCCAGATGCATGCTACTATAAGCACGACAATGCAGATATCCAAAGATCAAAAAAAATTCCCCATTTTTTTTTGCTCAGATCTTGCATTGTCAATGCAACAAAAACATGATATTTTTGAATTGATGCAGTGTTACAGACATAGAGTGCAGCAAGATAATTTGAAATGGAATATAGGTACTATATCTGGATAATTCAGTAATATATCTGATCAAATTAATAATAAAACTACCAGTTAAAACTACTTTCTTAAGGTTCAGAGGATATTTGGATGCCACTGTGTGTATATCCAGACATTAAAGAATCATATTTAGCCTGTCCAAAGAGGCCCACTTCCCAGAACTCAGCAGCTCATACAATGTGTAGACAGGATGAGAGTTAGTACTGGTAGCTGTCCTACTGGATGTCTCTTGGCCACTTACGTTACCTACACCTACTTATACACACGTGTTGAAAAAAAACAGAATGCTTACTTTCGTCAGGCTTATTTCTGGGTGTTGTAGTCCTCCCACTAGAGGGATGCACTGGTGTCCTTGTTGCGGTGGTGGTGGCTGGTGTGGTAGTTGTAGTGGTAGTCGTAGTAGCTGCAATGAAGGAAATCAATGCAACACCGCAATGATCTAATGGTGACGTCCAGACCACCTGCTACATTAAACATGTGAGGGACACAATGCCACTACCTAAGCCCCCTGGTGCTGATGCGCTTAAGCTAGTGTGGAAATGTTTATTTAATAAAACAAGCTTACAATATGTGATATTCCCATCCTGGGATGATTAAGTACACTTTGTTCAGAAAAGAAACTAATTTAATCACATATTAAGATGCACGCACAACACGATGCAGATAATGCGATCCGGCTGGATGACTGATCAGATTTCAGCACGGGTACTATGGGTTATGCCCATTCAGAGTACTTGACCGGTTCGGTGACACTTTGTTTCTCCAACCATTCAAGTTCAGATTCTTCCCGTTCGCGGAGAGCATAGGCGAAATTTCTGCTTTTGTGGATACGAGGCTGTGCAGGAACTGTGATGTAAATTTTCACTTTGGTGCCCTGGAATTCACCAAGTTCTTCTCTGAACACATCCGAATACAAGTTGAGCGTGTCCTCTAACTCCGTATATCCCACTTTCATGATGGATCCCTAGTCTAGCCTAATTTCCTTAAGCCAACCGAAAAGATTCGCTCGTTTCCCTTGGACAATGAGCACTTGGACATCAGCTGGCTGATCTCCATATCTGACGTTGATTCTGGCGGATCCCAGGAGGGGTATCTTCTCACCTAAGTAAGATTGCAACCTTTCGTTGTTTGGTTCAAGAGGTGGAGGTTCTTCCCGTAATTTTCTATGTCTCTTCGTTGATGAGAGAAGTTGCAGCTCCTGTGTCAACTTCAAGGGTCAGAGGTTGACCATTTAGCAGCACATTTGCCAAAATTGGGGGCTGCCTCTCCCTGCTATGTACATGGAGTGATGGGCTTGTATCTACCTTGTAGATGTCATAATCCGTACTGTCATGTGCAGATTGGTTCGTTGCATTTCCGCCCCTGAACCTGCGTCCACGGCGCATTCCTTCATAACCAGGGTGAAAGGAACGTCCTCTGATTGGAAATCCCCTGCCTCGCTGTGTCTGTCCTTGAGTCGGATCACTACGACATACATGTTCAATGTGGCCTACTTTCCCAAACTTTCTGCAAGTGACATCTTTACACCGACAGTTAGGAGAGGTGTGGTTCAGACTACAACATCTGTCACATCGTCTCACATTCTGAACATTTATCTACAGATACTTTGTTGACCTGACCTTGAGGCGAAGCTGACACCTTAGGCGTGTTTACATGACTGTTGTTTCATTTCTTGCACATTGCGAGCTGCCAGTTCCATTCTTTGAGCTAGCGCAAACGCTTTGTTGTAGTCGAGAGTTTTCTCCACTAACAACCTGCGTTCTATAGCGCCTTCGTTAATGCCACAAACTGACCAGTTGTTCAAGGTTGTTCTCGGCATCGCACTTGCCTGCTAAACGTCGCAGCTCTGACACGTACGCCGCCACACGTTCACTGGGTTGCCTGTCACGTTTGTGGAATTTCAGGCGTTCGACGATTATTGAGGGTGTGGGGTGCTGATGCAGGCGCATTAGCTTAACTAATTCGGCGAACGTCTTATCACCTAGTTTTGTGGGTACACACAAATGTCTGAGGAGTGTACAGGCTTTCTTACCCATTTCGCTCAGCATAATGGCTCGTTTTAAGTGTGTGGCGTTCTCATCAATGTTTCTAGCAGTGAAACAGTGATCGAGTCTCTCACAATAGATTTCCCAAATGTCCTTATCCGGATCGAATTCGTCGATTTTGCCGAAGCTGGCTGCGTATGCCAGTGGCTGTGCCATGGTTGTTTACGTGATCCTGGAAACACGTACGCCGGTTCGCCGGTCTGCCGATCTCAGGTCATGGCCCTGATAGACAAAGTCCAATAATCACAAAACAGTTCCAACTGTATCCTCGTCGCCACTTATGTGATATTCTCATCCTAGGATGAATTAGTACACTTTGTTCAGAAAAGAAAGTAATTTAATCACATATTAAGATGTACGCACAGCACGATGCAGACTACGCGATCCGGCTGGCACCACTGTTGTTCGACCTAGTCGCTCGCAGGGAGCATGCCTTGTCTGACTGTCACACAATCGAAAGAAACAAAACCAAGCAGAATCATGACAAGTTGCAAAACAATGAAACATATCAAAATCAATACCATTAATTGGCAAGTACACAAAATCATAAAGCCAAATCATGCAGAAAAGACAATACATAATTCCATGAAAAATTAATTTTCTAGTTGTTTGAAAAACACACCGTATAGAAAGGTAAAAGAAATAGAAATGTGAAAAAGGTTAAATAATATTGATCATAATACAACAACCAGTATCCTCAACGGCGGATCCAGGGGTCTCCAGGCATTTTTATTCTGACCAGATTTTGTTTCATCAAGACATAATTAATTGTGGAGACACCGCGATGTGGCCATTTCTAATATATAAACTTATCATCCCACCCATTACTGAACGTAAACGGATTCTTGTTGTCGGTGCATTTTTTTATGGTGAATGTCCACTGGTCAGCAATAGCTGTCATGCTTACAAACCAATTCAGAGACCATTAACCGCCTTAAGCTGCAGCCCGAAGTAAGAACGCTTATTTTCGGTGAAAAGCAGAGTACCGCCAAGATTACGTCACCACCACCATCTCGACACTGATGAGAATCACGGCGATTAGATGTGGTTCTGGAGACGCATTTGGCGACACAAAACAATAACACACGGAGGCCTCGTAGAAGTTATTGCCATCGTCCTGGAGCAGATCCAGCAGGATTTCATGTCCGAAATACAAAAGGTATTTTTATTGCACCAGTACTAATAGGGCTTGTGACATATCAAAACAAAGAACAGTTAAGCTTTGTCCTGATAGGTGAAAAGCATAAGATCCGGGAGGAATTCTTGCAGTTTCTCTTGTGGTAGTTACTCGGGAGTTACAGGCGCAGCCACCGCCGAAAAAGTCGAGCATATCAGCTTGGACTTCCAAAAGATGCACGACGAAGCATACGATGGTGCTGTGAATATGAGAGAGAGAGATAATCATTTTATTTTTTAATAATATCAAACAAAATCCATACACATATACAATAGGAATATAGTCAATGGAGACTCTCGCTAAGACATAGCATATTGAATTGCTTGAATTGTCTAGACAACGGGTAGTGGCATGAATTATCAAAACATGAATTTATTAAATATTTTACAGGAGGATTACTACGTGCATCCGTGCGTGCGTGCGCGCGCGCGCATGCTTGCCTATATATACAAATGGACAACTAGATCTTCTGCCACATGGTGTATTTAAAAAAAATGGGCACACCCCTTTAAGGTTCTGGATCCACCCATGACACTATATAAAATTCAGAACGATAATACATGTGAATGCATAATTTATGAGTGGATGGTTCAAGTTCTATATGAAATTCGGAACGATAATACATATGAATGCATAGTTGATGAGTGTATATTTCAAGTTCCATATTACAAGATGAACTGTTGCGCAAGCACCACATTTTCACCTAACTACCTATGTGTGTTCTAATCCTGAACCCAAATATTGCAGGTCCCGAAATCATACAATACACCATTGTAACACACAGGACTATCAACATTAAGCAACACTTACCTTTCACTTTGATGTTCATTGGATATTCACTGCATGTGGAGTGTGGAGATGGAATTGGTATAGTATTGCACACCACCACTTTCAGCGCCTGACTTCCGAGCATATCACCAGTGACTGTGATGGAGTCTCCAGTAGCTATTATGGCATTTGATGTTGTATTCACCCATGTGTAGTTGGCTGGTGCTGGGTTGCTGTCAGCAGTTATCGTTATTTTCTCTCCAACAGTTATCGTTATTTCTTCTCCAGGGGAATGTACACGACTGTTAACTTTCAGAGATCGTGCACGATCTACAAAACAACCCATGACTGTAGACAACATCCAAGTACAGCTAAAGAAGGTATCCATGAATTGTTTTACTGTGAACAGCTATTGCACATTGTATTGTAGAAAAGCGAATGTTCAACGATCAATTACTGTTAACAAGACATTTCAAGAAATGCCAAAACAACTTTTGCATAGCCATTGTAGCAACTGGAGTGGTTATTGGAGACACATTCTTTCTTTGTAGGTAAAAATTATAAAAATAAATTAGGGAAATTGAAAGAAAACACTCAGGGCATAACTGTAAAGCAGGCTGTAATGGTATTCCCTGTTTGAATTTCAGTCTTATAAATAACGACACAGAATTTGAATATTGCATCATCTGAAAATGGACAATATACAACAAATATGATATTTCTGTAAACACATGCAATACTTACAATAAACAGTTAGTTCTGGTGTTGCATACAACTCTTTGTATGCATTGTTGTTTATAGGTATGTTGTTAGCGTAACGTGGTTCAGACTGTGGCTTGTCAAAGTAAGTCTGACATGTGAAGTGGTGTCCATTGTCATATGACGTCATCTCTACCACAATGCTGAACTTGGTAGTGTTTTCACTTGATTCATCCTTGGATTGTATCACTGTACCACTGCTTCCATTCTTCCACTTCATGAGAGGAGCCCACTTTCCCTTGAACTTCACCTCACAGCTGTACTCAATGTAGGCTCCTTCCACTGTTGCATTGTTCGTCGTGTTGCTTTTACATATTGGATTATATTCTGAAAATGAATGCGATATAATGCATTTTGTAAGGTAATAAAAAAGTTGACCAGTGATGACAGTGGGTTCACTTGACTACATAGCAATATCTGACTAAATTGCCACATCACCCAATGACATATTTAGATAAAACAACTGTTTGGCAAATTATATATTCCACGACAATTTTTACTAAAAATGCACGAAATATCTTTCGCTAACTGTTAATACAACTGTTCATATTCTTGAAACATACAAACACATGCTCATATTGGTGAAATAGTTTCAGTGATGACAAAATGAACCTGCATTGCCTTCAATGACATAGGTAGCGCACGCACGCACGCACGCACGCACGCACGCACGCACGCACGCACGCACGCACGCACGCACGCACGCATACATTTGTCCTCTCTGATCTTGATGTTTTGTAGTCTGTCCGCCCTGGTAACACCGCTAATAGCATGCAGGCAGCGCATCTCAAAAACCTCACGAAATTTATATCCTGATCGTAACGTCTAAGCCTCCGTATCATAGATTGATATTGGCAGTATAAGGGTTCTATATAGTCTGGCTTTCAGTCTTGCTGAGATCCTTCTGTTGGAAAATATGCCATTTCTGAATCTACAAACAGCTGCCGATGCTAAACATATATAATTTTAGACGGTGCTATGCTACCCAAGATGCAGAACTCTCCCACCGTCTCGAGTTATTCGCTTTCCAGAATAAAACGCTACTCCGATTAAGTGATTTGCATTTGGAGAAGTTGATTTTCACACCTCATTTCCTACAAACAGCTTGGAGTTCTTCAGTTGAGAGTTGTAGCTTCTCAATCATAGCTGGACATCATTGTTGAGCTCAACATCTTCCACAATGCCCCTCTCTAGACAATACCAAATGCAGCCTTGAAGTCCATAAATTTTAAATGCAGCGGAACCAGTTGCTCATTTGCCTTTTCCACAATCTGTTGCACAATGAAGAGATCATCTACTGTCCCTCTGTTCTTCCTGAATCTAAACTGCTACTTTGTTAGATGTGTGTCAATGTTGTCATCAATCCTCATGAGTATCATGTTGCAGAATACCTTACCTGGGAAGGGTATCAGGGAAATTGATCGGTAGTTTGACGGGGTTAACTTGTACCCTATCTTGTGTACTGGGTTGATCATACTTCTGCACCAATATGTTGGTAACTTTTCCTGATGCCATGCTACATTGCATATTTTCAGGAACATTTCAGCCATCTTCCCTCCGCCTATGCGATCAGCACCAGGCGCTTTCTTTGACTTCATTGCTTTGGCAGCCTTCTGTATATCCCCTATTGGGAAGGGTGGTCCAGCCAGTCCAGGGATGTTATCTGGTATGTCTTCAATTGGTTCCTCTGATATTAGCCAGTTCGTGTTAACATATTTCTCAAAGTATGTTTCCCAACATTTCAACACCTCATCTGGAACTGTTTATTTAGGTTTCCGTCACCATCCTTTGAGCCATGAGGTGTTTACATGGAGTTCTCGCACATTTGTAGACAAATTATTTTAACAATATTTAACAAGATTGCAATCCCAAACAACACGTTCCTGATGGCAAGTGGACAAGGAAGCCATTGGCTTTTCGAAAGTCCAACAATTTTCTCATCTATGTGTAGCCCGCCTTTATAAAATATATGTCAATTCTATTTTTAAACATATTCACATTACTAGCATTAAAACAATCAGTTGGCAGTTTGTTCCATTCATTTATCACCCTCTGTGAGAAAGAGTACTTTCTCATGTCCAACCTACATTGCTCCTTAACTAATGCTGTTTTGTGCCCTCTGGTATTACTGCCTTCTTTAAGTTTGAAGAACATATCCCTGTCAACATCCTCATAACCACTATTTTCACTATTTTAAACACTTCTATTTGTTATCCTCTTAGTGTCCTGGTCTCCAGTGTTATCAAACCACATTGTAATAAGCGACTTTCGTAACTATGGTCTCTCAATTCTGGAATAATTTTAGTTGCTCTTCGTTGTATTCTTTCTAGCTTGTCTATGTCCTTTTTACTATATGGTCTCCATGCTTGAATACAATATTCCAAATGTGGTCTAACTATACGGGTACAATTAGCTGTTTCTCCTTATACATGATAGTTATCCTAATTAGCCGTAGCATTTGATTTCCTTTCGAAGCAGCAATCCCACATTGCTCGGAAACTTTCATGTCAGCACTAAATGTTACTCCTAATTCCTTTTCTTGTGTGGTTCTACCTAGTACAGCATCCCTCATTTTATATTCTTCGTCCATGTTTCCATGTCCTATGTGTATACATTTACACTTCCCAAAATTTAATAACATTTGCCATTGTTCTGACCATTTAACTAATTTATTTAGATCATCCTGTAAACTTTGTTTATCTGTATCATTAGCAACGTTTCTGAATACTTTTGTGTCATCTGCAAATTTGAGTACTTTGCTAGATATGTCATCTTCCACATCATTTATATATATATATTAAAATAGTATAGGGCCTAATACTGATCTCTGTGGTACCCCACTCAAAACAAATTTCCACTTTGAAATCTCACCATCTACTATTACTCTCTGTTTTATGTGTGTTAGCCAGTTTTCTATCCGTTGATTACACCATTACCTATGTCATGGGCTTTTAGTTTAAGTAACAATCTTTGATGTGGCACTTTATCGAAAGCTTTCTGAAAATCTAAGTAGACAACATCCACTGGTGACCCGTCATCTACCCACTTTGTAATTTCTTCAAAAAAACATAAGAGATTAGTTAGACATGACCTTGCTTTTAGGAACCCATGTTGATATGTATTTATTAATTATGTTTTACAAGGAATTCAACCATGTGTTCTCTAATTAATGTTTCGATTAATTTACATACAACTAATGTTAAACTCACTGGTCTGTAATTTTCTGGCTTGTTCCTCGATCCCTTCTTAAATAGCGGCGTAATGTTTACCTCTTTCCATTCTGAAGGAACTATTCCTTCTTCTAGTGACAAGTTAAACAATGTTGCAAGTATTGTACTAATTTTTCTTAAGCAGTTTTGGTGGTATCCCATCAACTCCAGGTGATTTATTATCTTTTATCTTCTTAATTTTCTTTGCTATCATTTCAGGAGTTACAAATATCTGCCCTAAATGTTCTGATGTATTGCCCTCAAATTTAGTAAATGGAACTGGAAGTGAGCTGATATTTTCTGTGGTAAAAACTGAGCTGAAATACTCATTCAGGACCTCTGCCATTTGAAACCCTTCTGAAATTATGTTTCCCCTGTTGTTTTCCAGTGGTCGGACCTTATCTCGAACTTTCTCTGTACTCCTTACATAAGCATAGAAACTCTTGCTGCATTTTGTTTTATATTACCTGACATTTTTTTCAAAGGTTCTTTTAGATTGTCTAATTTCAGTTGTAGCTAGGTTAAGTGCCTCTTTGTAATTATGCGAGTTGTTTATCGCTTTCTTTACTAGTCTGTTCTTATCACTGTACTTTACATGCTACTCTGCATTTCATGTGTTCTTAAAATATTATGTGCATGTTTTTCTCCATTCCTCACACTCTCTTTCTAGAACTGATGGAAAATTTACTACCTGCTTTCTACGCCTGAAGGCAACCACCTTCTCAGTGATTTCAATTGTTGTCTCTTCAAAATATAACCAGAGTTCCTCCACAAGTTCCAATAAATGTTCAAAAGTTCCACCAATCTTCAACTGGAACTCTTGCCTTGTCTCTCTATCAAAAAGGTTATCCACATTGTACCTCTTGATTACTTCCCTGCGTGATCTTGAAACAACAGAGTTTGACGTATATATTTGTTATGGTTAGGAAGAAGTCATTTATGGCACAAAACAACAGTAGTAGTTTTCTTCTGTCATTCGCAAGGCCCAGTCCAAACTTTCCACACACTTCTGGCCAGGACGAATGTTGGTCGTCACCTACTTTTGCATTGAAATCTCCCTGAATTCTTCACCCTTTTGAACGGCACTGATCTTTAACTGCAGCAGGTCCAGGAAGTCTTGGTATTGTTCATCGGGGTAAGATGAGTAGGGTGCATATACCTGGATGATGTTTCACACACCAGTTCTGGTTTTGACCCTGACATTATCCATCCTCTTAAGAAAGTTCACATATTCAGAGGAGGGGATTAGTGCCACACCTTCTCTGTGGATACCATCTTCTCTTCCTGAGTAGATGATCCTGTATCCATTTTGCTGAAATGCCACATCCACATCATTATACCAGTGATGTCGATGTTGAATTTTTCCAGTTCGGCCAATAGCAGATCAAACTGCCCTTCCTGGTGTAGTGTCCTGACATTCCATGTCGCGATCGAAGACTTCTTTGTTTTTATCTTCTGAACTTCTTCTCTTTGTGTAGACAGCATATCCTGGACCGGGAGATTCTGTGTGTGCCACATTGCTGTCTGGTGTGTGGCATGCCCGGAACTAGGCCCCAGAGGATCGTACGATGAGCACTCGCTAGGACTTCCAAATATTACTATTTGTCTTGGGATATTATTCTACTTTTTGGTTCCCTATTGCGTACGGCTACAGGGCATAGCCCCCACAAAATGAGATGATAACAATACGTAAACAAGAATTGATCAAACTTGAAAAACCGATTGTGTCCGTGTATATCTATATAGATTGTGTTCATGTATACCTCCGTCGGATTTGAAAAAAACATGGCTCACCCTGAAAGTTACTGATGGTGGTGGTTACTGATGAACAGAAGATGCACGTAGACTAAATGTAGTGGTGTTCAGTAACACGGTCATGTCCAATAGCTTTAAACTGGTTGGCCTTGAGCGTCCTGCGCCATCAACGTCCCCGCATCTGGCTCAGACTAACTGGAAGCCGTGTATAATTTGCCAAGAGGACAAGGCAGAGGCATTGACATGTCCTTCGCAGTCCAAGCGATAAGACGTGGGGAGTGGGTACAGTTCACATGGGGAGTGGGTACATTTAACACGGGGAGTAGGTACAGTTCACTCGCAGAGAATTCAATGAGCTTGGACAACTTCCAAGAACACTTAATTTGGAAAGACTCAATAAAAGCCATGGCATTGAAGCGGCCATGGTTACATCATCATACATGCAGGCTCAAATAAAACAATAAAAAATTGCAAAAAGCAGAAAAGCGAAAACTCATAACAGACGGCAAGAGTCATGGCGTACCAGCTGCAGGCAAACGCACAAGGCCGTATTCACGCTCATCGAGGACGGAGAATATGGCCCAAGAAGCTTGTTTTTTCTGCGGACAACCTGCTGGGACCGACGGTCTTCACCAAGCAGCGACATTTCAAATGGACAGCCGGCTGAGGGCCTGGTCATTCCTGCTTGAAGACACAGAACTGCTGGGTTAACTTAGTGCCGGGGACATGGTAGCTCTTGCCCGTCTGAAGGACTCAAGGACACAGACCAGGAACGAGAATTATCGGCAATTGTCTTCGCCGAACTGGTCCTCTACATTGAAGAGACCAGGCTAGATGACGAGACGGCGTCCAAGTTGGCTGATCTCGCCCAGCTCTACCAGTCCAGAATGGAACAACTTGAAGTCAAGCTCAAGAGGAGAAACGTCCTGATGGCATTTGAAGAAGACGTCGGTGCTGCTCTCGCCAAAGCCTGTGACCTGGACAGTGACAAAGATGCGGTCCATCTTGCACGTGCTGCTCAGATCGTGCGCCGCCATATCTTTGGAGAAACCAAACCAAACAGTTTCACAAAGAGCCCTAGGTAACATAGATCACAACCCCAGTGCAACAACAGCGAAGGAGTCCTTCAATGGTATTGCTATCTGGTGAAGGGGAGGATCGAAGCAATGTCATCTTTGGAGGATCTGGGCATGCAAGCTCCAAGACCGTCGGCTACTTGCCACACTACTACACTGGTGTGCCCCATGTCGCCAGCAGCATCAAGAAGTCGGCTGCCCCAGCTGCAAGTGTGGCCTCACTGACCAGAGACGACTTCAATCAGTAGACTGAGGAAGAATACCTGTGGATAGGCCATGCAAAACAACATGGAAGACAAAACTGGGACAAAGGATAACACATATTGGGCCGCATTTCAGGCCAGCCTCCAGTCACCAGAACACGAGTCATCTGCCCCACCGCCCCGGTTTCCGCTGTTCCTGGATAGTGCCCACCCAGTGGCCAAGATCCGGCACTCACTGGATGTCGTGAAGAATGCAGTGGAGCATCTGAATCCTGGACAGACGCCAGTGGTCACCTTCGATCAGCCACTGTTTGCATTGGTCTAGCAAATTCAGTTGACATCGCCGGAGAGCTACGGCGAAGACAGGTTGGTGGTGATGTTTGGTCTACGTGCGTTCTCTGCGGCAGGCATCATTCACGATGTACCTTGCTGCCACATCGAGTGGCAGCCCTGAAGACGCTGGGGGACTGGCTGCAAGGGAATGGCTGGGTGCATGCACTGGTACAAGCCGAGATTACGACGCCAGGGACAGCCGACTCCTTCTTGCGAGCAGCCCACGTCGCCCGCACAAAGAGAGCTCACCAAATCACTGCGGTAGCACCGTACATCCTGCAACACCGTGGCTATGACCGCTACTCTCTGGGAGAAGCTGAAGATGCAGAAGATCTGCCCGAGTTTCAGTACTGGGCAACAGTGCTGGAACACGAGGTGTTGGTACTGGTCTACGTGCGTTCTCTGCAGCTGGCATCATTCACGATGTACATTGACGCCCTGGCGGCCCTACAATAGCGATTGACCAGGCACATGAACAGAACAACGCCTGCATCAAAGGAGATGGCGGAGCAGTTGGACTCACCGACAACTCCAGCGCCTTGCTGCGTTGGATGGTTGCCGGACCAGAAGTTGCTAGGGCCATAGAAGAGTTCCAAGATGGGGACGAGCACTGGGGAGGGCGAGTAGGCACACGTCATCACGACCAGACACCAAGGAAAATGGTATGTCCTGCTGCGGTTGAGTGTCCGAAATGTAAAGATTGGCCAAGAGCAGTTCCATGCTTTCACCGGAAAATGCCTGGTGGAAAGAACCAAGCCTATTTAAGACGCCATTCTTCGAAACAAGCTGAAGGTGTTCAGTACTTCCAACCCGAGAAGTGTGAGCAAAATGAAACAGCAGGTGGCCTCTCTCAAGAATGACTTGCAACTGTTCTCGCGGCTGTGCATCGGTTGCCAGATGAGGGGTGGAGTTCTTTCTTCATGAGAATCAGGCGTGTCCTCCAGCCCTCTCTGGCGGAGGAAGCCTCCGCCTAGGTCAGAAGAGTGATCTCCTCATATGCTTGGAAGACCTCACCAATGCGCAGTCAGAGGCCGCCACCAGTATAGTTTTTGATGGAGCAATAATCGTCCAGATACTGAAGTCAGCTGCAATCAAGAACTTTGATGAGTATCCCAAGAGATCTTCATCCCGTACCTGTCCACAAAGCATCTGATCCCGCCAACCAAGGTGGCTCTTGATCAGCATGTCAAGAGGGCTGCCTATTAGGGAGGCCATGTGTGGGGCCAGACATTGATACCGGCACCATAGCTGCCTCCATCAACCAGCTAGGGCTGGGCCAAGAATGAGGAGGGCATATACGAGCCGCACAAGACTACCCGAGGCAGTCGACACCTGCTATGAGTTAGTGTCATGCAAGTGGAAGAATGGTTGTATGAAGTGGGAGTGCTCACATAATTGAATTCCTGGCCACTGAAGGGAACTGTGACAGTAACCATGGTGACATATGAATAAAACAGAACAGATATGGATATAAGGCCCTTTTTGTACACAAATGCTTCCTTTTCATCAACTGACTTGACAATCCTTTTGAATGGAAAGATGCAAACATCATACCATTATTTAGAAATGGTTCGAGAAATAAGTCAAAGAATTACAGACCAATGAGTTTAACGTCAGTGATTCTTGCAAGAAATCAGCAAGTGGATAAACAAGGGATCGCCAGTAGATTTTAAAAAGTAATTAAGTAAGTGAATAATTTATTAGATCCAAAATGTACACGCATTAAATAATAATAATATATCATATAATTTTACGTAATAAAATATTACTGTATACAGAAAGGATCATGGAGACTACCACTAAGACTTATTAAAAGTCGCTACCGTAGGAGCCACCCGTCGTATTCTTTTATTTTAGTTTCTGAGGAAAGAAAAGAATATAGATATAAAGTTATCAACATTAAAATGTAGTAAAGTAAAGTCCACCGTCACTGAAAACCTGGATTGTTGTTTTACTATGCTGCTGTGGTGTATGTCATAGCATGTAGTGAGGTGAGAAAGTGAAAATGTATTTATAGTGTTTGAGTGTAGCTAACATCATTGAAGTTGATTGCGCATGTATGTACAGGTATAACAGTTGATGATTGTGCACGTGTTTTTTATAATTCTGAATGATATGATACTTTGCATAATTTATGAAACCGTGTAAACTGTGTGCATAAAGTTTGTCTTTCACACTTTGAGAGGTATTGCTGATAATATTTGGTAAACTGTATTTAAGACATTGTTTTGCAAAAGTATGCTTTGTACCATAAATGTAAATTTTATTTTGGTTGCATATATTATGACCAGTATTTTGGAGTTTGTTGCTATATGCCAATGTTGTAGGTATGTAGGTAATTTATTATGCATAAATGTATAATAATTTTTTTTTAAGGGCTAGCATATCATTCACTTTTAGTAAGTTTAATTTTTGTAATAGCGGGTCAGTATGTGAATTGAAATTACTCAACGTTATTATTCGTATAGCCCTTTTCTGAAGTTGATTAATTCTTTGACATTGGAACCCCCAAGTCATTAAACAATAGTTTATATGTGGTACTAATAACGTGTTATATAGCATAATTTTTATTCTCATAGGCAGTACTAGTTTAAGCCTATTTAGTGTACCGATTATTCTAGAACATTTGTTTGATATATTTTCGGAGTGTTTTTTCCAATTTAGTTGGGTATCCAAAGGTAATCCCAAGACATTAAAATCGTCAACCTTTGTTATTATTATATTATTTATTTTAGGAATAGGTGTTTTGAATTTTTTTTTGGCATGTGAAAACCATGAATTTAGATTTTTTAACGTTAAGGGACAGTTTATTTATTTCTAGCCATTCATTAATTTTGTAGAGATCTTCATTTATTAGTATATCAGCATCATCATTATGTGCATTTGTGAAAGTGCTCATTGTACCTAACAAAGTGGTATCATCTGCATAGGATATGAAGTTGAAATTTTGGCTGGCATGTGAAAAATCATTTATATAAATAATAAATAGAATTGGTCCAAGAATGGAGCCCTGGGGTACACCAGTTGCTATTGATAAGGTTTCTGATTTTACATCACCAAATTCTACATATTGTGTTCTGTTTCATAAATAGCTTTCATATATTTTCAGAGGTACACCTTCAATACCATAATGGTTTAATTTAGTAATGTGTTGTGGTCTAAAGTATCAAATGTTTTAAAGAGATCAAGGAATATACTGAACGGTATCTCATTATTATCCAATTCGGTTGTTATCCTGTCTATCAGTTCTAAGGCTGCGAATTCAGTCGAGTGACCAGAGCGGAAGCTATATTGATTAAAAAAAAGTTTCTTACTTTCGAAATAGAAAGATAGTTGATTGCCCATGATTTTTTCCAATACTTTTGATATGGCTGGTAGAAGGGAAATTGGTCTGTAGTTGTTAATTATGGTCAGTTCGCCCTTTTTAAACAGTGGAATGACTTTGGCCACCTTTAATTTTTCGTGGAATATCCCAATGCTAAAAACTTTATAAATTTATAAATAGCGTTAAAGATTTTATTATTTTTGGTGCAATTTGTTTTAGCAAATTAGTTGAAATGCCGTCAATCCCTGTACTATTTTTAGACGAAAGATTGTCTATTGTTTTTTGTACAATTAGTTCGTCAACGTTATTAAGGGTGAATTTACAGTTTAAATTTTCTTTGAGGTAGTGCTTGACATTTTTATCTCCTGAGTAGGTTATATTATTGACAAGATTGGTACCTATGTTTGTAAAAAAAAAACGTATTAAATGCGTTGGCTATCTCTAGTGTGTTTGTTGTTTCTTTGTTATTTATATTGAAAGATTCGGGAAAACATTTCTTGTTGTTGATTCTATTGTCTTCCAGGACGGATATCGATTTTAGAATCATGTTGGTGTCAATGTCTGCCATGTCTGCGCTGGCAACTGATTCGGTGTCTGGTCTATTGTCTTTTCGTTTGGGTGACATGGCGGTGTTGAGTGGAGTATGGAACGACGTGGTCGATATTGGAGGTGGTTGATATAAATGTTAGAAATTAAGTCTAACTGGCTAGTTTTGGAATACACTCAGTATAACAGTGGCTTGCTCCTACCTTCACCAACATAAATAGTGTCGGTATGTATTCGTCTCAGAACACGTTCTACTAGCACACCTCCGGAATGTGGCTGGCTGGCTCTAGCTATTACACAGCTGACGACGCCATTATCGAAACATTTCATTTACTTCGATTTTCAGATAGCTTCTGACAAAGTACCACATCAAAGATTACTACTTAAATTAAATGCCCATTGTATCGGGGATGGTATAATTGACTGGATAGAACAATGGCTGACTGACAGAAGACGCGCCTTGTAGTAGATGGAGAAGTTTCAAATTGGAATTCAGCTTTGAGTGGGGTACCACAAGGATCAGTATTACGACCTTTATTATTCTTAATTGGACAACAATATAACAAGTAACGTACTGAATTTTTTTAGAAAGGTTAACACTGACATTTACAAAACGAGATAGTGAAATGGTCTGAGAAATGGCAGATGTTATTAAATTTTGGGAAATGTAAATGCCTACATACAGGACATGGAAACTTGGATGTAAACTACAAAACGGGAAATACTGTTCTGGGTACTACTGTAAAAGAAAAGGATTTAGGATTTACAATAAACGCTGAAATGAAAGTTTCAGAGCAGTATGGTATTGCAGCTTCAAATGGTAATCAAATTCTTGGGTTGATTAGAAGAAACATAACATATAAGGAAACAAGCGTGGAGACAATATCGTAAGAAGGATACATATATATATATATATATATATATATATATATATATATATATATATATATATATATATATATATATATATATATATAATGTGTGTGTGTGTGTGTGTGTGTGTGTGTGTGTGTGTGTGTGTGTGTGTGTGTGTGTGTGCGTGTGTGTGTGTGTGCTTGAAGGCATACAGAGGAGACAAAAGAGCTTAGTTATGAAGAATGCCTGAAAGAATGTGGTTTAACAACTCTAGAGACAAGGATGTTAAGAGTAGATCAGATAGCAGTGTTTAAGATATAGAATGAGTATGAAAATATTAATAGAAACATGTTCTTCTCACTCAAGAAAGATAGCAAAACTAGAGGTAAAATTAGTAAATTATAATTCGATGATCGAAGCCGTATGAGCTGTCTTACAGGAGTGAGCAGTTTATGAAAATAAGTTTTAAGCTGGTTGCTTCGATGCAAGTGGTTGATCTTAAAAATAATGGGATATCGGACAGGGAGCCAATGCATTGATTTAAGAAGTGATACAGAGTTAGAGAAACGAAGAGACCGGGTAAATACCCTTGCCAAATAATTGTGTACACGTTGGAGGTTCATGACGCGCTTGAGAACAATATTGTGGAAAGGGAAATTGCAATAGTAAAGTCTACTGCTAGCAATAGCAGTTGCAATAGGTTTTGCGACAGAAAGGGACATATGCCTGCGAACACGACGAAGGTCACGAAAGAAATAAAGCAGCAACAACGCGTTTTGGAAATATGCAGTCGGTGTGAAAGTCTAGCTCAGCACAGGTGTCGGGGAAAAAACAGTCATGTTTACCACGCTGATTTTGTGTACAATTGGTTCATAACTACAGATAACACTTATTATTGGTCCAATAATAAGAACCTATGCTGTCAGTCATCCAGTGGTAGATATCATGGAGACAATCCCTGGGCTGGCTTAGGGAGCAATTTGTATCCGTGTGGCCAAATAAGGCAAATATGTGTTCAATTTGTGCATACGTGGTGATCCAAGTTGTGACTTTGGATAACTGAGCTGAGTGGAGTGTAAAGTGTAGAGAATGAAAATAACAGACATCTGGGGAACACCATTTGGAGTGGGGAGTGCAGCTGAAAATAAATAAATAAGTGTACCAAGTATTTGGAAATGGGAAAAAATTATTATCAATATTGTGCATTATTTTACCGTATTTGGATTCGTCACATATTCTAGTAGGTATCTTGAAAATATTGTCACCCCACTTATTACCTAGTTTTATTTACAGGGATTTAAAGATGACCTTATGTTTTGTTATTTTACTATGTACATTTAAACCGTGCTAATTCGGTCACTTGCATTTTGTCAATTGTCTGTGCAATGAGCGTTATTCGCTATTAGCGTTATATGATAATTTGTGTATATGAAATGTGCAGTTTAGTAACAACGTACTAAAAGTATTTTTGCTTTTTCGCAATACATATTTCCTCCTTTGTCGACTCCTGGGAGAGTTAGTTCTGGTGAAATTATTATTTTTGTTGGTGCTAATCAACTCGATATAGTTATACCATAGTACCGCAACATTTTCTTGTACATTGAACGCATCAATCTTCTAAGAAACTGCATGTCGTAAACATTCTTAAAAGGGTACTTTTATGTTTACGTTTGAGTGCCTGTTCTCGCGTAACTATAATGGCCAAGTTATTTTTACAATTTGAGAAGAATATGTCATTGTATTAGAAATTTAGAACAATTTGTATAATGGGGCATATTAGAATTGTCAAGTTTGTACACCAACTGAATTGATTAATTATCCCTTGACCTCCGTACAATTAAATACCCAATGTCAATGCAAAATAGTTCCCCTATAGAAGCTAAAATTCCATTAAGGTTCAAATGTCATGTGTTATACGATACTCTCCCATCTCCCAAAACCTCATCATAGACATTATCCGTCTAATGCCTGTTCGGAATATTTCTTATATTTATAAGCAGCACTAAACACCTAACACACATGTATATTGAATATGAACATTTCAAATATTATCCAACAAGCAATAGAAGAAATACGAACTTGTCTTACCGTTGAATACAATAACTTCTGCAAATGCGTAAGATGATTCGTCTGTTATAGATTTGCACTGGTACTTTCCACCGTAGGTTAGGTCCAGAGACTTGATAGTCAGGTTATATGTTCCTGGAGGCGTGGTGATGAGATCATACATTGTGTCTTTATAGTTACGCCCCTCTACAGATATTGTCTTTGCACTGGATGGAGTTGTGGCAAATTCTTCCCATTGTAGAACACTTCCAGCACATCTGAGTGTGACACTGCTTCCAACCACCCCAGCGACATTCTCAGGGCTCGCCGTTAGCTGTCCGCTCACAACTACAACAAAACATTATACTTATTTAATATACATATATGAATTACACTTCATGGTTTGCGCACGATTACACTTTGTGGTGTATTGTAGAGTGTCAGTAGTAGTATGCCTAGTGCACCCTCGCCGCCAGGAGCTTCTGACTAGCGAATCTTGACTTGGTGCAGCAGCGATTTGAAATTGGTGAAGAGAATTTATAGAAAAGCGTGGAATATCGAATAGAATAAGTATTACTATTGCATATATATTATACATAAACATATTGCAGACATATATTATGGAACATGTTTTGTTAATTATTAGTCAGAGGCAATATTGTAGCGTAAGTTAGTTTCGGAATATGTCAGGGAAGTCAGCTAGCGTTAATAGGGTTGTTTACCATTCGAAAATTTAGATAGCATAGTGAATAGTCAGTAACATTGGAATATTGGTTAGAATAAGTATTACTATTATACATATATTGTTCACAAACTTCTTGTAGACGTAAATTAAGAAACCGTTTTTGTTAACAGATGTAGTATTTTTTCCCGGATTCAAACTCAACGAGTGATAAAAGGGAGTTTGTTTACAGGTCGTGAATTAAACTGGTGCATCAAACTATCGTTTACATCGGTTAATATATATATATATATTTATATATATATATATATTTATATATATATATATATATAAATATATATATATATATATATATATATATATATATATATATATATATATATATATATATAAGATAAATATATAATATATAAGATAAAGTGATATATTTACTTAAATTACATACATAAGTTAATATCTGACATAGTGGTAGTAAACGTTTTCGGTAAAAAGGAATTAACATAGACTGCCTTCAGAACATTCTGCAGCTTCATTGTGAGTTGTCCACTTGCCACTGCAATTTAAACATTGATGGGCTGTATGTGAGGGGTAGAGAGATGTGCTGGACGACTAGGTGCAAGGCAGCCGAATTTGCGCGGGGCGATGTCAATTGGCTAATAATATCCATCATTTTGATCATCAAAAGTTGATATGCATGTTTTTTTGGGTATGAAGCGTGAACCAGTGGCAACTGGGACGAAGTGTGTACTGTGTAACCTGTGTTAGACGCCACGTGGATGTTGGTACTTGTTATTCGTCAATTGTAGTTTTGTTGTGGTTGTATTGCTGAAGAAAAAAAACTTTCGCCCTTACAAAACACTTTCGCCCCTCCACCGGGTTCGAACGTAGATGATACGCGCCCCTGCTCCACGTCTTTTGCACGTACGAATTAATTATATTTTCAAATTGTTATTCGAGGACAAGCAACACTCCCACTGTAAAAACGAAAAGTTCACGCATAACGTTATTATCACGACAATAGGGCAGGCGTTGTAACCGAAATACTGGACTTTGTTTTTATAAGAAATCACATTTTCAGCATCACAATTACTGAAGCAATTGAAGCAAATTTTCGTCTTAACATTTGTATCATTTATATATGTAGGTCCCTACACTTTCGTCATTCGTTAATGTATTGGTTAATTTGGCGTCATTGTATAAACATATATGACTGCAGACAGAATTCATTTGTCAATTAAACGGCTTTAGTTTGCCTTGTCTCGCTGCCCGGCTGCGTTTTGCCCACTCTACTACTCCAACCGAGCTCTTCGGTCGTTGAACAAACAATCAGGCCCCGAGTGGATGGCTCCCTGTTGTTAGCGTCAAAGACCGTGCCCCTTATTTTTCCTGTAAAATCTACTCAACCGCTTTAAATCTTTACTGGTAACTGTGTAAACACGCCTAGTGCGTGACGTCCTGTTGCTACTGACATGGACAGCGGCGCCTTTGGCGGACGAATGCCGAATTGAAAGCTTGTCGCTTCCAACTGGCCAGTTAATTGTTCTCGAACAAATCGAGCAATTTCCTCGTTTTTCAAAATAGTCCCCACTTGGGACAACAATAGGCCAAATTAGGCCGACATCGTACCATTCCGCCAATTACAGATAGATTTTGCCACTGGCATTGACACTGCTATCTCTGACTCTGAATGAATGAATGAATGAATGGCGTCTATGGCAGACATCTAGTTTGTGGAACACAGTGGTTGGTATTGCCCAGTTGTTGCAGTTGTAGAGCATAATTGGGGCGATCATCGCACTGTACGCCAGCATTCGTTTGTCCAGTGGTATCTGCGTCGTTGCCGAGTGTGCATCGAGTCTTCACGTCTGTGGTGCTGCATAGTAGTAATCCCAAGGTCTTGCTGGACCGCCACTTCTCGTTGCCTCGCAGCATACCATCAACATTATCTCTCTAGGATGTGTTCGCAAGGAATATGTGTACCTTGTCAGTCTTTGTCAGTCCTCCTCATTTTCATAACACATAACTTATTTACTCCTCTCATTTAGGCATGAATGTCCACCCTGGCAGTAGCGTACCTTGTTGGAGTTGTTGCAGCTGCATGTTTCAAGACATCTGACTTTGACATGATCGTTTTATCAGCTTGACCAACTCTGCTAGCAAGATGTCAGGGATAGCAATTGTTCTGCGTTTGACCCTTCTTTGTGCGACCAACAGTAGCAGTTGCTGCCCATCTCAGAACTGTAAGTGCTAATACCAAAGTAAGATCCTACGGTATCACAACCTTTGAGGCTACAAAGTTGGACGTCTGATTCGATGGAGCAGGGTGTTTCTACTGTTACGTTAATGTCCACGACAGCTCGACGTTGAAATGGCAAAACCATTAGAACATTCGCTATATTGCCCTGATGGGGAAAATACAAGTGGATGAAGATGTCGGTGTCATCCACGACCACAAGCACGATACCAGCCTCGTCACATGAAACCTGTTGTGTTAAACACTTGTCTTTCCTACTTTAATATGGTTGCATGACAATGCCAAGGTGGTCTCAATGTGTGGTGTCGTGCCATAACATTCCATAGGTTAACTCGGTTCAAGAGACTCCATGTGTGGCCTAGTAGTACTACCTTGTCGCACTGACCATCTATTCAGCCACAACTTGCCCAATGACAATGTGTCAAGACAAGTATGCAAACTGTAAGCTCTTATTCTGAGAGTCAGATTGTTGGTCTCGCCGGTTTTCATTATATAGTGTCCTACTTTGGTATTGGCAAGGTAGCAGCACTTAAACATCTAACATGTGGTGAACATACATTCACCGACAAACAGGTACCTTATACGGATGGTACGGAGCAAGAACACTTCCTGCTGGCCTGCTAGGGTATGTCTAGATGCCAGTATGTCAAAATATATGTGGTCATTCAAAGCTGGTAGAAGCAAGGCCTGACCTTTGTTTACTGCTTCCGATCAGTGAAATCATACAACAAAATGTGGCCAGGTCTCATCTTCAAGTAGCAATTTGGTAGCACTCCTTGATGACAAATTCATCAGTGCTACAACCAACTGCTAACATTCGCACGAAGAGGCTCCAATGACGGCCGCCATCATTAAAAATGGCGGATATGAATGTAGGGGAAGATCAAAAGTAAAAATGTTATCGTTGCCCCGACAAACCTATATATTGACACACAAATTACGGTTCTGTGTGACGCCGATCTTAAGATATGAAGATAATGATAATTATTTATGGCACATATTTAGAACTCATCTAGATGAAAAAAATTGAATCCGGGCCATCTCAGATGTTGCCCTAGACGGCGATGGCGACTATTTTAAATGGTCAAAAGAGCAAAATCTGAGATGGACTGGGGTCTAAATTTGTTCGCATTGTGTTGAGTTCTGAACATATGTGCAAAGTTCCGTGCTTTTATCGAAAAGTGCACGATTCGTCTCATTAGCACACTGCCGTTCTAGGGCCCATTTTCTTCATGTTGGTGACGACCCTGATCAGTGGATATGAGCCACAACAGTGCTGGCCCATAGTAAGGCGAAACTTAAGAAAACAATGCAAAAATTACAGAACATTTTCAGAAAGCACGGCCTCCGTATGAACTGATGGAAGACCGCAGTGAAGTGTATGCGAGAACAGGATGTGGACGTAACAGTAGTTATCAATGGACAGATGATTAAGAAAGTGGACAGTTTTGTTTACTTGTAGGAACCGAATGTATGGACAGAGACACAAAGGAGGGTTATGTACCGGCTTGCGTGTGTATGTGTGTGTGTGTGTGTGTGTGTGTGTGTGTGTGTGTGTGTGTGTGTGTGTGTGTGTGTGTGTGTGTGTGAGTGTGTGTGTGTGTGTGTGTGTGTGTGCGTGCGTGCCTGCGTGCGTGCGTGCGTATGTGTGTTTGTGTTTGTGTGTGTGTGTTTGTGTGTGTGTGTGTGTGTGTGTGTGTGTGTGTGTGTGTGAGTGTGTGTGTGTGTGTGTGTGTGTGTGTGTGTGTGTGTTTGTGTGTGTGTGTGTGTGTGTGTGTGTGTGTGTGTGTGTGTGTGTGTGTGTGTGTGTGTTGGGAACAATCGAAGCGAAAGAGATGGAGATAACTCATAGAGAGGGCGGTACAGTCATGATGTGGGCCCATCCCGCAAGGGCTTAAGGGAAAGAAGATGAATATATAACCTAGCAACAAAGCAACCAGCATAACCATGATCAATCATTTAACAGTAATGATCAACAGAACTACTTGACAGTACATTTGGCTATTTCAACTGTAGTTTACCAAGGTACATGGCGGCAATGTTTTAGAATATGGGTGGTATCAGCGGGTTTGTTGTATTGTATACACGTGCATTAGTGCAAGAGATGCCAATCTGGTCTATCCTACACAAGCTCGCATGTGGTTATGCCAACGTATCAAGGCACCGGGTCTGTTTTCGTACTCGCACGATGTTACATGGACTGTGCACGCTGCGTGTAATAATGTAATCATCCCAACATGTACGTATGTTAACAAACGTCGATGGGTCGATCACATTCGTAGCCGTGGAACACGAGCTGAGACAGTCACTCAGAAAAAAAACACTTATGGGAGATCCACGGAAGGTTTAGTAACACAGACCTTTCGTGAAAAAGTATTTTAGCATCAACACACGGATTACGATCTCTCAACAGTATTGCCGTCATGGTTGGTGACAAACACATAGAACAATCGTCTACCGTCCGTAATCTTGGGGTTCTATATGATCACCATCTAAGTATGACCCAACATGTGAATTCCATAAACCGAACTGGATATTACTACCTTAGAAATATCGGCAGAATCCGTCGATACCTCTCTAACGATGCAGCGAAAACACTTGTCCATGCCCTCGTAACATCATGAATTGATTACTGCAATTCGTTACTTCATGGCCTGCCCATGACACTACTTGTGAAAATGCAGCGTCTGCTGGATACATGTGCGTGTATCATTACAAGGACCATTCGCCGTGTACACATCACACCCGTTCTGAAAGAGTTACACTGGCTTTCAGTCCACTGCCGTATACAGCACAAGATCCTGTCTCACACCTTCCGTGCTATCCACCACCAAACACCGGAATACACTAGTGGTCTGCTGTCCGTGTATAGACCGACGCGTTCACTGCGATCTGAATCAACCTTTTCATTGACTGGGCCAGGAACACGAAGAACTACGTATGGTGATCGCAAGTTTACCAATGCAGCGGCGACTTTGTGGAACAGTTTGCCTCCTGATATCAGAAACTCTGACAACTGCGCCAGTTTTCAACGGCAGCTGAAGACCTGTCTTTTTAGGCAGGTGTATACCTGAAAGAACATTACGCTTACCGACATTACTTTCGTTTAATTAATGTATTACTTTGATTTCAATCCATGTATGCTTTATTGTAATGAATTGTTTTACTTATTCAATTCCATGTATACTCTTAGTTGCATTGTTCTTAATTTTATCTATTATCTTAATTATTTAATTCCATGTAAACTTTCTAGTTGTATTGCCCTTAATTCAACTGCATTGTATTTATTATTTTAGCTATTTATTTAGTATAATACTTTTGGATGTATTGCCTTTACTATAGTTTATTATTTTAGCTATTTAATTCCATGATTACTTTTAGTTGCATTATAATGTATTAATGTGCTCTCTCTCTCTCTCTCTCTCTCACACACACACACACACACACACACACACGCACGCACGCACGCACGCACGCACGCGCGCGCGCACGCATGCATGCATTCATGCATGCACGCACGTAATCACGCAAGCACGCACGCACGCACGCACGCACGCACGCACGCACGCACGCACGCACGCACGCACGCACGCACACACACACACACACACACACACACACACACACACACACACACACACTTTCTTTTTAGACTACTGTGTGGCGCCATAGAGCACCAGATGACTGTGGCCCTCTATAAAATATCGTATTTTAGTTTTATTATTAATATTATAAAAAAATGGGTGGGGGTTCGTTTCCGAAGGGGTGGGTTTCGGGAAAAGGGGGCTTCGGGCGAACTCTCTGATCCACTAGGCTACGGCTCTGGACACCAACAACACATAACGTTGTCGTTGTATACATAGTAGTTCGCCATAACTCTGTAGGGGGCGACATAGGTATTACAGGTACAACAGCTAGATTAACACACACTAGGGCCTAGGCTCTACAATCTACACTCTTTGCTTCAACCATGATGCTTTACTACCATGTATAAACGCTGAATATTCACACCTATGGTATTAATTGTTTGACGTTACGTTAGGTGGTGCACTAACAGTTTGTCATTACGGTTGTTCTAAAATAGACGTGGTAACGAAGAGTTTCCGGGTGCCGCATTTACGTTGATCGACTTACCTCCTTGCATAATAATCCCTAACACTAGAACGCTCGTCACAGAGACGAACGACATATTACAGGTTCTGTTATTGTACGGCAGCAAAGAAGCATGCATTACATATTGCCATGTTCATTGCACAGGTGTCGACGTTACTTGATCGGACACTGTTTATTTCAGTGCTTCCTGGTCTGTTGAAAGACAGCGCACCCACTTGACAGCATTGAACTTTGACCTGACCTGATATACGTTGTGCTTGTTCACGCCTCGCTGTACACCTGTGGCATGTGACATACATCCACAATCATGGCTACCCTGAATAATCACCACTCGATATGATGATTATACGAGCGGCGTATTAAACATGGGAAAGTGTAATGTACTTTTGTATTAGATAACATACGCACATTTATCTAATACTACTTAGAAGACTATGTCTTAGCAGCAGCAATAGTATAAATAGTGTAACTGTAAATGGACATTGTTGGTAAATTGTCAGCATGACGCCTCGCACGCTTTCATCTCCTGGTTAGTCCGTTGCGCTTTGGTGTCAATAGCAGACTTGCCATTAATACTGGCTCACTAGGTAGATAGATCTTCGGCCAGTGTTTGCCAGTGCAGAGAGTCGATGTCATGGTCTTTCAGATGTATTTTGATCAGTAGGTAATGTCTAATTTTGAAGCTTATTATTGTAAATACAATTATAATATTTTTGACGTGTCTGATTACCAAATATCATCTAACTACATGGGCGGATCCAGAACCTGCAAAAGGGGGTGGTGCCCAGTTTCCCGCAAAAGACATTCGGTGGTAGGATGTCTACTTATCCAAATTTCATGACAAGGCGGCCTCTAAGGAAGGTGGCCTCTTGTGATAGGAGCCTGATAAGAGGGGAACCACTGTATATCGTAAACTACAGTAAATTGTTCATACGAAATAATATAATAATAATAATAATATATAAAATACTTCTATTCCGCCCAAATCCTCGGGAGACACATGCTCGGCAGCGCACCAAAACAAAATGGGTCTTGCAGGAGTGAGCAGTGAATGTAAATATGAGGGTTGCTTGGATGAAAGTGCTTGATAGGTAATTGTACAGATCGGACAGGGAGCCTATGCAATGATTTAAGAAGTGGTACCGAGTGAGAGAAACGAGGAGACCGGGTAACTACCCTTGACAAACAATTTTGCACACGATGAAGTGTCAAGATATTATTGAGTGCAATATTACGATAAAGTCTACTGCTAACAAGAGCTGTTGCCGTTGCAAGTTTTGGCGACAGCAAAACACATATACCGGCGAATACGACGAAGGTCACAAATGTGATAAAAGCAGCGACGACAAATTTGTGAAATATGCTGTCTAAAATTTGTATTATTATCAAAGGTGACTCGACGGCCGGTGCGAAATCCTGGTTTAGCATAGGTGTCGGGAAAAAAAACCAATAAAGTTTACCATGCTGCTTTTGTGTACCACTAATAAGAAACTCTGTTTTATTTCCATTTAAATTAAGTTGCTTTGAGTAATCCAGTGGAATATATCATGGAGACAAATATTCATGTCATTTGGCTGCTATTTACTGTACATTTCAATATACCATTGTCCTCTTCTTATAAGGCTCATATCACCAGAGGCCACCTTCCTTAGAGGCCGCCTTGCATCGCAACAAATAAGGCTTTGCAGAAGATGTGGCCTTATAATAGGGATACCAATGTGCGCGTATGCGCTCGCGTACGTGCGTGTAATCTTGCGGGAAACTGGGCACCACCCTCCCTTCAGGGTCTGGATCCGCTCTTGTTGTTAGATGATGTTTGGCAGTCAGATATGTCAAAATAACATAGTAATTAAATAAATGTATTTTCAAAAAAAAACATTCTAAATTATACACTACCCAGTGATCAAAAGACATCTGAAAGACTATGGCATCGACCCACTGCACTGGAAAACATTTGCCGAAACCGATCTACATGGCGAACCAGTCTTAATATGGCGGTTCTGCTATTGACATCGAAGCGTAACGAAATAACCATGAGATGAAAGCGTGCAAGGCGTCATGCTGGCAATTTACCGACATGAAACAGCTAAGACAGGCATTCTCTCACGAGACAGCAGCTGGCCACTATACTACCTTCAATAGTGATAATATGTATTCACAATTACACTAGTTATACTACTGCGAAAACATAGTCTTCTAAGTAGTGCTAAATAAACATGCGTATATTATCTTGTACATTAAACTTTCCTGTGGTTAATACGCCGCACGTATGATCATCATATCGCACGATGATTATTCAGGGTAGCCATGATTGTGAACACGTCAGTCTATACATGGACAACAGACCACTGAGGTATTCCGGTGCTAGGTGGTGGATAGCACGGAAGGTGTGAGACAGGATTGTGTACTGTATACGGCAGTGAACATGTTGGCGCACAAAGCTACAGCGTCTGTGTGGACGCAGGTTATTTATTTATTAGTGTCGTCAGAGCGTAGCCAGTAGGTAACGCGAACTGCGGTGGAGGTGACGCGTCATTGATAACCGGGACAATTACATGATTGTGACACAAGAACTTTGTACCTAAATGGTGATAAAGGCAACGCAGCTCATACAGCAGCCTCAAACTAGTGTTATTATTCTATGTGATAGATCATCGTCACCATCGCATAACGAGTCCAGGGTTTGCTGTACTGAATGTCATTAACACTGGCCGTTGGCATGGATGCTACGTATTCAGGAACTCCATTCCGTGCCATGATACATATTTACCAAATCACATCACCTGATCCAGTTGGCATTCAAGTATTATTTGCCTAGCCCAATTTACAGTCTCTGGGATCTTATGCAAATGTGTAAATGTGATGTTAAAAATAGAATCGGGAGGCGGTACATGTAGAGTAGTTGTTCCGCTCAATACAAAGGTTGTAAAGGTGATATACTACTTGGAAATGCTGGAATCACATGTAAAGTTACACCTGCACAGTTTACATTATACACAGGAAAACATCTACCACAGCGTACCATTGAAATTAGATTTAAAAAAGGAAACCACTGTTGTATGCAGTTTTATAAGAAATTCAGTTTTTAAGTTGAAAATTAAATTAAAAAGTGCAAACACTACTAGTGCATATTGACAACATTTTCAGTTTGCTTCGGGATAAGGAGTGAACAAAATAACGAAGCGTGTATTTTTAAAGTATTTTGCATGGAGTGTCAACAATGTTGTTTTGAGCAATACGTGTTGTTAAATATGTAACCAGATCATGTGTTGTTTCTGTTGAGATATGTGCCTGAATTAAGGTTCATTGTAGCTAACAATGTTTTGTTTATTATAAAAATTAGCCATATGGCAAACATAAATACATTCACTATATATGCGTTAAACGGACTACACTTGAAATGGTTATGCTAATTTTACCTAAATAAGTCCCTCTCCAGTAGTTGTGCCATATTCATTCAGAAAAGAAATATATTTAACTGGAATGTTTTTAATCGTGCTTAATTAATAAAAAATATTGTGGAATTCTTATTTGTAATCCACATTGGAAATATGCAGAATTGTAATTTATTTTGTTTCATTGCATGGACCTTACGCATTATATTTATTGTGAACTCTCTGATCCACTAGGCTACGGCTCTGGACACCAACAACACATAACGTTGTCTTTGTATACATAGTAGTTCGCCATAACTCAGTAGGGGGCGACAGAGGTATTACAGGTACAACGGTTAGATTAACACACACTAGGGCCTAGGCCCTACAACCTGCATTCTTTGTTACAACCATGATGCTTTACTACCATGTATGTCTAAACGCTGAATATCCACACCATTCACATGACGTTACGTTAGGTGGTGCACTAACAGTTTGTCATTACGGTTGTTCTAAAATAGACGTGGTAACGAAGAGTTTCCGGGTGCCGCATTTACGTTGATCGACTTACCTCCTTGCATAATAATCCCTAACACTAGAACGCTCGTCACAGAGACGAACGACATAGTACAGGTTCTGTTATTGTACGGCAGCAAAGAAGCATGCATTACATATTGCCATATTCATTGCACAGGTGTCGACGTTACTTGATCGGACACTGTTTATTTCAGTGCTTCCTGGTCTGTTGAAAGACAGCGCACCCACGAACTTTGACCTGACCTGATATACGTTGTGCTTGTTCACGCCTCGCTGTACACCTGTGGCATGTGACATACATCCACAATCATGGCTACCCTGAATAATCACCACTCGATATGATGATTATACGAGCGGCGTATTAAACATGGGAAAGTGTAATGTACTTTTGTATCAGATAACATACGCACATTTATTTAACACTACTTAGAAGACTATGTCTTAGCAGCAGCAGTAGTATAAATAGTGTAACTGTAAATGGACATTGTCGGTAAATTGTCAGCATGACGCCTCGCACGCTTTCAACTCCTGGTTAGTCCGTTGCGCTTTGGTGTCAATAGCAGAATTGCCATTAATACTGGCTCACTAGGTAGGTAGGTCTTCGGCAACTGTTTGCCAGTGCAGAGAGTCGATGTCATGGTCTTTCAGATGTCTTTTGATCACTAGGTAATGTCTAATTTATGGCAAACAAGCAATGTTCGAATGGTACAAAATATACAATGCCTTGTGATTATATAGGGCTACCCCATGCACACAAGTTATCGCCAATCTTGCAAATTAATTAAAACAACAAAGTAAGAAAGTAACATAAGAAATGTATGTATTAAACATAACCCTAATGAAGAAGAAACATTAAAACTTTAAACACACAGCAACAGAATGTAATACAGCATCACTAAACAATACAAACGTGGAAGCAAAATGGTGTTAAAACACGCTCCACAGCATGCACAATATAATGTTACCAATACAATGCAAATTATGTAAAGAAATATGTAATTGATATACAAGATACACAAAAAATAGCAATTTTTTATTCAATATACACCACAAACACAGTAATCAGAATAAGTTTATTATTGGCAACTTTTCAGTTGGATTGTACATACAGTCAAGATAAAATACACAAAGCCACGCATGTATAATTCTGTTATAAAACACCGGAAATTACGTTAAAATAATTATTGCACATTTTTTACGTAATAACAATAATGCAATTAAATTAAAATTCCATTTATATACATTCACTAAAACGAACCGTGAACGCAGCCCACTCAGTAGGAGGCACTTTATATTAAAACTGACTGTATCATTATAATTACATTAATACAGTTCATCATATTAAACATAATTAAATTACATTAAAATGAAAATAAATAAATTACTTTAGATATTACAATTGTATGATAAAACATACCCGATAAACCATTTTAGTGTTTTGACAGTGTACCAAACACCATGGTATTAACGAGTTTTTGTAGCGATTTGTGTTAGCCATTGGAACGGGTAGCTTGTTAAATGATCTTAGAACATATGAAACCATTCGAGTGTCTTATTCAGTTTGTGGTCACCACGCCTCATTCTACCGAAATACGCTTTACATATCGCATTGCGCCTGTCGTGCAGCGTTGGTATGTACCATCTGCAGAATATCCTCGTACATAAAACCAGGAAATATAGCTTTGAGACACCGTTTTTTTATTATCTCGATATTGTCCGACAAATATTTAGGCAAGTTCGTGTGCCATACCGGACAAGCATATTCAACTACTGGTCTGATCACAGATACATAAATTCTAACCAAATCGATTTGATTGTTTCCAGCACGTTTCAATTGATAGATCATATACACCCTTTTCCTTGTCTTTGCAACTATTTCATCTACATGTGCATTCCAACTTAAATCAGATGATATAGTTACACCGACAACTTTTGCTTGAGTAACTCTCTCAATATCAGTTCCATTTATATCAATATACGGCAGAGATTCGACATACGTTCTATCTTTACAGAAACATATAACCATTTCTTTTGTCTTACTCGTATTAATGCGCATATCATTATCGCTAGACCACTGCGCAATAATGTTGGCTGAACTCTGCTCTGGTTGCATATTTCAAATATTGTGCTGTCATCTACATATTTATAAATAGGGCAAGGTGTTCGTAAATCATTGATATGGACCAAAAAGTGTTTAGGTCCAGAAAAAGTTCCCTGGTTCACGATTATAGTAGTAAGTATATGCATCCAATGTATGCAATAATTACACAGTCCATCATGACCATGCTCACCCCAACACTATGTCATTTTGTTGCATGAGACACATGAGACTCACACACCCTACCTAGCCAGTGCCACATGGTGTTTAATTACGACAACATCAAAGCAAAGAGAGGAGAGGGCTCCCATCTGATTCTGGCTTAACTACACACAATATTACCTAACATCTCTACACGCACAGTCACTGCATAATGTATATTAACTGTAATAAGACGTTAACTATATAACTAAGCATGATTAAACCTAACTTTCTATAAACTGTTCTACCAGCTACTGGCTACACGCTTTCAAAATCTCATTAAACCCTGGCTGTTAACAAATAGCTGGTGGGACAAGATCGAGACAGTTCATTTGCTCCCCATCTTCCTAGCACATCAGTAATCAAAATCACCATTAAGCCATTATAACTGAACATTTAAATATGATTACATAGAAAGATTGACAATTCTATAATAGACATAATGGTGTAATTATAAATTGAAAATTTCGTGTTCTAAAGTATAACATAATATTTAGAAAATTACTCAAACAGGGTTATTGTTGTCTTGTTGACTGTGGGATCACGCCTGGTCCACTGGGACAGTACCCCTCCTCCTCCTGACCACATGTGACCCCTGTCTCTTGGGTAACATTTATATTTAAACAACTTATTTATCAGTAATATGACCAGCAACATACACAGTAAGTGCACTTAACCACAATAAAAATAATTATAACAATAATAACTAATTAACTATATTCTCTACTGAGAATGGTGGCAAGTAATGACACTATCAACAAGATTATGTAGCCTACTAACACAAGCTACAACTGAACTCTATATTATGTTGGCGACCAAACCGCTACCTTACAATCTTCCGAGCCAAACTGCTACCTTACATATACATTGCAAATAAAAAATAAAATATAGTAACCATGTGTCTAAACAAGCGTGAGTAACTGATTGTGTGTAAAGCTGTTAGTCTTTAGATAAACGTGCAAAGACATCAAATGCATCTAGGATCTTGATAAGGGGAGGCCGAAGGGGATCAAAGTTAGTCACATTTAGTTTACTATGCCACCATGTAACAGTGCAACACGTTACACATGGAACAAATCCCCCAAAAATAGACCGACGTTGCCATGACCCAATGCCTCCCCTATCATACTGTATTATTGCCACATTTCAGGAAATTTAATCATTGCTATGCATACTACAACTTCATTAACACAAAATTGCAGACCACAGACACACCTCGAGTCACCTCACTTTTGGAGTTAAGCTGTGTTTGCGCAAGTCAGTGCATCCCCGTTGTTGCGAAGGTCGTCGTGATAACGTGGTTTATTCTACGTAATTAGATAACGAATCTACGTAATACGATTGTATTATTGCGTAAAAATCACGCCTCGTAAAACACACTTTTACATCTATGTTTCTTAGTTTCAACAATATGCATGCCCGTAGTTATTGTCATCAATAATACATCTCGGTCAGTCTTATGACAGTATTCATTCATACTTGCCATTCAATTTAAAACAATACACATATAATTAGTATTATCGCAATTAAATGTATTGTAGATATTTTACTGGTAATTCGCCTAGCTGTATTTTGAGTATACACAATTTGATTTTGCTTGTTCCCGGAAAGTATTTCTGTCGCGCATTTCATCCTGACAAACACTTGTTCACAAATTAAAAGATACGTTATACAATCTGGCCCAGTTACGATGTCACTTGCCTTCTACGGACATGACACCCCGCACATGACATGACCGCCATGTTCAACTCAGGCCAAGTTGACGTTTTCATATTGTCTTGTGTTCGCATAAGGCATCTCACTTAGGTTTCCTTGGGTTCCTTCAGCAGGCTGAATCATCTCATATTCACCGCCATTTTGTCGAGCTTCCGGAATGGTGTGATACAAGCCTTGATACGTGCCATCGCGTGTCGCTGCGTGGACGGGTTCAGAAGAACTCATTGTTGGCTGATTAACATCTGTAGGCATTGTCAGTGAGCCCTTGCTGCACCCTCTGGAACAATTGGTTGGCATCTCTGGAATGTTGAACTACTGACATCGACATTGTATGTTAATGTATTTGTTAAGACTATATGGAAACAACAAAAAGAACTGGATACAACACCAAATACAAGAAGAGAGTTATTCGTTCTAACTTTATTACGCGGCTCGGCTTAACAACAAATTATTATTTTTGTTGCTACGGCGATGGTGAATTTTTCACAATGCCGAAATGCGAACAAGAAATTTGCATTAAGGGCGAACATTAAAGAAAATAAGCTTTTTAACTAACGGACAAGGAAGTAGTGGTGAAGTTTAAATGGTTGTTTAATATTGAATAGAAGATAGAGAATTGTAGATTGGGAGAAACATAGTGGAAGTGATGTGCATTGGTGTCGCCTGTGTACAGTAGTAGATGGAAGGATTGTTACCTTGTTATTTGAATGTGTTGCACACCAATGACGACAGCATAAGTACAGTTAAGTAAAGAAAATAAACCGAATTACGGTTCGGCTTAACATGTGCCAACTATGGGCAGGTCATATAAAACGAGTAGTTTGGTGACGGAGATAATTGTTAAAGGAGCGTGACATTCGAGTTGAAGTTATCAAGTGAAACACAACGAGAAAATAATTATAGTCTTGCCAGTCTCTGTGTGGCTGCTACAGGTGTACTAAATATATAATTACATGCAAATGGATTATGTTTTAGGGAAGTTACCATGTGCCTGTCCAACAGAGAGTAGCTTATTTTGTCTGTTTTATATTGTGTTGACTTGAAACCCGCTCGATGTATAGGCAGCCATTCCAGGTGTTTTTGGTATTAGTTGTGTAATAGTAGATAGATCGATCGTTTTAACGAAACAAAAGGAAGCACTAGTGGAAAGTACCTCTCTCAGCCGTCAGTCGTCTAACCCTGATAACCAGGAACACAACAATTCCTATGTTGACGCAGAGCAGAACCCACAGAACACCTCCAACGATAGCGCCTGTTGAGTCGCCGCTACCTGAATGAAATGTCATAATAGGCAATTAAATACAATTATGGTAGACGGGAGCACGTTCATCCCTTTCTTAGTGTATCCGACTTGAAGAGTCAAGTCGTCCAGCGAGAAACATAATGACTGCTGGTTCGGTAGCTGCATGCTTTGGCTAAACATTCACAATAGTTTGAAACCCCAAGGCATATTAAATATGCCACAATTAACTATTAACCACATCCAAGTAAAAAAGGCGAACCTGCACCACCATGAGACAAATTTACCTCTTAGTTAGGGTAAGGGCGCCCTACACCAAACTAATCTGAACAACAATAATCATTGCTCTATGTATGCTAAGAATTTCAATATTGACTTTACATTACAGTTTTACTTGAAATAAAGCTATTTATTTATTAGCCAATCAAGTAGCTTGAGTTTACAGAATACTCTTGCAATGATTAATTTAAAAACCAGTTCATAGAAATAAAATATTATATTGATAGCAGAGGGCACAGAAAAACTCTGAAGTAACATTTAAATCTAAATACGATTTAGCGTTTTCACGCATCTGTTGACAACTTTTACATTGTACACTAATGTTGAGATTACCTAACACTTTGGTTTTGATAAGCTTTAACAGGTGTTTCTGAAGAATTTGGTACGATGGATGTTTCCAGATTGTATTGTTTGGCAATGTATACAACACATTCGATATAGAGAGACATCTCCGATACAGAGTACAAGACAGCTCTACCAACTTGGTCACACTGGGATATGCAATTAATATGCATATTGCATTGTTGACAATACAGAGTAGCAAATTAACTCACATCCAGTTGAGATGTGTAGAAATGCGACACTAAGACAATAGTCAGCACCTTTGGAAATTTTAATTATTATAAAAAATATATTGATATAAGCCAACAGTTGTGGACAGATAATACCTTGCATTTACACACACAACAATAAAACCGCTCTCTTAGAAAGATAACTACTTTATTGTGCAAAGCAGGATCATGCAGACAGTTTGCTAATTATAAACTATTAAACTACACATAAAAAACTTAATCGGGAAGATTGGTACGTTTCTAACGAGTAAAAAGCAGTAATATTAATTCGATATAGGGTTGGCAATATCTCTACCAAAATAAAAAATATTTCTACCAAAATCAAAAGTGCTTCATATTAAAAATTCCTTGTAATATCTGCATATAAACCTTTGGTGAAAACAGCTACCATAGAAATGTAACAAAGACATCGTTTAAGTGTTGAATAAACATGAGCCAGGTCAGAACGTTCATGCAATGCAGCAAAGCACAAATACGCTCCCAGAAAAGTATTAATCCTTACTGGGTTCACAACCAAAATAGTTGCCTTGTGTTGGATTATCATTGACCAACGTTTCATGTTCCCTTTTCTTAAGTATGCTATCTACATGGACATTTGTATTGCTCAAGAAAGTGTGGGGCAATTTCAATTGGTGCAAGAAACTGCAAATGGTGCAAATATTTGAGACCATAAGTAGAAACAAATACTACAAGAGTAACAATACCATTTTATGTGCGCTAGGACCAGAGTTGTAAAAAAGGGAAAATATAGAAATATGCAATGTATAAGTCACAGCTACAGAGAGTGTTTGAAAGAACATTTTCTAGCATAGAAGTAGGTAAGCTATCTATTCCAGCTGCACGCTACTATAAACATTACCGTACATATATCCATAGATCCCACAAAATTCACCATTTTGTATTTGCTCAAATCTTGCATTTTCACTCCAATGTAAAAGCAACTGCAACACATTTGATCAGACTGAGAATAAAAATGCCACTTAAAACAAATTTCGTAAAGTATTGAGGATATTTGGATGCCACTGTCTGTGTAATCTACACATTTAAGAATCATATTTAGCCTGTCCAAAGAGGCCAACTCCCCAGCAGAAGCCATGCTGAAGCTCTTACAATATGGAGAAAAGTTGAGTGTTACCTGGTGTGGTAGTTGTAGTAGTTGTGGTAGTCGGTTTGGCTACAATGAAGGAAATCAATGCGCCACTGTAAGGATCTAAAGACTACGTCCAGACCACCTGTTACACTAAACATGTGCGTGTCATAATGCCAATACCGAAGCCCCCTGGTGTTGAGGCGCTGAAGCTAGCGAGCAAATGAGTAATTAGTAAATCAAGCTTAAAATCCAAAGAAACCAAACCAAAGAGGATCCTGACAAGCTGCAACACAATGAAAGCTCTGCGGTGTTAGGAAGACACAAGTGTGAGTAGGAAGTCACCCTCCACCATCAAGGTCTGTGGTTGGGAAATAGTACAAATAGCTAGGTCACTATCAATGAAGTTATAAAGATAAGGTCAAGCATAACAGAAGCATAGCATCAATGTAAGTAGCTAAAATGTATGCAACATATTAATGACAAACCATGCAGAAGACACATATTACAATTTAGTAAATATAATACTACAATTCTTATTAGGAGTAGGGGAGACCGGGTCTCGTCTTAAAAAAACAGCATATTTAAGCATTATGGTTCGAATTATTACTTGATCGAAACTTGTTTAATGCCAACTAAACCGCAAATATCTCCTGCAGATGCTAAATGCATATTTGTGAAATGGTAGGTTTCGTGAGGCCTCCTAAGTTCAAAATTTACCCCGATGTGGGGCAAGTTGTAACAGGTAGCGGGGCAAATTGAAACAGGTTTTGCCATTGCGGCAAAATGTAACATACTGGTATATGCGATTAATGGCTTTGAATTGTGTAAGCACAGTTATTACAACCGATCCACCGAGATAAAGTACGAGCTACTACACATCTACGATGACGTCATCGTACTGAAGAAGCCATCTTCTCTCAATGTTTGGATATGATAATAAGACCTGTAGAATTATAAAATGAAACTATTCTGAAGAATGTTCAACAATTTTGTAAATAACTTGTTAAAGCAGTTTGAAAAAAAATTACGCAAAGATAAAAACACCAATTGAAAAAAACACATATTATAATACAGCAATAAATATGTTGGCACGATTCAATAGACGTACGCATAATTTATGTATGGATGGTTCAATCTCTGTATTAAAGATGAATGGTTTTGCGCACCCCACATTTGTTTATCATATTATTGTCGTAACTTCCAATGTGAATCCTAGTATTGACCATAGCATTATAGCATGTCTAAATAAATAACCGACCGAAATCCTACAAGTGACAATGCAAGAAAATTCAGGACGGCTTCTTGAATACCAGCAAGACGATTCTAGGACACCGAACAAGGCAGAGGAAACAGTAAATCACGGTGCACTCCTGGAAGCTCACTGAAGGACAGTGCAGGACAGAAGACAAGGATGCGATGGCACGGGAATATAGAGAGAAGAACGTAGCAGTGAAACGGAGCACCCGACTCAACAAGATAGTGTACATGGATGAGTTAGCAACAGAAACACAAGCCGCAGCAAAGATGTGCGACACAGGACCGTCTACAAAATCACAAAGACACTTAGAGGCAACAAGTTCAAAACGTCAAGGACAATAACGAAACGTCCTGACTAAGGACGATGAACAGCTCAACAGATGTGCAGAATACTTTTGGGACATTTTAAACGGAGGCGATCCCGAGGTGGCAGGCAAAATACTGACAGGGAAACAAGGGAAACAGAGCACAAGGAGAGGACATAATTGCAGCTGAAGGCAGACCCAGCTTTAGTGCAAATGCACTCGTGGAACTGTTCAACACAATTTTGGAAGAAGAGAGAGTACCAGAGGCATAGTAGAAAGGAATCATTGTGAAACTTCCCAAAAAGGAGACATGAAAGAGTTGGCAACTGAAGAGTCATCAATATACTGCCTGTACAAGGCAATGTTTTCTGCAGGGTATTTTTTATACCGAATCAAGTAAGGTGCTGAGAAAGAACTTAGGAAAGAACATGCAGACTTCTGGAGTGGAAGATAGTGCACATATTGGATCTTTATAATTCGGCCGTGCAGTCACTTGATATGGAACTCACCTCTTTACACCAACTATGAGAGTTACTGGATAACAGGAGGATTGGTGTAAGGCAGGAATTCGACATCTCGCCATAGCACTTTCTCGCCGTCATTGACCGGGTAATGAGAAAAGCTACAAGTGGTCAACAAAGAGTACTCGTATGGGGACTGAATGGCTAGAAGATACAGACTTCGCCGCCGACGACGACATCGGCCTCCTTTTGCACTTCCAAAAGGCAAAAGGACATCCAAGAAAAACGGACATAATTGGCAACACAGCAGAAACAGTAAGTCTCAAGATACACCCAACAAAGACCAAACTCGCGAAATTGCAGACACGCAGCACAAGAAAGAACGTGAGGAAAAGTACTAGAGTATGTGAACGACTTCTTGGTAACGGCATATCAACAGAGAACAACATTGAAAAATAAATCTCCACAAAGATCAGCATCTCCACAAGGACCTTCAACAGACTCAATAACATCTGGAAATCCACTACTCTATATACACAGACACAACTGGAAATATACATATCCAACGTCCATTCAGTATTAAGGTCCGTTTCAGGACGATGGCAAACAAGAATACAGAGAGCCTACTCGGAGGTTTTGAAGGAAGGTGTCTCAGAAGAATCCTGAGAATACGTTGGGAGCAGCGAGTATGAAACAAAACGATCTCAGAACGCTCCAGCATCGAAAACATTGTAGATGAGGTGAAGCAGAGAAGATGGAGATGACTTGATCATGTTCTCCGAATGGACAGGAATAGCCTTCCTCGTGCCGCTCTCAAGTGGACACCATATGGAAAAAGAAAAAGAGACCACTGGGCACCTGGAGAAGGACTTTTAGAGAAGAGATGAAGATGGCTGGGAAGACCTGGATTGAACTTGTTGTCTCTTTCCCTCCAGGTGGCTACTGATGTTGTTGATCCACCGTAACCTCGGCCTTCCTCTCGGTCTCTTTCCTTCCAGGTGGCTGCTGATGTTGATGATCCAACGTAACCTCGGCCTTCCTCTCCGTCTCCTTCCCTCCAGGTGGCTACTGATGTTGTTGATCCACCGTAACCTTGGCCTTCCTCTTGGTCTCTTTCCCTCCAGGTGGCTACTGGTGTTGTTGATCCACCGTAACCTCGGCCTTCCTCTCGGTCTCCTTCCCTCCAGGTGGCTGCTGATGTTGATGATCCACCGTAACCTCGGCCTTCCTCTCCGTCTCCTTCCCTCCAGGTGGCTGCTGATGTTGTTGATCCACCATAACCTCGGCCTTCCTCTCGGTCTCCTTCCCTCGAGGTGGCTGCTGATGTTGATGATCCACCGTAACCTCGGCCTTCCTCTCTGTCTCCTTCCCTCCAGGTGGCTACTGATGTTGTTGATCCACCGTAACCTCGGCCTTCCTCTCCGTCTCCTTCCCTCCAGGTGGCTACTGATGTTGTTGATCCACCGTAACCTCAGCCTTCCTCTCGGTCTCTTTCCTTCCAGGTGGCTGCTGATGTTGATGATCCACCGTAACCTCGGCCTTCCTCTCGGTCTCTTTCCCTCAGGTGGCTGCTGATGTTGTTGATCCACCGTAACCTCAGCCTTCCTCTCGGTCTCTTTCCTTCCAGGTGGCTGCTGATGTTGTTGATCCACCGTAACCTCGGCCTTCCTCTCGGTCTCTTTCCTTCCAGGTGGCTGCTGATGTTGTTGATCCACCGTAACCTCAGCCTTCCTCTCGGTCTCTTTCCTTCCAGGTGGCTGCTGATGTTGTTGATCCACCGTAACCTCAGCCTTCCTCTCGGTCTCTTTCCTTCCAGGTGGCTGCTGATGTTGTTGATCCACCGTAACCTCAGCCTTCCTCTCGGTCTCTTTCCCTCCAGGTGGCTACTGGTGTTGTTGACCCACCGTAACTTGGGCCTTCCTCCTCTTCTCTTTCCCGTCATGGTTATGCTTAGTACCACATTTATGACGGAATTATCTTTTCTTTTCATCAAATGACTATATTATCTCAATTTATTCATCCTGATCACTTTTACAATTGGGGGGATCTTGCTCTCCCTGTAGAGATGATCATGTTTTCTGTTCCATTTGGTGACACACTGTGTAATTCGTATGGCTTTCATGTCTGCTGTAGTGATTCCACTTTCAAGTCTGTTTTTCAAGGTTCAACATCCACAGCCAATAGGTCTTAAACTGGTTTTGTGTATGATCTGTTTGGCTTTCTTAGGCACTTGTTTGTCTTTCAACAGTATACTGTCACAGAACTGCCTTACATGTAGTGCACCCGCACATTAATATGATGATCCGAATCCGGGTCCGAGTAAAATGTGAGCTAACCAACGCAACGTGTCGTCTGTTCACTTGAAGTACAAATCGATACCTAAGCGATTCCTGATCACTAGGTTTTGATGGTTGTTTACGTCATGCCCCTGGCAGCTGGCTAACGCATCGCACCCCTAACTACTGGTTAATGATGTCCGTTCGTGTGTGTGTGTGTGTGTGTGTGTGTGTGTGTGTGTGTGTGTGTGTGTGCATGTGCATGCTCGCGTGTACGCGTGCGTTCGTGCGTGCGTGCGTGCGTGCGTGCATGCATGCGTTTGTGTGTGTGTGTGTGTGTGTGTGTGTGTGTGTGTGTCTGTATGCAGATGACGATTCTTCCAGCAGCCGTCTCAAGCTGTCGTAGTTTCAGCGACAATAAACAATGGTGCACCCTTGTCAGCACAGTCACCTTGTCTTATGTTACACATACTGTACGACGTAGAAACAGAGACATTACGGTTGAAACCGTTAATTCTGAAGGTATCGCCAATCGACGACAAGCGTACACAAAAGTCACGCCACGCACAATGCAACTGATATGTAGGAACATAGCCTGACAGCTACATATGCTCTTACAATGTCATTTAATCAGCAACAACAATGGATTGTGTGCCGATAATGGACTGGGCAGAACCGCATCCAGCAGAAACATTCAAACTATTCAGACAAATGACTGAACTGACTTCAAGGTGAAAAGAACAAGACAAACATTTTCATATTCTACTTCAATTTGGTGATGAGGGATTGCGTCAATACAATTCCTGTCTGAAGAGGATAAAAGTCGTCCTATTTTAGCCAAGTTGGAAGAGCAAATTGAGCCATGCGAAAACTACAGAGTAACTCGCCTCAAACTTGTATTTTCGACAAAACAGGATGAAAGCCTTGATGACTTTGTAGACAAATGTAAACTCTTAGATATAAAATGTGACATTTCAGATACTGAACTGAACGAAAAACTTATTGAGCTGATTGTTGCAAGTACACAAATCCTGGAATCTCAAAAAGAGTTACTCGAGAAAAGCAAGGAGTGCACACTGGAGGAAGCAATACAATTGGGACGTCAATTTGAGGCAGCAGCTTTCCACGCGAGTCAACTCAACTTGATCATGAGGAATTTCCAGTTCCTGAAATTGCCATTACATGCGAAATTGACAGCTTATAAAGGTACAACGATCAAGTGTAGTGGTATTGTGAAAATTCCATGTAGCTACAACATATATTTCCTGGTGAGGTGAAACTGGTTATTGACCCAGATGTACCTGCACATGTAAATCCACCACAAAAGACACCAGTTGCACTAAAAGATGCCATAAAACGCGGTCTTGACTCCATGATAGAAGATGACGTCATTCGCAAGGTACAAGAAAACGAGCCAACAGAGTGGGTGTCGATTTTAGCCTATTCGAAGAAGAAAGACGGAAGTCTAAGAATCTGTCTCAATCAAAAACCGTAACCAAGCTCTCAAGAGACCACAACATAAGATTCATACACTTGAGGAAGTTAACCACAAGTTCATCGGTGCAAGATACTTCTCCAAACTTTATGCGAAAGCCGGATATTGGGGTGTCCAGTTTCGAAAAGATTCTCACCTCCTCACTACTTTCCAGTCTCCTTTAAACATATATGTTTTTAAGCGACTTCTATTCGGTTTGTCAGCATCACAAGATATCTGCCAAAGCAGGATGAACACAATTCTTGAACAATGTGATGGAGCAGAAGGAATTGCAGACGACGTGGTAGTCTATGGTGCCACAAAGGAAGAACACAACAGAAACTTGCGTTAACTCATGAACATAGCTTCGAGGAATGGACTTGTCTTCAACAATTTCTGGCCGTCATTGACTGGATGATGAGGAAAGCTACCAGTGATCAACCAAGAGGAAATATATGGGGAGCAAAGAGGTACTTGGAGCTCAAATGATTCAACAATTCTTTGAAACCCACATGTCTGTAATAATTTAATTTACTTATCGCATACTCATCACTGTGAATTCGTCTTCTTCGAATAATACAGCAAAAGTTTATTGTATGATTCAATGTAATAAAAGTGTACACTGAATTTATAACTGGATGGTCCAACTTCTGTGCTAGTTATCACATTATTCTCCCATGTGCATCCCAGTATTGACCAAAACATTAGAGAATGTCTAAGTAAGCATATCTCAACCAAAATATTACAGGTCCTACAAGATGCTCAATTGGCGCTCTTTGCAAATGGTGTTGGCTGTCGGAATTGGAATGGTGTTGCACACAATACCTTTGAGTGACTGACTTCCAAGCATCTCCTCAGTGATTGTGATAGTGTCTTTTGTGCCTAGCATTCCGTCTGTTGCTGTATTCACCCATTCATAGGTTCTATTAGAAGGATTGCTTTCAGCAGTTACTTTTATTGTGTCGCCAGGATAATAATAATCTCGTACAGGTTTCACCATCAACGACCAACCCTTCACACTTCCTTCACTGAAGTATACTATTTCCATGGGAATTTGCATTGCTCAAGAAGGTGTGGGCCAAATTCAAAGAAACTGCCAACCCTGGGTTAGGTTTGCATATGGTGCAATTGTGACAATTCCACCATGTGAGAACAAAAGTAGAAACAAATACTGCAAGAGTAACCATACCAGTTTTATCGGTGCTACGACCAGAGCCATCTAAAAGGACAAATATAGAAATATGGAAGACACAGTTACAGCAAGGGTTTAAGAAAACACACAATTTGGTCAGCCATATACACTTTTACAGCAATATATTTCCTGCCGCATGCAATTATAAACAATACAATGCAGACATCCAAAGATCCAACAAAATTCCCCATTTTTATTTGCTCAAATCTTGCAATTTCAATGCAATGAAAAGACAAGACATGCTAGAATGTCTGCAGTCTTATAGACATACAGTGCAACGACAACTTGAAATGGAATTAACGTACTAAGTCTGAATAATTCAGCAAAATATTTGATCAGACTGAGAATAAAAGTACAAGTTAAAATAAAAATTTTAAAGTTTGAGGATATTTGGATGTCACTATTTGCATATCCACACATTGAAGAATCATATCTAGCCTGTCCAAAGAGGCCAACTTCCCAGCAGAAGTCAGCAGCTCCTACTATGTGGAGAAAGGTTGAGAGTTAGTACTGGTAGCTGTCCTACTGGATTTCTCTTGCTGCAGGGTCCATGGCCACCTACGTTACCTACACCTACTTTACATACGTGCTGTGAAGAGAAAGAAAATGCTTACTTTCAGCAGGCTTATCACTGGGTTTGATGGTGGTGGTGGCGCTCCCACCAGAGGGAGGCACTGGTGTCTTTTTTGCGGTCTTGGTGGCTGGTGTGGTAGTTGTAGTGGATGTGATAGTCGGTCTGGCTACAAGGAAGGAAATCATTGCGATATCGTAAGGATCTGATGGTGACATCCATACCACCTGTTACACTAAACATGTGTGGGTCGCAATGCCACCACCGAAGTACCCTGTTGTTGAGGTGCTGAAGCTAGCGTGCAAATGTGTGATTAGTAAAGCAAGCTTAAAATCCAGAGAAACAAAACCAAATAGAATCCTGACAAACTGCAATACAATGAAAGCTCCGCTGTGTTAACAAGACTCAGGTGTGAGTAGGAAGTCACCCTCCACCATCAAGTATGTTGTTGGGAAACAATACAAAGAGGCCCCTATCAATACTATCAAAGGTCAAGCACAACAGAAGCAGCATCAATGCAAGTAATTAGCAAGTATTAACATTTTAATAATAAACCATGCAGAAAACATATATTATAATTTATAAAATAACTTGTCAAACAGTTTAAACAAAATACAACATAAAGATGTACAAAAAGGGAACATGTTAAAAAACCCAACAAACACAGATTATAACAGCATTAAGTGTGTTGTATGATTCAATACAATAAAAGTGTACACTTAATATATAATAAGATGGTTTTCAAATTATGTATTAAAGAGTAATGGCTGTGGTACATTTGTATCCCAGTATTGACCAAAACATTACAGCACGTCTAAGTAAGCATATCTCAACAAAAATATTACAGGTTCTACATGATGCTCGCATAATCTAATAATTCAGTTCAATTGGCGCTCTTTGCAAATGGTGTTGGCTGTCGGAATTGGGATGGTGTTGCACACAATAACCTTTAGTGACTGACTTCCAAGCATCTCCTCAGTGATTGTGAGAGTGTCTTTTGTATCTAGCGTTCCATTTGTTGTTGTATTCACCCATTCATAGCTTCTGTCGAGTGGATTGCTATCAGCAGTTATTTTTACTGTATCGCCAGGATAATAAGAATCTTGTACAGGTTTCACCATCAGCAACCGTGGACCATCTACAAAGGAGCAACAACACATATCAGCGACCGTGGACCATCTACAGGAGCAACAACATGTTAGCTACATATTTTACATTTGTAATGCATGTAATAAACAAACACTGCTAAGTATTAATATAGCCAGCCCAATTAAATGTACTTTCTAACTCGGCATGTAAGGTGGAACAAGACACTGTTGGACTGATGTAGACAAAAGTAAAGATACCTCTCAGTTTCAAGTGTTAGCTCAATGGAGCTTTCAAGACCCTCTCGGTCCTCTCATCAATGTCAGTATAAACTGCCCTCTGGAGCTTACACTCGAGACTATGAGAGGCATCCGTGCTCCCTTCTATATTGTCTTACTGTGCAGTATGATTATTAGCGGTTATTAGTAGTTTTTATCATGTCATTAAGTAACATGGTTCATAAAAAACATAAAACAATACAATTATACAAATTTACTTAGGTTAATAGATAACGTAATAACAAATATGGGGTAACCAATCAAACTTACAATAAACAGTGAGTTGTGGTGATGTGTATTTAGTGAGCACATTGTCAGTTGTAGGTATGTTGTCTGCTTCTTTGTCTTTTACTGTGCCAGGCTTTAGTTGATCAAAGTAAGTCCGACAAGTGTAGATCTGCCCATTGTCTTCTGGTGTCAACTCAGTGACATATGTGTATTTCACTGTGTTCCCCGTGGTTTCATTCATGGATCGTAGACCTCCATTAGTGTTCTTCCACTCCATCACTGGAGCCCACTTTCCTTGGTACTTCACCTCACAACTGTACTCGATGTAGTCTCCCTCTACGGCCTTGTTGCTTGTGATGTTGTTCCCACAAACGGGATCTCCTTCTGTAATTACATTAAGATACATGTATATACTAAGTCACCGATTTTTTCACTTTTTGAAGAAAAAACATTCTTAACGTTCTCGTTGTGTCGTGTTTTAACCGGAAATGTACAATATGTGTGGTAGCAGATATTGTACTGTAACTTTTTTTATGCAAATCAAGAATAACAAGTATGCCTAACTCCCAATATCTTATCTTATGTGGTGCGTAAAAACCAGTGGATTTTTAATGGTGTTTGTACAAATAGGAATTACAGTTTGAGAAGTTAAGTTCAGTTCATCGATTCCGTGGATTCTGGCCGGCCTCTGCGATCGAGGAATTTCCGTTAGAAAAACGTGAATTCCATTTCAAACCATAAATTATGTTAATTCCGTCCATTTTCTGCCATCGCAGAAAATCAACGTCCCTATATTATCTCACATGGTCATCAAACATAATTTGTTCTAAATGTACCGCATAGTATACCCATTTTTGCACATAGATCATTGGTATATGCAATCACCTAGAGCCTGAAAATGTGTGTGTGCGTGCATGCAAACGTGCGTGCGTGCATGCGTGCGTGCGTGCATGCTTGCATGTTTTTATTCTGACCCATAGATAGAATATCCACGTTAACTTCTATCATAATATAAGATGGTTGTGCATATGGAGCCTGAAACAATTTGTAAAATCACAGTTGCTGTTTTGCGAGGGGCCATGTTTGAGGACTACAAAATAGTACATATGTTCACGGTAACTCCACATTATTTTGTGACTCACCAGTCTGTATATAACCATCTTATATATCAAAGTTAATACTCTGTGGGTCAGAGTAAACAAACAGAGAAAATGTCAAGGCTCTACTCATGACTGAGTTATTGGACCTCAAACTTTGTCGAAAATATATAGCTGGTAATTTATGTACAAAACCGGGTATACTTATGGTAGCAATAATAATTTTATCTCACAAACTATTAGGAGCAGAAAGTAAAAATTTTAGATTTGTTCATTTGGAGAATATCAGGTAAAAATATTGAAGCAATTTCAAGACCTGCGGGTTTCTGAAAATCTGGTGATTCGATGTGGAAGGTGAATTTTTGTCAATTATATTGGAATATCATTGATGTTGTTTCCGCTTTGTAAAAAATAAATTCTGGCAATATTATATCCTCCAAGAAATGTTGATATCTTGGGAATTTTAGTTTGGTAACCCCAGTGTTTCGGTAGATGCCTTGTATGTGAAGAAGTTTTTGGTGTCAACTGCATAACTGTTGAAATAGGCACTATAAAATGTTTCAGGTGTATCTTTGCCAGTAACGTGTGTTGTCAAAACAAATTATAACATCTCGAAGCACACGTATTGATGGGGTCTTGAAAATGGGCATTACACTTTTTCTTTAGTATCATATTATGCATACCAAAACGTATTTCAATAGTAGTGATTATGTTATGTCCCATGAATAGTGACTGGGTAGAACTGAGTGGTTCTTGTGTATAATAATACTATGTTTCATTGACATTTAACAAAATTACTAATCATTTCTGAAATGCTTATCATTATGAACTTGTCTCACCAAATATAATGACTTCTGAACTCCCACTAACAGATACATCCTGCAGAAACTTGCAGCTGCATTTGCCAGCATCATTTAGCAACAGTAACTTGACTGTTAGCTGATAGTTTCCTGGAGGCGTTGTCAGCAGCCCGTACTTTGTCTCTGGTTTAATTAAACCGTCATGGATAGTTATCGGTTGTCCAACGGTTGCACTTGTAATGTACTCATCCCACGCAAGCTCGACACTTGGATCTGCAGCACAGGCGAGAGAGACACTGCTTCCAACCTTTCCCACAACATTCTGTGGCTTCACTGTCAGTTGTCCACTTGCTACTGCAATAAAACATATTGATTAGCTGCTAACAGTTAATGCATGTCATTGCATATCATTCACGTATACCTTCATGTATTGAATAAGGTATGTATGAACATGTAAGCTAAACACCTTAAAGTCCTGGAACTGCCACACATGCGAGAGAGGCACTGCTTCCAATCATCAACAACATTAATGTGTTGCTTGACTGTGAGTTTTTCCATTTGCCACTGTAATAAGATAGTGACTAACAAGACAGTAGACGTCTTAAATGACTTATTACACGGGACTCATTCGAGGAAAAAACAAATATACATACAAATATGCGCACAAAAATGAATTAGTAAAAACATATAGATAATTTAAAAAGAAATACATAAGAAAAAATATATATATATATATGTTAACAAATATATAAACACATTAAACATATGTGTTAAATATAAATTCAATCCAAAATCACCATTGTATATAATATAGTGCTCCTTACTTTCACCACGATAGGTGATTTAAAGACTATGCTTGGGATATGTCATTAGCTCTTCCCATGCGAGTCTCTCTCTCCAGCACATGTGAGAGAAACACTCTTTCCATTTTGTGCACCCACAGTGTGTGGTGTCTGTGTGACTTGTCCATTTGTTCATAATAGCATATGTTTATCAGTTTAGTTCGATAATAATTAATTTTATTAAATATTGATACTCTCTTCAGGCATTACACATTATATTATAACTATGACAAATGCAATGTAAAAGGCATATGGGAAACTTTTTATGCAAACATAAATATAATAGACATCATGAGATGTGTGATGCTGGGATTATTGGTATAATGAGAAACTGCTTTTGTTATCTTGTATATTATGTATATTATGTGTGCAGTGACTAATCGGGTGGAGCCATACACGTCTTGTATAATAATGGCAAAGTCAGTAGTATGCTAAATTTCGTAGTAAAGGCATGCCAACTGCAGTCATGGCTGCCTTACACTGCATTGCATGCACTCACAGCTTGGAGGTCGACTGGGTATCTTTTCGAATTTCATGGTATATAGGATGAAAAGAGGTGATAGGGGGAGACCGGGGCTAATTGTTACAAATTTATGTTATTTTTTTGTGTGAAAAGTATGTTAGATGCACTATTTCAGTCAACGTATACATTGTATGTATTATTCGTCTTAATAAAATATTAGTATCATGCCATTGATATTCCGTATTGTAGTTAGGTAGATATGTGAAGTTTCTCAGGCGCGGTCAACTGTAACAAAGGGGGCAAGTTGCTAGGAAAGAACGTGTGGATCGCAAGGCAAGTGTCACCCGTACATGTCACTGTTATTACAATCAATTGGATTATATACACACGGTGTACATAACAATGTAGGTGTTCACAGCTTGATATATTACGTTTTTTATTTATTTTTGCCAAAGTGAACTCATTGTGAATGGAATATCAATTATTGAATGGAGTATGAAATAGTGAAAGACAATATATATGTAATGAGGCTTCTAACTGATTGAATGGTACACACTAGTACGTACTCACGCACACGCTAACATCCACATTTCAATGTATCCTGCAATATTTATTAAGTGCTCATATAGGGCGGTGCCATAAAAATATTACAAGATTTAACAAGATTGACATCCAACGCAAACACCCAGATGGCAAATGGACAAGGAAACCACCGGCTTATCGAGAGTCCAACACTTTTTTATCTATGATTATTCTTAATTTTGTTTTACGCTGCTAGCATTTTACAGTACTGGTTATAAACCAGTACGCTAGGCTTCACGAGTGAAATAAAGCGTTCACACGTCGTTGTCAATTAAATGTTGTTCTTTCAATCATTGTCAACATACAATTCGAGCCATCGGTACCAGCCGCTAGAGCGCTGTTACAGGTGTAACAACTTGCCCCAATAAAATTGTAACAACTTGGCCCAATCACGAATTTTGCAGTTGAACACACGTGGGCGATAACAAATCCTGAATTTCAGTTTAATTTCTACTTGACATATCCCCTTATACTATATAGTAGACATGTTTAAAGTTTCATTCAGAAAATATAAAAAGTGGCTGCGTGAGATATTATGTGGGCATACCAAAAAAAGGTGGCTAAAAAGTCACTGTTGCCCACACCTCGTTAATTTCATATTCTTAACTCCCGATTTTTTATTTTTGGAGAGTTTCAAATTCCATTCACGAAATATAAAAAGTGGCTGCGTTGGATGATAATTATTATTATGTAGGCATGGCAAACAAGTCTTAGGTGGCTAAAACGTAATTGTTGTCCACATCTCGTTAATCTCGTATCCTTAACTACCGTTTTTTGACATTGTGTCTGCTGGTGGATTTGTAACCAACTACTAACGATGGTACCTCCATATGTGTGCCACGTTTTCGTAAAACGACTCTATAACAACTTGCCCCTTTATACAACTAACGCCGATCTCCCCGTTTCCATTAAAACAGCAAACTGTGATTATTTGTAATCTTGTGCATTTTGATGTCAAAATAAAACTTTAAAAAGAATGCCCATCTTGTCATGGAGACAAACATGACCCATCTACTCGAAACCCATCCTTTATAAAAGGTTGACGTGAACCATAACAGTATATAAATCAATCCTGATATAATATAATACATATTATAATTATATAATAATAAATCCTGATAATCCTGATAATATATGGTTAACAAAGACTAGTTTTAATGTTATGATTTTACAGTTTATTAAGAGTGTTTACATGCTTCAATTTATATGTAATAGCGCACTTACATGTACATGTACTATAATATCGTTCAAAATCATTGGAACACTAAGAACCAATCCTGATAATTATATAAATAGACAAATGCAAACCCTTTGCAATAAAAACAGTCATATAATCATAAGCCAAGAAGACACGTATACATGTTAAGGTACAGGGCAATATTGATTTTCTGTATCGTGTCATCGATAATGTTGGATCTCTCAGCGACATTGACCATCTCCCATCTTGCCTTCCATTTTAATTGTAGCTGACGCAGATCAACTGACATTTTGTCGAGGAATATCTCGTACAGCTGGACAATCTAGTGTCCGATTCATCCGCTATCGTGGTGTAAGGTAGTGATTCTAAGTGCCTAATAGACGTGTGTCCATTTCCCGCAGCACGTGACCCACGAATGGCAGATACATTGCCCTAGTCCAATATTGGCAGGTGTGTCAGTTATATCCGCGGACACGTTCTCACGGACGTTGCCTTTGTCTACCATTACATCACCTCAAATCTTTCCGCTAACTCAACAGCACTCTTAAAAAATGCATTCTATAATTCTGGGTCGGTCCTCTCCTTCTACAGCTGGGCGATTGTAGTGGTTGCCGCTTTGACAGAGGTTACACTGTTTTGGACTGGATGAATGTGGTCAGATGAAGCCGACTTTGGAGGACATTCTCAATTGTTACAAGTATTATGATGAAGTCGAAATATTTTGATGGACAACAAGTAGCGTATGGCCTTGCCGACCCCATCTGTGTCATATTATTCTCATACAGAGCGTTCGCACGACTCGACCATCGTATCTCACAGGGCAATTGCAGATTAGTTCTGTTGTTCATACCAGCGTGAGCAACTTCAATAAATCGAGATATGCAACCTCTGGGCTGTGCATAGTTGAATGAAAAAGCTATCTGCTGGACTGTGTCCATCGTACTTCTAACTAGTGGGTCTTTGCTGGCATGCACAATAGTCAAGTCAACATTGTATACTTTACAGTGAGTGTAAATGGCCTGGATAGGCCCTATATCAGCTCTCATTCGTGCTTGCATTCAACGACGTATGCCAGCCAGATTAGTGATTAAATTTCTGGGGGCGGTTGAAAATATTTGTTTGCCATATTGATGTGGAAGCATGTGCTTACCTTCGGCTATGTACGTGCGTACGCGCCTGCTATCATAACATCCAAAATGTATTCACACGGGGATGAACAGTATTCAAACTAAGCACCATTACACCATTCGTGCTTGAGAAGAATATTAACCGCAGTTTTCGTGTACAATCTCAAATACAAAATAGTAATCGCGTAATAAAACAATAACAATCAGGGGTAGACTGCGCACGCTCGCACGTACGCAGGCACGCACACGTCACACGCACGCGCGCGCAGGGATGTCAAATGTTTCACCGTTGGTAGTCCTTGTTGATTTATCGAATGGCAAACCGTCTCATGTTGTTTCGTTTCAGTACAATTATAATACACACAACCCATACTCCACGCACGCACGCACGCACGCACGCACGCACGCACGCACGCACGCACGCACGCACGCACGCACGCACGCACGCACGCACGCACGCACGCACGCACGCACGCACGCACGCACGCACGCACGCACGCACGCACGCACGCACGCACGCACGCACGCACGCACGCACGCACGCACGCACGCACGCACGCACGCACGCACGCACGCACGCACGCACGCACGCACGCACTGTATTCATCGGATCTGGATGATTGATATATATATATATATATATATATATATATATATATATATATGATATATATGATATATATATATATATATATATATATATATATATATATATATATATATATATATATATATATATATATATATATATATATCTGGTGAGACTTGCTCTATGTCACCTGCAACAGAACTGGGTCAGTTTATTCCCTAGAGTGTCATCCAGATCCGATGAACACAGTTTCCCAAGCACGCACGCACGCACGCACGCACGCAATCACGCACGCACGCATGCACATGCCCACACTTAATGTATACGCTTGCACGTACGCACGGACACGCAAACATAGTCTCACTTATCCGACTCTCTCTCGGCTTCGCGAATCCGCCGAGAATATGAATGGAGTGCGACAAACGGTGGCGCCACATCGCGGAGCCTGGATAATCGAGGCTACACCTCACGTTGCAGTTTCATAATAGTTCGCAACAACTCAGCAGGGGGCGACATTGATATTACAGGTACAGAGGCCAGGTTAACACACGTGCACTAAGCCCTACAACCTACACTGTAGTACGATGTACGTCTAAACGATGAATTTTTACACGTATGGTATTGATCGTTTAACGTTACATCGGGTGGTGCACTAACATGTTGTCATTACGACTGTTGTAAAATAGTCGTGGTCGCATAGAGTCATTAGAGGTCAGCATTTAAATTGATAGACTTACCTCGTAGTGTAATAATAATCCCACACACTAGAACGCTCGTCACGGTAACGAACGACATACCACAGGTTCTGTTATATTACGGAAGCTAGGAAATCTGTATTACATCCTGCCGTGTTCTTTACATAGGTGCTGTATAAAGTGTTGTCGTTATTTGAGCGGACACTGTTTATTTAAGTTCTTCCTGGTTTGCTGAATGACGGTGCTCGAACCTGACACCAATAAACTTTGACCCTGCCCGTTATACGTTGTGCTCGTATTACACCTGTGTCATGTGATATACATTCACCGTTACCGGTTGCGTGAAAAACTAACATCGAGACGAGTGGTATTGACTATAGACGTAACGTTTATTCAACTACGTTTGAGCAATGAAGTATTCACAGAATGTTGTGGACGACGGCATACAAACATACAAGAAAATACAACGTATCATGACGAATGACGAATGAGAAAATGCAGCGTACAACGAAAAGCAAAAATTACAGCACACAATGAGATACCAGAAAATAACGCAAGAATATATATATATATATGCTGCTGGAGAAACTTGGGAAACTGTATTCGTCGGATCTGGATGATATATATATATATTTCAGTAAAATTCGTCATCCATGATAGCGCAGCCCGACATTTTTTATTTTGGGGGGCCCCCTTTTTCTCGGGGGGGGGGGTGGCTGGTACGAGTATTGTTGTTGTTATGGAAATATATATATATATAGGAAACCGGTATTTCATCAGTCCATAGCTTAGCGTATAATGTTACAGGCCTTGAAAATAAATGTTAAAGGTTGCTCAACAAGTCTAAAGTTACTTAATTAGGGTTAGGGTTCGAATTTCCATATTCATTCCGAACGAATACGAGCGTTTATTGAGACGTAATTACCATGTTATGCCATATTCAGTTTTGTTGAAGAGTGTCATCAGGGTCACAGAAGGGGGGGGGTCATCCGTCAAAAAGTTATGGTCGATCTTGAGGCAGTGGAATAGGCTGGATGAATGCGCTTTGAGAAACTCATCCAGTGATTTGAAGTGGGTGTTCTGCAGTTGTCCGTCCAATCGTGGGTAGCATTTACTCTTTTGGAGAGGCTGGTTTTGTTAGAGTTTTGTGAACTGCCATCTTGGCCTTCATTGCGGTCCAACACCTTCGTCGGAATGTCATGCTGTTGAGTGCAGAGTAGTAAATGTCTCCAGCACTGCCTTGAAACTCCATCTTTTGTGTCCTAGCGAAGGGCTGGTCACTCTTGACGTCATCAGTAGCAACGTACTTCACGCAACGAATGTTGGCAACTCTCATAAAACCAACCCCTTTTGCAGAGCAACCACCACCCCGAAGCGACTGGAAGGTCAGCTGCAGAATACCTACCTCAAATCACTGGATGAGTTTTTCACATCGCATTGATCCAGCCTATTCTACTACTTCAAGATCGACCTGAGCTTCTTGGCGGATGAACCCTCGAACTCTTTCTGGCCCAATTCTGCAACGTACGTTTTATGGATTTCATCATTGCTACCATTGGCTACAAAACGAACTCAACTGAATACTGCCCCCTTCCACCCATATACCAGGTTGCAGTCCAATCCAAGCAAACCAACGTTTATTAAGATAGAATTTTCTGTAGTTTGACACAACTTACGAAAAGTTGTACCTGAAACGAATGTTATCCGAAATGATTCGTGCCGACCATGATATCAAAGGTGAGTTAAACTAGGATTAAAATAAATATTAATGATACTTTTCTGTTTATCAAAATGGAACGTTAAAAACCTGAACAATCACAAGTTTTAAATTAGCTGAATATTATGTTATGATATATTATTGTAAAATAATTATTCATTTATTTATATAAATTTACAGAAATTACATACAGTATATATATGCATACTAACAAATATGCTAGCGACATACCTGAATTAACGTTATCTCCCATTTTGTTGACATTCATCGGACTGTCACATCAATGCATGAAGCAGTAACCACAACAACTTAGTTTCGTTGGAAAGGATTTATATAAGCTTTTATATATATATATATATATATGTATATATATATATATATATAATCCGTTCCAAGTTTCGTTGGAAGGGATTTGATATAAGCTTTATATATATATATATATATATATATATATATATATATATATATATATATATATATATATATATATATATATATATAGCCATCCTGATGTATCGTCATGTACTGCGTGCATGCACTCATCTTATGATAGCATTAATTTATAATTCCCATTTGAAACAATTCTTACATAATTAGTACATTGTCACAATTAAATGGTAATTCGCTTACCAATATTTTTAACATATAAAATCTTATTTTGTTTCTTCCAGGAAATAACAATCTATTACTCGGGTACGACGTCATTAGCTTTCTCGGACATGGCACCCATCACTTGACATGACCGTCACGTTGAAGTTGTTCAATTCAAGCCAATCGGGTGTTTTCATATTGTCTTGTGTTTGCATATGGCACCTCATTAAGGTCTCCTTGGATTCCTTCAGGCCGAACTCTCTCATATTCAGCACCATTTTGTTGGACTTCCGGAATGGTTTGATACAAGCCTTGGTATGTTCCATCGCGTGTCGCTGCTTGGGTTAGTTGAGAAGACGTCACTGTTGGCCGATTAACATCTGAAGACACTGTCAGTGGGTGTGTCCTTGGTCCAGCATCTGAAATAATTAGTTGGACATAGCTGGAATTTGGAACTATTAACATCGGTTTTGTGTTATAGTGCATGTTCTAAGTTTGAATTGAAGAAAACAGAAACTACAAAATGACAGCAAAAAAACTATGTTAACAAAAGGTACAGTAGCTGTCATGGGGTAAGTCAGATTTGAAATTCGAGTAAGCCATGTGGGACGCAATGCTCAAAAAAATAATGTTGGAAATTCACAAATGTTACATTAACCTGGTTTGTTGGCTAAGAATAAGTGTTGGAAAACAAATGGACACTCTATTGATGGTTGGTAACAACCTTGTCCAGAAAATATGTGATGCAGGAAATAATAAATCATAAATAGCATTGGAAGTTGGACAGAGTGCCAGCTTGAAGAGTAGACCAACAGTAGCTTAAGGAAATGAAACGAAGACAAGGAATTAGTTGTGCCTCTCTCTATATGACAATTCCAGTTTATTGAATATATACTGTAATTATATGTGATTTGATTACATTACATGTTTTAAGAGAGTTTCTATCCGCCGGTTCCGGAGATTGTCTTAGTCTTATACCCTTTGCATAGGAAGAGGCACCACCTGTTAAGATACACTAATGTAATTCTAACCAGGACGAATACACCATTAATTCGACATACCTCTCGCAGCTGTCAATCGACGATTCCTGATAATCAGCAACACGATGATTACTATGGCAACGCAGAGCAGAACTCCAAGAACACATCCAACGACAGCGCCTGTTGAGTTGCCGGACTCGACGCTACCTAAATGAAACATTCAACATATAACTAAACAACGATTACTACCAGGGATTATGAAGTGTCAAGTTGGCGATAATGAGTAGTTTACCATCCACAAGTTTTATGACTATATGTCTATGATAGAAATCTGCTCACTGATCACAATACTCCAGTTTCTCCAATCTATACTGTTCCATTCTTATTACATCTTTGAGGATCCTGCTCTTTTCTTCCAGGTGGCTGCTGATGTTGCTGATCCACCGTAACCCGGGCCTTCCTCTCGGTCTCTTTCCCTCCAGGTGGCTACTGATGTTGTTGATCCACCGTAACATGGGCTTCCTCTCCGTCTCCTTCCCTCCAGGTGGCTACTGATGTTGTTGATCCACCGTAACCTGGGCTTCCTCTCCGTCTCCTTCCCTCCAGGTGGCTACTGGTGTTGTTGATCCACCATAACCTGGGCTTCCTCTCCGTCTCCTTCCCCCCAGTTGGCTACTGGTGTTGTTGATCCACCGTAACCTGGGCTTCCTCTCCGTCTCCTTCCCTCCAGGTGGCTACTTATGTTGTTGATCCACCGTAACCTGGGCTTCCTCTCCGTCTCCTTCCCTCCAGGTGGCTACTGATGTTGTTGATCCACCGTAACCTGGGCTTCCTCTCCGTCTCCTTCCCCCCAGGTGGCTACTGGTGTTGTTGATCCACCATAACCTGGGCTTCCTCTCCATCTCCTTCCCTCCAGGTGGCTACTGATGTTGTTGATCCACCGTAACCTCGGCCTTCCTCTCGGTCTCGTTCCCTCCAGGTGGCTACTGGTGTTGTTGATTCACCGTAACCTGAGCTTCCTCTCCGTCTCCTTCCCTCCAGGTGGCTACTGATGTTGTTGATCCACCGTAACCTCGGCCTTCCTCTCGGTCTCTTTCCCCCCAGGTGGCTACTGGTGTTGTTGATCCACCGTAACCTGGGCTTCCTCTCCGTCTCCTTCCCTCCAGGTGGCTACTGATGTTGTTGATCCACCGTAACCTCAGCCTTCCTCTCGGTCTCTTTCCCTCCAGGTGGCTACTGGTGTTGTTGACCCACCATAACTTGGGCCTTTCTCCTCTTCTCTTTCCCATCATGGTTATGCTTAGTACCACATTTATGACGGAATTATCTTTTCTTTTCATCAAATTACTATATCATCTCAATTTATTCATCTTGATCACTTTTACAATTGGGGGGATCTTGCTCTCCCTGTAGAGATGATCATGTTGTCTGTTCCATTTGGTGACACCCTGTGTAATTCGTATGGCTTTCATGTCTGCTGTAGTGATTCCACTTTCAAGTCTGTTTTTCAAGATTCAACATCCACAGCCAATAGGTCTTAAACTGGTTTTGTGTATGATCTGTTTGGCTTTCTTAGGCACTTGTTTGTCTTTCAACAGTATATACTGTCACAGAACTACCTTACATGTAGTGCACCCGCACATTAATATGATGATCCGAATCCGGGTCCGAGTAAAATGTGAGCTAACCAACGCAACGTGTCGTCTGTTCACTTGAAGTACAAATCGATACCTAAGCGATTCCTGATCACTAGGTTTTGATGGTTGTTTACGTCATGCCCCTGGCAGCTGGCTAACGCATCGCACCCCTAACTGCTGGTTAATGATGTCTGTTCATGTGTGTGTGTGTGTGTGTGTGTGTGTGTGTGTGTGTGTGTGTGTGTGTGTGTGTGTGTGTGTGTGTGTGTGTGTGTGTGTGTGTGTGTGTGTGTGTGTGTGTGTGTGTGTGTGTGTGTGTGTGTGTGTGTGTGTGTGTGTGTGTGTGTGTGTGTGTGTGTGTGTGTGTGTGTGTGTGTGTGTGTGTGTGTGTGTGTGTGTGTGTGTGTGTGTGTGTGTGTGTGTGTGTGTGTGTGTGTCAACACAGTCACCAATCGACGACAAGCGTGCACAAAAGTCACGCCACGCACAATGCAACTGATATGTAGAAACATAGCCTGACAGCTACATATGCTCTTACAATGTCATTTAATCAGCAACAACAATGGATTGTGTGCCGATAATGGACTGGGCAGTACGGCATCCAGCAGAAACATTCAAACTATTCAGACAAATGTCTGAACTGACTTTAAAGTGAAAAGAACAAGACAAAATATTTCATATTCTACTTCAATTTGGTGATGAGGGATTGCGTCAATACAATTCCTGTCTGAAGACGATAAAAGTCATCCTATGAAAATATTTGCCAAGTTCGAAGAGCAACTTGAGCCATGCGAAAACTACAGAGTAACTCACCTCAAACTGTTGTATTATCAACAAAACAGGATGAAAGCCTTGATGACTTTGTAGACAAATGTAAACTCTTAGATATAAAATGTGATATTTCAGATATTGAACTGAACGAGACTTATTGAGCTGATTGTTGCAAGTACACAAATCCTGGAATTTCAAAAAGAGTTACTCGAGAAAAGCAAGGAGTGCACACTGGAGGAAGCGATACAATTGGGACGTCAATTTGAAGCAGCAGCATTCCAGTTGAGTCAACTCAGCGATGTTGGAGTACCAACTGCTAGTGCTATTGATGGCTTTACTAGTGGTTCCAACAGCAACGATCAATCTAAATATCATGCCAAAGGACAACCTAGTTCAAGGTAAAACAATGATACCGACAGAGAGCACCATAGGGGACATAAAAGTGTGACGAAGCTGTGAATGTGAAACTACACAGTCGTCCTGGAAAACACAACCTGCAGCTTAAAGTAGATACTGGAGCACAAGTCAGCACTCTACCACTGCATACATTTTGAAGAATGTACCCTGACCATGAGGAATTTCCAGTTCCTGAAATTGCCATTATATGCGAAATTTACAGCTTATCAAGGTACAATGATCAAGTGTAGTGGTATTGGGAAAATTCCATGTATCTACAACATATATTTCCTGTTGAGGTGAAACTAGTTATTGACCCAGATGTACTTGCACATGTAAATCCACCACGAAAGACACCAGTTGCGCTGAAAGATGTCATAAAACGCGATCTTGACTACATGATAGAAGATGACGTCATTCGCAAGGTACAAGAAAACGAGCCAACAGATTGGGTTTCGATTTTAGCCTATTCGAAGAAGAAAGACGGAAGTCTAAGAATCTGTCTAAATCAAAAACCGTAACCAAGTTCTCAAGAGACCACAACATAAGATTCATACACGTGAGGGAGTTAACCACAAGTTCATCGGTGCAAGATACTTCTCCAAACTTGATTCAAAAGCCGGATATTGAGGTGTCCAGCTTCAAAAAGATTCTCACCTCCTCACTACTTTCCAGTCTCCTTTAAACATATATGTTTTTAAGCGACTTATATTCGGTTTGTCAGCATCACAAGATATCTGCCAAAGCCGGATGAACACAATTCTTGAACAATGTGATGGAGCAGAAGGAATTGCAGACGACGTGGTAGTCCATGGTGCCACAAAGGAAGAACACAACAGAAACTTGCCTTAACTCATGAGCGTAGCTTCGAGGAATGGACTTGTCTTCAACTCTGAAAGTTTCCAATGTGAAAAATACCAAATTCATGCTTGAGTTCTGTTGTCATTGGAGCAACAAAACGGTTCTTCAGTGAGATGGGTATTCCTTCACGTGTTGTATCCGATACCGGCCCACACTTCGACAGTGCTTACTACAGGGGTTTCGCGAAATCCTGGGGATTTGAACACATCACATCTTCTGCAAGGTATCCTTGCTCTAATGGATTTGTTGAGCGCCAAATCCAGACTATTGATAGCAAGTTGCCAAGACGAGCAGAACCTCTAATGGGACGCAATGCTCAATCAACGCACCCTGCAAAAATTGGTCCTGAACAAAGCAGATGAGCCACTGAGTACTTCGAATAGTCGTCCCATCCGCCAAAACTGTGTCCATATCAAGGACTGCACTGTTTCTATCAGAAAGAAAGTGGTGTTAGTTGAACCTGTTCAACAGCCAGTTGACTGTCCTACAGATCCACCTGTACAACACATGATCAATCCAGTACATGCTGCAGATCAGGATGTAACATGTCTGAACAATACCAGCGGTTTTGTGATCAACAACAACAGCGAACAGAACATTGAACAATGCATCATCCGTTCAGGTCGATCAGTCAAACATACTAAGCTTCACGACACAGACTGAACCGTGTAATACCGAGGTAACACAGAACTACCTTAAATGTAGTGCACTCGCACATTAATATGATGATCCGAATCTGGCTTCGAGTAAAATGTGAGTTAAGCAATGCAACGTTTCGTCTGTTCACTTGAAGTACAAATCTAAATCTATAATAATTAGCATATACATTCTATATTCTAGCTGTATTTGGTAATTCGGTTGTGAATAACAATATTTAGTTCCATTGTCAAACTACGAAATGGTACATCTAATGGCAGGAACTCTGGTGCATACTTTGCATATCAATGTCATTTATTTTGTAACCAACTTTCTTTCTCAGTAAAAACACAATCAATAATTGTTATGTTTCGTATTAGTATATTCGCTGCGGCATCTGAACGAATGTTTCACTTAGTTAACAACCGGATTACGACACTGTTCTAAAACCAAAAATTATAAAAACAAATGTACAGTACTTTCAAGTGTCACAAACACTAAAAAAAATTTAATTATGTTTAACGAAATCATGTTAATGTTTGCAGTCATCATGGAAGCTTTTTAGAAATGTCAGTCACGCAAAGGTTCGACAGCAATGAATTAGAATGTAAGAATGGTGAGGAAATAGTTATCTAAATTGTTATATTGTGACTTCGCTGTACCCTTTTCCTTGGTACTTGGAGTAGAACCACGTACAAAACATATTATGTTCTGTAACAAATGTACTTCCACAGACTTTACTGATTTTGCATGGAGGTAAACATAATAGACATGCACATCTCATATAATGTGTTCTTTTCACATACATAAACACTATTTATTACATGAAGGTTATCTTGGTTTGATAGTTTAAAATTATGCACGTGGCTAAGAATTATATTTAAGTATAATCCAACAGGCCAACTTCCCAGAAGAAAGGTTGAGAGTTAGTACTGGTAGCTGTCCTGCTGGATTTCTCTTGCTGCGGCACCCCTGGCCACCTACGTTACCAACACCTACTTTACACTCGTGCTATGAAGAGAAAGGAAATACTTACTTTCATCAGGCTTATCACTGGGTTTGACAGTGGTGGTGGCGCTCCCACCAGAGGGAGGCACTGGTGTCTTTTTTGCGGTGGTGGTGGTGGCTGGTGTGGTAGTTGTAGTGGATGTGGTAGTCGGTTTGGCTACAAGGAAGGAAATCATTGCGATATCGTAAGGACCTAATGGTGACGTCCAGACCACCTGTTACACTAAACATATGTGGATCACAATGCCACCACCGAAGTACCCTGGTGTTGAGGCGCTGAAGCTAGCGGGCAAATGTGTGATTAGTAAAGCAAGCTTAAAATCCAGCGAAACAAAACCAAATAGAATCCTGACAAACTGCAATACAATGAAAGCTCCGCTGTGTTAACAAGACACAGGTGTGAGTAGGAAGTCACCCTCCACCATCAAGTCTGCGTTTGAGAAACAATACAAAGAGGCCCCTATCAATACTGTCAAAGGTCAAGTACAATAGAAGCAGCATCAATGCAAGTAATTAGCAAGTATTAACATTTTAATAATAAACCATGCAGAAAACATATATTACAATTGATAAAATAACTTGTCAAACAGTTTAAACAAAATACAACATAAAAATGTCCAAAAAAGGAACAGCACACTTAATATATAACAAAATGGTTCAAATTCTGTATTAAAGAGTAATGGCTGTGGTACATTTGTATCCCAGTATTGACCAAAACATTAGAGCATGTCTAAGTAAGCATATCTCAACCAAAATATTACAGGTCTTACATGATGCTCGCATAATCTAATAATTCAATTCACTTACGTATCACTGTGAAGTTCAATTGGCGCTCTTTGCAGATGGTGTTGGCTGTCGGAATTGGGATGGTGTTGCACACAATAACCTTTAGTGACTGACTTCCAAGCATCTCCTCAGTGATTGTGAGAGTGTCTTTTGTATCTAGCGTTCCATGTGTTGTTGTATTCACCCATTCATAGCTTCTGTCGAGTGGATTGCTATCAGCAGTTACTGTTACTGTATCGCCAGGATAATAAGAATCTTGTACAGGTTTCATCATCAGCGACCGTGGACCATCTACAAAGGAGCAACAACATGTTAGCTACATATTTTACATTTGTAATGTAGATAATAAACAAACATTGCTAAGTACTAATATAGCCAGCCCAATTAAATGTACTTTCTAACTCGGCATGTAAGGTGGAACAAGACACTGTTGGACTGATGTAGACAAAAGTAAAGATACCTTTCAGTTTCAAGTGTTAGCTCAACAGAGCTTTCAAGACCCTCTCGGTCAGTATAAACTGCCCTCTGGAGCTTACACTCGAGACTATGAGAGGCATCCATACTCCCTTCCATGTTGTCTTACTGTGCAGTATGATTATTAGCGGTTATTAGTAGTTTTTATCATGTCATTAATTAACATGGTTCATAAAAAACATAAAACAATACAATTATACAAATTTACTTAGGTTAATAGATAACGTAATAACAAATATGGTGTAACCAATCAAACTTACAATAAACAGTGAGTTGTGGCGATGTGTATTTAGTGAGCACATTGGCAGTTGTAGGTACGTTGTCAGCTTCTTTGTCTTTCACTGTGCCAGGCTTTAGTTGATCAAAGTAAGTCCGACAAGTGTAGATCTGTCCATTGTCTTCTGGCGTCAACTCAGTGACGTGTGTGTATTTCACTGTGTTCCCCGTGGTTTCATCCATGGCTCGTAGACCTCCTTTAGTGTTCTTCCACTCCATCACAGGAGCCCACTTTCCTTGGTACTTCACCTTACAACTGTACTCGATGTAGTCTCCCTCTACGGCCTTGTTGCTTGTGATGTTGTTCCCACATACAGGATCTCCTTCTGTAATTACATTAAGATACATGTATATACTAAGTCACGTAATATTAAAATAGTAAGGCCGTTTATTGTTTAATAGTTGGTTTATGGATCCACCAACCCGATTTTTCACTTTTTGAAGAAAAAACATTCTTAACGTTCTCGTTGTGTCGTGTTTTAACCAGAAATGTACAATATTGTGTTTTTGCACACTATGCAATCTGCTGCTCTATTTGAACAGCAACAACAAATTTTAAAAGAATATCAGCTTTTGTGTACATGGAATGGAATGTACATGGAATCTAGTGCATGATTACTGCATAGGCATTACATATTGCCATTTATTGGGTAATTCCATTCCAATACAAATTGATGGAATTGTTCTTTGTAATGTTAGTTAGAACAAACATGTTGTTGAAAGTTAATGCGCATAAACCTGACAAAAATCACAATTTGTTCAACAAATCATTCAGGAGAGGGTTTTCAGGCATCGATTGTGTGCTAAATACACATATCTTAGTCAAAAGTTGTATATGTTTTGTGTTCATGCATCCAGTGTTCATATCAGAGCAATATGATGCAAAGATGCAACCTTGTATACTTGTTAAAAATTAGTCAACTTCAGACCAAAAAAAAATATGTGGGGTAGCAGATATTGTACTGTAACTTTTATTATGCAAATCAAGAATAACAGGTATGCCTAACTCCCAATATCTTATCTTATGCGGTGCGTAAAAACCAGTGGATGTTTAATGGTGTTTGTACAAATTGGAATTACAGTTTGAGAAGTTAAATTCAATTCATCAATTCCATAGATTCTGACCGGTCTCCGCGATCGAGGAATTTCCGTTAGAAAAACGTGAATTCCATTTCAAACCATCAATTCTGTTAATTTCGTCCATTTTCTGCCATCACAGAAATTCAACGTCCCTATATTATCTCACATGGTCATCAAACATAATTTTTTCTAAATGTACCGCATAGTATACACATTTTTGCACATAGATCATTAGTATATGCAATAACTTGGAGCCTGAAAATGTGTGTGTGGGTGCATGCAAACGTGCGTGCATGCGTGCATGCTTGAATGTTTTTATTCTGACCCATAGACAGAATATCCACGTTAATTATTATCATAATATAAGATGGTTATGCATATGGAGCCTGAGAAAATTTTGAAATCACAGTTGCTGTTTTGCGAGGGGCCATGTTTGAGGACTACAAAATAGTACATATGTTCATGGTAACTCCACATTATTTTGTGACTCACCAGTCTGTATATAACCATCTCATATATCAAAGTCAATACTCTATGGGTCAGAGTAAATACACAGAGAAAATGTCAAGGCTCTAGCCCTTCTCATTACTGAGTTATTGGACCTCAAACTTTGTCGAAAATATATAGCTGGTAATTTATGTACAAAACCGGGTATACTTATGGTAGCAATAATAATTTTATCTCACAAACTATTAGGAGCAGAAAGTTAAAATTTGAGATTTGTTCATTTGGAGAATATCATGTAAAAATATTGAAACAATTTCAAGACGTGAGGGTCTCTGAAAATCTGATGATTCGATGTGGAAGGTGAATTTTTGTCAATTATATTGGAATATGGTTGAGTTTGTTCCCGCTTTGTAAAAAACAACTTCTGGCAATATTATATCCTCCAAGTAATGTTGATATCTTGGGAATTTTAGTTTGGTGACCCCAGTGTTTTGGTAGATGCCTTGTATGTGAAGTTTTTGGTGTCAAAATGATGTGTTTTTTTTTCTCAAAAATATCCCTTTGTCAACTGCATAACTGTTGAAATAGGCACTATAAAATGTTTCAGGTGTATCTTTACCAGTAACGTGTGTTGCCAAAACAAATTATAACATCTCGAAGCACACGTATTGATGGGGTCTTGAAAATGGGCATTACACTTTCTCTCTAGTATCATATTTATGCATATCAAAACGTATTTCAATAGTTGTGATTATACTATGTCCCATGAATAGTGACTGGGTAGAACTAAGTGGTTATTGTGTATAATAATACTATGTTTCATTGACATTTAATGAAATTACTAATTATTTCTGAAATGCTTATCATTATGAACTTGTCTCACCAAATATAATGACTTCTGAACTCCCACTAACAGATACATCCTGCAGAAACTTGCAGGTGTACTTTCCAGCTTCATTTAACATCAGTAACTTGAGTGTTAGCTGATAGTTTCCTGGAGGCGTTGTCAGCAGCCCGTACTTTGTCTCTGGTTTAATTAAAATGTCACGGATAGTTATTGGTTGTCCAACGGTTGCACTTGTAGTGTACTCATCCCATGCAAGCTCGACACTTGGGTCTGCACCACAGGCGAGAGAGACACTGCTTCCAACCTTTCCCACAACATTCTGTGGCTTCACCGTGAGTTGTCCACTTGCTACTACAATAAAACATATTGGTTAGCTGCTAACAGTTAATGCATGTCATTGCATATCATTCCCGTATACCTTCATGTATTGAATAAGGTGTGAATGAACATTTAAGTAAGTTTTTAACTAACACACACACACACACACACACACACACACACACACACACACACACACACACACACACACACACACACACACACACACACACACACACACACACACACACACACACACACACACACACACACACACACACACACACACACACACACACACACACACACACACACACATGTATGCTTGAACGAATACAGAGGAGAGAAGCTAAATATATATATATATATATATATATATATATATATATATATATATATATATATCCATCTTACGATATGGTCTCCAAACTTATATACAGCATTCTAAATGAGGCCTAACTATTGCTTTATGCAGAGGTCTGATTAGGTTTTTTCCTTATATGCTACATTTCTCCTAATCAACGCAAGAATTGTATTACCCTTTGAAGCTGCAATACCACACTGCTCTGAAGCTTTCACATCAGCACTTATTGTTACTCCTATGTCCTTTGCTTTGACGGTAGTACCTAGAAGAGTATCTCCCATTTTATAGTTTACAAGTTTCCGTGTCCTGTGTGTAGGCATTTACATTTCCAAAAATTTAATAACATCTGCCATTGTTTAGACAACATAACTCATTTGTCTAGATCGTTTTGTAAATGTTGCTTATCACCACCTTTCTAGACACTTTTGTGTTATCCGCAAATTTCAGTACGTTGTTTGTTAAATTATCGGCCAAATAATACATATAAAGTGTATTAAGAATAATAAAGGTCCTAATACTGATCCTTATGGTACCCCACTCAAAACTGATTTCCAGTGTGAAACCTCCCCATCTACTACAACACGCTGTCTTCGGTCAGTCATAAATTTTTCTGTTCAGTCAAGTATGTCATCCCGATACCATGGGCTTTTAATTTAAGTAGTAATCTTTGTCAAAAGCTTCTGAAAATTTAAGTAGATAATATCTATGGTGATCCCTCGTCTATCCACTTAGAAATATCTTCAAAAACAATATTTGTTAAGCATGACCTCGCTTTTAGGAATCCATGTTGAGATGGATTTAATAATTTATGCACAACAAGGAAGCCCACTATGTGGTATTTAATTAACCTTTCTAATAATTTACAAATCACTGATGTTAACCTCACGTTAAGATGCTTTGTTCAATAAGGTTTACCTAGTAAACCACTGAAGTGATATGTTTGTAGTGAGAAACAGCTAAGCTTTAGTAACTTTTATAGGTGCATATGCATATGATATGCAAGTCCGACGATGTTTCCTACAGACCGTCGATGAAGTTTTTTCCATCTGCCTTACAAATCCCTCAGACACGATTCCACTCAATAGGTGTTAAAAGAGTACTAGTAATATAATAATATTATAGTTATAATGTGATGATTGTCCAGCATATTGCTGCTATCATAACACTGGACATATATATTTCAATATGATGCATTGTTAATAACCTTATCTTAATAGCTATATATATTTAAGACATTACTCTTTCGCAATGTGGCCTTGTGAATAAGAAAGATAGCAAACAAGTAGCAAAATGCAATGTATTTGTATATGGTATTTTCAGCATGTTGCATCTGCAGAGAAACGTCTGAGAAACACTATACATGATAAAGAAATGAAATTTTCAACATTGTTTTCCTGTTTTCTAGAACACACAATAAGGTGGTGCATGGCATGGTGGCATAATATAGGACTGGCATAGTGGCATAATATAGGACTGGTATAGTGGCATAGTGGCATAATATAGGACTGGCATAGTGGCATAATGTAGGACTGGCATAGTGGCATAGTGGCATAATATAGGACTGGCATAGTGGCATAGTGACATAATATAGGACTGGTAGTCAGTGACAATGAAAAAAGTGTGCTAAGTCATCAAACCTCTGAGTAGGTTGTGTGTTATAGTTATAGAGTAGGGTGGGGCAAAGCGCACCCCTCTGGGGGCAAAAACGATTTGACCTACTTATTTCCATCTAAGTCGGAAACGATTAACGCAGTTACATATACTCACCTCGTAACTAAATAGTACTAGAATTGCACAATCTTACTACAAAAATGCAATTTAGTGGCATTCCTGCACGTGTCGCAAATAATTTTTTATCATGTGGGGCAACAATGCGTGGCTTATATATGTGTTGTGTTTATTTTATTGAAACATTGATAAATAATTTTATCATAAATAGGTACCGAATGAACTGTGTCATTTTATGATTATTTACACATTAGGGATACTGAACAGACATGCTGGTGACATCCCTGATATAGCGGTTTTCCTATTTTAGTGACAATCATCAGGTTGTTACGTCAACGTATGAAATATTATCACATCAAAATTGGTATTATTTGAAAGGACTTTATATACAAGTTCTGGCCATATCCATGTCATACACCCATATATATGCAATATGTGCGTCCTGTGGTCACAAAGCAACACTAAGTGTGCATGTCAAAGAATTTCGGGCCATATGACATGTGCTCTTCCTCCTTGTTCCCTGCTGTACAGGGGTGAGGGTCAGGTAAAATATTGTCGAGCCACTCTTTCTGTTCTTTCTTTCCATAGTTCAGAATGTTGTCCGGCTACGACACCTAATAAAGTAAACTAGTTGAATCCACTATGTTAAATCCGTTATGCTGTATTTCTCTAATCTGTCTAGTATTCTTCCATTATGAGGTATATTTACATACCGATAGTCATTTCTCATGCACCACAAGTTCATGCAATACACTACACAATTTGAAATGCGATAACAAACGATTTTCACTTAAATTCTAGAATTTGGACATCCGTACGCACGTGCTTCCACATCAATATGGCAAACAAATATTTTTTTAATCCAACCTGCCCCAGAAATTGATCGGTCCATCCCTAATGTGGCTGGCATCCATGGTGGAGTGCAAGCAGGAATCAGACAGTTGATAATGCCTATCTGGCGCCATCTACAGTCACTGCAAAGTACACAATGTTCACTTGACTACTGCGCATGCCAGCAAAGAGCCACTAGTTAGAGACATGATGGAGACATTCTAGCAGATCGCCTTTCCCTTCAACTACTCAGCCCAGAGCTTGCATGTCTTTCAGGTGAACCCGAGTTAGACGAGGATGCACAATCTGGTAAGATCAACATAACTAATGTACGTGTATTGCGATAATGCTTCACTGACTGTTATCATTAATTGAAACATAAACAATATTATTAAACACCAAAATCCCAGCACATTAAAACTATATACATCTACTTATATTATATACTGAAGGTTCACATCTACCTTTCACCAGGGATGGTTGTCGAGTAGGTGGGTCATGTTTGTTCTTCCACTTGAATGTATACCTAGCTATGCCCCTGACGTGTCTATCGTAACTGGTTTAACGAGGTGCTTTGTTTACCTATCGTAAAGTAACGTTTAAATTATTAAATAATTATTAGCAAACGGTAAACCTTGCAAAGTAGCGAAATAGCAAAGTAACAAAGCAACGAAGCAGCTAAATAACGAATCAACAAAGTAATGAAGTAGTGTAGTAGCGAACCTTAGCTATTTATTTGTCGCCTTTATCTATGTATGTACCAGGTTTTGCTATGTATTAACGCTATGTATATGTCGCACTTAGTATGTAATGCGTTCAGCTATGTATATGTCCCACATAGATATGTATGTAACACTTTTAGCTTTATAACTGGCTATTTTTGCTGCTACATTTCACAAATTTGCACGGGAATCCCCAACTTGTTTGACTTTTAATAGAGAGAAATAAATAACAAATGAACATTTCTGCAAAGTTTTACTGAAGTGACATTACTCCTTGTGGGTCAATGTTGAATAAATATTGTCGAAATTTAGGGTTTTTTCCTATACTTAATAAATTACATAAAATAATTGATTTTTTATGCATATCTGAAATATTATGCTTTGTATAATATTAATATGCCAAATTGTAGTAATCCTGCAAGATTTATATTTGAATAGTAAATAAATATTGTGTCATGATTGATTGTGACCAGAGCACAGTATTTTGTTGGTGATGAAGCAGTTACTATGCCAGATATTTTTTCAGATGTGCTCGCCCCCCCAACTTTTGTTTTGCCTTTTTATAGAGATAAATAATAAATGAACATATTAGCCAAGTTTTACTGACGTGGCATTACTCCTTGTGGGTAAAATACTGACGAAATTGAGCTGAAATGTGTTTTCCGTATCTTAATAACTTAATAAAATAATTTATTTTACAATTTTTTATGCGAGTTTGACTTATTATGCTTTATATAATATGAACATATCAAATTGCAATATTCTTGCAAGTGTTATATTTGATTAGTAAATACATTTCGTGTTATGACAGATTATGATCAGAGTACAATATTTTTTTAATTTTGCTGGTGACATAGCTGTTACTATGTCAGATGTTCAAAACATTTGCACTTGACCACCATTTGTTTTGGCCTTTTGGATTTCAAACAACCTTTAAAATGTTTCATTACTTTTATTGCAGGGTAATCAGCAACCTTAATGCGTGTCATTTTAAACATTAAGTTATATAGTTCCAAACTGGAATAGGTTCGGAAGTGCCAAATACACGGGTTAGTTTTTCAGGGGCTGGACCTGCGCCTGCTACTCAACTAACATAACAGTACTGGGCCAATACAGGGCCAATGCCTACTGCTGTTTCATGTGGTACTGGCCTGATAACCTATAACCAGCACTGACCCAATGCATGCTCTGCACACAGGCTGTTAACTGGGCCAATACTGGCATGCTTTACTGGGCCAATGCTGGCACAATAACGGTCCAGCACTGGCCCAGTGCATTGGCACGGTACTGTACCATTACTAGCATGCTATGTACTGGCACAATACAGTGTACTGGAACACTAATGGCCCTGTACTGTGCCGGTACTGGTGTGCTAAACTGGTCCAATATAGGAATCTCTGTGGCCTAATATTGGGATATAGTAGTATGCCTGTATGAGATAGCAACAAACACCAGGATATGAAACTAAACGTGAACAGTTTTATTCATCATAAATTTACACATCATTGGCATGATCATGCCTGTCTTGTACTAAAGCTCTCCTCTTCCTCCCGCAAGGCCTGTCTCCAGAGTTCCGGAGCCACAGCATCATCTCTTTCTGGATACTTGATTCAGTTATTCCTTGTAGGAAAGGATTCCTCAGAATGGCCCCTGAAACACACACACACACATATAATTATATATATACATATATACACACTTTTATCTAAAACATCAGTGCACTTCCTAAACAATGATTTATATTTGTGTACCAACTGGTTACGCAATCAAGAAGTAACTACCACACCCTTTCTTTTTCCAGTTTGATCCTACAACAGCTTTTTGATCCCAAAATTAATCTCAGCCTGGGCAGGCTATAACTGTAGTTTTGCACAAAATCAGGAACGAACTCCCTGTCACTTTAAAATCATCTGAAACTAGCTACCTTCCGCAAATGACATATTTTTTTCGACACTGCATTCCCATCCAACCGTTCTGTATATAATATGCCCACAAGTATAATACGCTCCCTGGCTTTTGCTGAAATCTTACAGAAATTATATATTAATTGTCATGTATAATACGCACCCAAACTTTTTAACATCAACCCCTCATTTCCTAACAACTATCAATCTTTCCCTCAACAGCTATGTACTGTATGCAAGTAGATATAAAAACAAAAAGGATGTATCTACTTCTACACCAACCACCCTGTGTCCTACTTCTGACCCCTGACCACACGCTATGTCATGCCTGTCAGTTCATTGTTCTCATCATTGTTTGCAATATTTTGCATATGTTTCTCGACTCCTGCTATAATTTTTTGACTTTTGTCCAATACGACATAGTGCAAACTCAACTGCCAACTAATTGCTATCTCCAAAAAACCTGAAAGAAAAAATCACTGAAATACCAGTTCAGTTTCAAGAATGATTGAAATAATATTGAAATTAAAAGACTAGTTATCTATTGGGCTGATAACTGATATCCTAACTTTAGGTGATTCCAGGTCAGATCCAGACTTGGGGTCAGTTATACTAAAAATACCAATTCCAATTATCAATTCCATATCAAAATAATAGCATGTGAACAGAGCAACCATAGACATACTCAATGCCCAACAAATTATTTATTTTAGACTAGCTTTATTTAATGTTTGTATATTATGGTACACAATGGCAAATAAATATGATATACACTTGTTGATTAGCTGTAATGAATAAATTTGAGTTAAAAAGTTACATGATGTAATTGAAAAAGCAACTGAAAGATAATTGAAAATACCAATTACATTTTCAAGAATTCCAATTACTTAAAAAAACTTTGGTGAAAAACCAACAATGATCACTGGTTCATTTCATTCTCTGGCCCATAACTTCAGGAAATAATTGCGCTAAAATAATAAAGGTTACATTTTTAGAAAATCATAATATATAACAGGTATGATTTTGGGTGTTTACCCCTTGTTGACATTACAGGGTATTTTTTTCAGAAGACTGAAGTGCTCAACTATAGCCACTTATTCATTGGTTAAAATTACAGTAAACTCTGAGACATCAACATTTTGACCGTTGGCTGATTTCACATGGAATGACCCTAATATATAGAACACTACAAATATACTGAGAAAAACAGGGTGGGCATTATAAGGGTTTCTAAGATATGATCAAAATAGTACATTTATATGATTAATCTGATGCTGCTTGTCGTTCAGTGAACAAACTATGCTTGTATATTCAATTGTTTCTTCCCAGTACCCAGTTACCCGATTTCCTGTCTACTAAATGCAGTTAAATGAGACCTTTCCAAAAATATTACTGAAGTTATGGGTCAGAGTGAAATGAAAATGAGAAAAATTGGAGATTGGTCAATAAAAACATGTAAAAAACAACTGATTTGAGTAAATGCAAATATGCAGAATTTCTGCAAAATCGGAGTTGGGTCATCCAAAAGTGTCAACACTTGACATGGAATCACCCCTTTACTTTAGTGCAATTGTAATGAAAACAGCAATAGATCATTTGTAATGTTTTAACATACATTATTATAAATGTGTAGCCAACTGTGCTTCCCCTACGGCTTGGACTGGTGTAGCTAAACCAGTTTGACGCAGGGTCTATACTATAGTTTACGATTGGAACAGGTTATATAATTATATAAACTGCTTCAATTGCCTAAGGCTTAAGCCTTAATGCTTCAATTATCACCCAGCTGTGTCAGTAAAAACATTAATTTATTTAACAAGTTTTCAACAAGATTGCCATCCCAAAAAACAAGTTCCATTCATTTATCACCATCTGTGAGAAAGAGTACTTTCTCATGTCCAACCTACACTGCTCCTTAACTAATGCTGCTTTGTGTCCTCTGATTCTACTGCCTATTTAAGTTTGAAGAACACATTCCTGTCAACATCCTCATAACTATTCACTATTTTAAACACTTCTATTTGGTCTCCTCTTAGTGTCCTGGTCTCTAGTGTTGTCAAACCACATTGTAATAAGCAACTTTCGTAAGTAAGCACTCTCAATTCTGGAATCATTTTTTTGCTCTTCGTTGTATTCTTTCTAGCTTGTCTATATCCTTTTTACGATATAGCATCCATGTTTGAATACAATATTCCAAATTTGGTCTAACTATTGCTTTGTACAGGGGTACAATTAGCTGTTTCTCCTTATACATGATAGTTCTCCTAATTAGCCCTACATTTTTGAAATACTCGTACTCATAGAAATGATGGTCATATACTCGTACTCGTGTTCAATGTACTCAGATTTTACGAGTACATTACGAGTACATCCGAGCACTTTTTCAATATGATATTGTAAACATTATTTAATTTCTTATTATCAAATCATTAACAACTACAATTTCAAAAAGTATGTTAGTAAATTGTATTACCTGCATATGAATCAAATTAACAATGCATATGTTCTTGTACGCATCTCAGCTGAGATATATATATATGCTTTCTAATATAGGATCATTAAAAAAACACTTTTATTATGTAAATTCTATTGCAATAACCATGATATTAATTGCAATGTAGTAGCCCCTGATTCATAATAATTATTTCTGTTACATTTAGTAGTTGTGGTTCATTTTTTACTTGGTATTGGTGAGTTTTCACAAATTCACACCGTGGATCACTTTTCTGCACATTGGATGCACTGAAGACACAAATGCTTTGCTTCAAGAGGCAGCATCTTTTGATTCTTTTCCCAGTCAGAAACCCCTAGTTCATATCCATATTTGTTTAGTTACCAGTCCAGGCCATAATCCTTGTGTTTGTTTAATTAAGCCAGGAAGTTCAGTAAGCCCATAATGAAAGGGTCATTCATCAGTTGGCCATAAAATACCTTTGTTGCTCCCACAAGTGACAGTGCTAAGTACTGCTAGCTGAGTCTTCTTCTGGAGAAGTTTGGAAACTCAAGTCAGACAGCCTGCACCAGTATTGCTTGGTGCTAATTTGTAGTGTGGTTAAAGTACAAAGGGAATATTGAGCCTTGGACATTGGAAGGTGCTAATCTACCCTCTCAGCAAACATTAGTTGTGGACTTGTGGTCACTGCCAGCCACAACATGCCTAACAGTGTTCACTGATTCATATGTCATAATTATATATTTAATGGTTATATTTCTTTATTTCTTTTCTCTTGTTACGTTGTGCTATAAAATGTATTTTGAAAAGTATTTTCAATTTAAATACATTTTACCCCATATTTTAACGCATACCCTGAACATTTGCATTTGAATGCGAATTATACCTTTGAATGGAATGCAACCCCCACTGTGGTCAGAAACATAAAGGTTTTTTTATAGTTTTCCTCATAAAAAAGTGTGATCAACTGCCATTGCGTAGTCAGCTTTTCCTGAATTATATAAATTAATTCACAATTTTTAAAATACGTTATTATTACTATGCAGAGTTACTATAATATCATACAAGATATACTCATACTCTTGGAAATATACTCGTACTCAGCTTTGAGCAATGTACTCGGCCCCAGGTTTGACTCATGTTCAGATGTATTTATTAATTTATGTTTTACAAGGAATCCCACCATGTGGTCTCTAATTAATGTTTCGAGTAATTTACATACAACTGATGTTAAACTCACTGGTCTGTAATTTTCTGGCTTGTTCCTCGATCCCTTCTTAAATAGTGGCGTAATGTTTGCCTCTTTCCATTCTGAAGGAACTATTCCTTCTTGTAGTGACAAATTAAACAATTTTGCAAGTGGTGTACTAATTTGCTCAACAATTTCCTTAAGCAGTTTTGGTGGTGTCCCATCAACTCCAGGTGATTTATTATCTTTCATCTTCTTAATTTTCTTTGCCATCATTTCAGGAGTTACTAATAACTGCCCTAAATGTTCTGATGTATTGCCCTCAAATTTAGTAAATGGAACTGGAAGTGAGCTGATATCTTCTGTGGTAAAAACTGAGCTGAAATACTCATTCAGGACCTCTGCCATTTGAAACCCGTCTGAAATTAGGTTTCCCATGTTGTTTTCCAGTGGTCCGACCTTATCTCGAACTTTTTGTTTACCTCTTACATAAGCATAGAAAACCTTGCTGTAATTTTTTATATTACCTGCCAATTTTTTTTTAAAGGTTCTTTTAGATTTTCTAATTTCAGTTGTAGCTAGGTTAAGTGCCTCTTTGTAATTTGCATAGTCTTCATCCTTTCTGGTATGCCTAAAAACCCACCACATAGTTTGCTTAAACACTATTTTTGTAATAGCTTCTTTTGACAAGTGTTTCTTTCTAGACCATTTGCCTTGTTTTTTTCAAGGGAACAAATTTATCGATGATACTCTCAATTTCATATTTTAGTATATTCCAACATTCAATTGCGGTCTTATTCATCAGCATGGCCATGTTATTCCAATCTAGCTTTGCTAAGTATTTTCTCATATCTTTATAGTTACCTTTGTGGTAGTTTCTCCTATATGTTTTTTTATTTTTACTTTCTGATTTTACATTGATATCAAAATGTATTTGATTGTGGTTACTGTTACCCAATGGTTCATGTATTTTTACACTGTCCACTAATTCTTTTTGTGATTATAAAACTATATCTAATACATTTTCTCCCCTGGTTGGTTCTAGCATGTGCTGAGTAAGGAAGCTCTCCTGAATTAAAAATAGAAATTGTTGGTCCTCACCCCCTGTACTCTCTACAGATTTCCATTGTATATGTCCATGGTTAAAATGATACATTCCCCTTTACTAACTTCCTTTATAGTATTTTGTGTTATCCTCTTCGTTTATGTTTGGACTTCGGTAAACTAATCCAATAGTTAATTTTGAACTTCCTGAAACTATTTTGCACCAAACAGCTTTATCATAATCTGCTTCGCTTTCTAATTTTATTTCATAAGCCTGAATAGATTATGTAACATATAAAATAACTCCCCCTCCCCTTCTTCCTATTCGATCTCTCCTAAACATTACGTATCCTGTCAATCCTAATTCAGCATCTGTAATGTCTGTGTTAGCCCATGATTCGGTTATACCAATTATGTGAGGGTCAATATCTTCTACCATAAATAATGTATAATTCGTTTTTCTTATTTACTATACTCCTAGCATTTAAACACACGCATCTATAACCTGCTTCAGACATGTTTTTCGGACATTCTGTTATTGGTTTATCTGTACTAGTGGCCTCTTGTCCTGCTTGAGGCATCTCTAAGTACCCCTCCCTGCGCTTCTAGTTTAAATAGTGTTTACTACCAAAAATATTTGATATGCTGCTACCCGGGCCTTGCCACTGTCTACTGCTGTTGAGAGTCCATCCGCAAATACTGCTGCCCCCTTTCCACTTTAGGTAAAACTGTACTACTTTGTGCATTCACAAGTATCATATCATAATGTAGGCTACTCGCTTGTGCTAATCAGTGCAACTTACCTGAGAAAAGTCCACTTTCAAGACTTCCAAAGAAACGTCAAACTCTGGCAATCCTCTGAATTTGGTGGTAAAATTGCATTCCATAGGTGGCGCTGCAAAAAGCTACACGTGCGCCATCTTGTGGAACAATTTTGAAAACTTCCCTGTATTGGGCCAGTGCTGGGCAAGTACGTCGACTTTCACTGTGGTCTGTCCAATGTACATGCTCAGTACCGGCTGTACCATTGACGGTACAAACGGTACTCGCCAGTATAATGCCAGCATTGGCCCAATTCTGCTATGTTTGCTTGGGGCGAGTGACTCTAAGCCATGCTGAAATTACTGCGCGAAGATATATATATTCATTCACATATCCGCCACTGTTGTTACTGTTAGCCATGCAGGTACTTTTATACAACTGAGTGAACTGACGCAACGCGGGGTGAACAAAATTGCCCAAGTTTCGAAACGGCAACAAGAGGATTGAAACCCAGGTTCTCTCGACTGGGAATCTGTTGTTCAAACCAGTACGCCACCGCGCACAATTTTCATTGTGCTGCCTTCGCCTTGCTGCTAAACAACAACTGGTACAGAATATGCAACCAACTGTGACAGTAAAGAGTTGTCGTATTCTACTTGAAAAACTTACCGTGTGCCGTAACAATCACTAGCACAAGAATACCTTCCATGATACGGAACCACACCCATAGAAAACCGTACAGTTTCTGTAGTTCAGGAAAACTGTAGATCAAGAATCCACATTTATAGACAACCGTTCTTCCGGGTTTGTTGAACCAACCCCTGCATGACGCTTTTGCGTTATTTGGGTCAGGTCAATACTTCTAATTTGAAGGTTAAACATTCGATAGGTTACCGCAGCTACTTATTTGTCGGCCGATACGGGGACCAACTCGAGCTGTATGACTATAAAAGGATCACTCCAGCAAGGTCGCACGTGTCATATAGACACGTTAAACGTCGCCTAGTTTGGCTGTAACACAATTCGTGTACTTGACTAACGAAGGATGTGTGTGGCAGGAGGTGTAGCGTTGCACAAAAAGCGGTAGATCTACCGCTTTTCAAGCTGTGAGGGTGGTAGATCGCATCGCGAGCCTCGCACCGCGGTCGCTAGAGGGAGTGTGAGAGGGGTTTCCCCTCCTGGCGGAACTGTTGTTACATTTTAGGGTATATTTGCTTAATTTTTTTGCATCTTCCATGTGACGTGTTGGTATGGTTGGATTCGAAATGAGTACTTTTAACTTTTTACTCGTGAAATCACGGTTTAGCGGTAGATTTCGGTACTAAATCGATAGACCGTGAGATTATCCCAAATTTAAGAAATTTTTTATTAAGGCGTTAGTTCGAGAGACTTAATTTGGCACCTTTGGTTGGCTTCAAAAATAGGTTGGAGGTGGGATTTTGGGATGGAGTGCGGGAGGTTACATATATAAGTATTATAAAATAAATGAACATTTCAAATTATAATATTTGCATACAAAGCATCGATCACAGCACCAGGTCCGTAGCCAGAGGGGTTCACAATTAATATCCCACCTTTTGTGAACATCATTTTTAAAATTGTGAACCCTCCGTCAACGTTACTAGTCTCGCTTATCCGACTCTGGCTCGCCTTCGTGAATTCGCCGAGAAGAGAGTCTGGCCTCAGAGGCGTGGTTTCGTTGTTACCCACTGTTAATACTGCATTTTGTGTATGCGTTCCCGTGAAGCGCCAGCAGCCAATCAGCGTCATTATCGAGATGCTACACATTTTTTTGCCCGATTTAACTTTTCATTCAGAGCATTATATGTCATATACCACCCCACACTTTGCTGTCTTTGCTGTTCTGTCATTTGGGTGTAACAACAACCTCAGGGTGTTGACAGGTTTGTGGTAAACTTGGATATCATAGGACTTGAAAATCCTTGCAAATAGTTCTGATAGTTTGTAGGGCAGACATAAGGCTTGTTGTCTTCTGCTGGTTTCTGTGGTAGTGTTCTCCTTCTTTCTCCGTTGCGTGATGTTAAACATCCAAGTTTTGTAACCGTTTGTTTTCAGCACTTTTTTTATATGATCCACCTCTATATGTTCTTGTCCTCCTCTTCTGTTTAAGGTTTTCTGCCCTTTGGAGGGGTGTCCTAACCACTGCATGATGGTTTGTGGTATAAATGGTGATTAGAATCCCAGTTAAAATACTAGTCTGTGTTGCTTTCCAGTATATCTTAACCTTGGTTGATCCATCATATTTCAGGCATATACATGTGTCTAGAAAGGCTAAGGTATTGTCCTGTTCTGGTTCTACCGTGAACTTAATGTTCTCGTCCATTGAGTTCAGATGATGTGTGGAATATTCTACTTCGCTCTCTTGTAACATTGTGAATGTGTCATCTACATATCTCAACCAGATGTCTGGGGGACGAGGTGCTTCCCTGATGGCTCTTTCTTTATAATATTCCATGTATATGTTCGTCACTATCGGAGACACCGGATTAACATCCACATACAGAAACATACGTTGAATCGAGACGTTGGCCAGGAGCTCCCACCAGTCCTGCTCAAACTTGTGTCACATGACATTGGTCATGTGACACATCCGTAACTTCAGTCTGCTGAAGAAGACCGCGGGATGCGGTAAAAAATGTTCAGATCGAATACAAAGTTTCTTGAGAAGTAATTATGTTTAATATTAATAACCGAGAAACCGGATCATCTATCCATTCAAGAATCTCTGCAGTCGTCTTGTAGATCTCACTGTACTCCACATCTGCAATTGTCTGATGTCGATAACGATGTCCCCCAGGTAACAATGACACGTGATTTCGCGTGTTCTGAAGATGAATTCACGTGTTTCAACTGGTTCAATTCATGTGTTATCGTACGTGAATTCAGGAGATTATGTGGACAAATTGGTGTCCAGACACGTGTTTTAACTGGTTCAGAACACTTGAATTCACGTATTTCAACTGATTAAAATCACATGTTTCTGTACGTGAATTCACGAGATCCTGTGGACAAATGTATTGTCCAGACACGTGTCTTAACTGGTTGATTTGATCCTGGATGCGTCCCTGCCTTGTGGGTTATAACCATATCGATCTTGAGCGCAATGACAAATCTTAAAGTTAAATGCTTCCAAAAGGTAGACTAATAGTTGTCACATGTCATGTTCACCTTATAAAGAGTAAGACGCAGTATATGTCATGTTAGTGGATATGTAGCTGTCTCTGCCATACACGATAGCAGCCATGCAGTTGTTGATTATTTCCTGCCCCGCACCCAGCTAGTCTACATGAAAAGTATTAATGATGTGGCTCTGCAGAGCAGTAGATATATTAGATTACATTTTAAACTTTGACAAGCCAGAATCAGATATTTCCCACTCTCCTTGAAGTGGTATCATAATTAATAACACTGTGTGGCAACTGGGACAGGGTGTTGGATTATTCCCTAGGGACCAGTGCATTAAGAACAATGGGCTATACAGTGACGGAATGCTATGGTCAAACAGTGAATAGGTGGTCTAACACCATGCCGAATAAGTTGCTTTTGTCAATATTGTTCAGGAAACAGTATGTTAACTTAAGCAATATACCCTCTCACGTGACCGATTCTCTCTAAAGCCGCATTGTTCGTCTAGTAGTAATTTATAATATGTCAGATAGGTGTATAAATGGTTGTACACGTGCCGTTCTATGAGTTTCGAAAGAATTGGTAGGACAGATAGAGGTCTGTAATTCATGACGTCGTTCGAGACTCCGCGTTTATATAGAAGGACCACTCTGGCCTTCTTCCATGATTTTGGAAAATGCGCCGCGACGATACTTGCATTGCATTTGTTAACTATGTGTGGTGAAATGATTTTTGCGCTCAGTTAGAGTAGTTTACAACTGATGCCATCAAGTCCTGTTGCTTTTGTCGCTGACATTTTTTTGCAGTTGGTTAAGAACAAATTCTGTCGTCATATTTGACAATTTAAAAGACGCTTTTTTTCCGGTTTGCTACGTGAGATAAATTTCTGCAATTTCGAATAATTCGGCACAGTGGTCGTAGTATTAAACTTCGATGCAATGTTCGCAAAAAGTTCATTGAATTTATCGACCATCGATCATGTTTGCGTGTGGATGCAGCTGACAGTTAGTTCGTCTCGGGTGAACTGCGCGCGTCGTAGCCATTGAATATTTTATGTGATTCCATATCACACGTGGATTTGGTATAATTTTTATGTTGTTCAATGGACTTTACGTAGAAGTCACGTTTCGCCTTTCCAATTTCATGATTAACATGGTTCTTGGCAGACTTATACATCGCCGATGTGCGAGGATCTTTTGAGTGTTTTGTGCGATCGAATAGGCGATCTCTGCCCATTATTAATCTAGCCAGATCTGCTTTAAACCAAGGAGGTTGCTTGATAGTCTTGACACGCCTTTCAACAATCGGGGCTCGTTCATTCAGCACAGAAATGTACAACTGCTCGAATAGATCCAGCTTTACGTCGACGTCGTCCGTCATGTTGATCAATGAACGCCGGGCATTGGTTAGCTGCTCTGTAAACCGGCGTTCATAAAAGTTTAAAAAATCACGATAAAAGGATGGTTTTGTGCATGTTCGTGTTGGCAAATGAGCCGTTATGTTTTCTAACAACGGTCACTGGGCAGTGATCTGATAGACCGATGGACGCCACAGAAGATATCAGCGGGTTTGAAAGGTTGTTTACGTATACGTGATCGATACACGAATATGATTCCGGGCGTGTAACTTCGCATATCAGTTGGTCTAGTCCCAACATGAGCAAGTAGTTTGTTCCTTTTATCAAATCCATATTCACATATCCCAGAACATAGACGTCAAATCCCAAACATAGTGAGTTTTCAATATTCGAGACAATTTCTCGATCTGTTCGTACCATAGTTTTACGGGGTATGTAAATAAAACACACAAGAAAAGACGTGCTTCTAGGTGGCATGATTTCAGTCCATAGTAATTCTAGGTCATCGCATTCGAGATTACGACGACGAACATAGCTCAACGCTGTCGAAACGTATGCGACAGTCCCCCTCCTCGCTTTCCTCTACGATCGGCGTCTTTCCGGCTGATGGTAACCGTCAATCTTAATTCTCACGTCATGGTCGTTTGACGTGAGGAACGTTTTTGATATGCCGAGAACATCTATTGGGGGGGGGGTCCACCTGAAGTTCATGCATTTTATTTGATACGTGATTGACGTTCCAGCTAGCTATTCGTATGCATTTTCTAGCTAACCCAAATCCCGTTGTTTTTCCAATCATGACGTTTCCGTTTGAGATGTGTGCGCCCTTATTGCCAAGTAGAAATATAAGGGCGGACGTCGAACACAACGCGACTGGCCAAGCACACAATGTAGTGGGGGTGTGGGGGTGGGGGTGCAAGGGCGGATTCAGGATTTAGAAAGGGGGGGTGAAACGCCGGAGGAGCGATACGAGAAGCGAAGCGCCTCAGGGGTGGGTGAGTGGATGTGTTAGAGGGTATCCCCCTTCCCAACCATTTGAGGTTTTTTAGACAAAACACTTGAAATTGTGTAATTTGTGACACCCATAATCTGCTTTTAAGCGAGTTCTGGTCTAATGTAATCAACCCAAAATTCAGACTTGCAACATCGTACGAATGTTCCGTATACAATACGGATTTTCGGGAGGAATACGACCTTCGGCCGTGACCCGTTTTAATACGGATTTGCTGAAAATATAAAAATCGTTACAAAGTAGTCCTATGTATGTTCTTGTATTCGTCACATAAGTATAACTTCGAATGTCAAATTTACTTTGGAGTCTAGAGTTTCGGCAAAACGCAGCGCATTTTGTTTCATTAACACCTGTAGGTAGGCCTGTTCCAACGAAGAAAATGCGGTGGGTCTGAAAATGTCCAAACGTAAAGACAATATTAAACATCTGTCATGTGCAATTTATTTCAATAGTGACTAAAACAACTATAGTAATGCAAACTACATGCATTATCTATATTACTCAGCACACCCCTTGCCAAGGAAACTGTGTTTAAACGCTACTGCCGCTGGTTTGACTGAAGTGAATGTCAGGATCGTTGTGGTAGCGGGGCGCACTTTGGCCGAGGGGCCCACTTTACCCACTTTCCCCTAGAAGGCATTTCAACTACAGTACCCACATTGCACTCACTGTCTGCAAATCGATGGGGCATCTTATTGAATGTTGAGGTTATGTATACATCCTTTTCGATTTAATTAATGACAGACCCTCTTATTTTGTAGCAATGTGCTCCGGCATCAATCTGATAAACACGCACACACGAACATACATGCACACACGCAGTGACGTAGTGAGGGTTGTTGGTGCCCGGGTGCAAAACGCAATTTTATTTTTTATTCTTATTCTTCCTTCGCCTTCCTTTTCTGGTTTTGAGCATCACTCAGTTTTCGTGCAGGCATGTCTGCGTGCGGGCAAACCGTATATTAATAATATGTTTAAATCCACTATGCAATGAAACAGCATATAGTCCGAATAAAATGTTAGGCATAGGCCGGTATGTATATAAGTATTCGTATGTGCTCTTCTGTCTATGTGTTTTATATGTACGTATCCATATAATGAAAATATAATATGTTCTTTAAAGGTCACACCTAAATAATATTAAACCATTATAGGATGACACTCGATTTAATAATCCCCCTGTTACCACAAATTTCAAGCCGGTAGTAGTGCGTAGCTAACGAATAGGGACTTTGCAAGCTAAACCACGTGGCAGCAGCACACAAGAATGCATACAGAAGCGATACTTGTCAGTACACTGCGCCATCTGTGCATGATCCCGTTTTAAGGGCGGTCGCATAAGTTCTCAAAGTCAAATTACCACCTCAGAAATATCGGCAGAATCCGTCGATATATCTCTCACGATGCAGCAAAAACACTTATCCATGCGCTCGTAACATTAAGAATTGATTACCGCAATTATTTACTTCATAGCATGCGAAAATTCAGCGTCTGCAGAATACATGTGCGGGTATCATTAAAAGAACCAGTCGCCGTGCACACATCACACCCGTTCTGAAAGAGCTACACTGGCTTCCAGTCCACTGCCGTATACAGCACAAGATCCTGTCTCACACATTCCGTGCTATCCACCGCCAAGCACCGGAATACATCATTGGTCTGCTGTCCGTGTACAAACTGACGTGTTCACTGCGATCTGAATCAACCTTTTCATTGAATGTGCCTCGAACACGAACAACTACGTAAGGTGATCACACGTTTACCAACGCAGCGGCGACTCTGTGGAACAGTTTGCCTCCTGATATCAGAAACTCTGACAACTCGTGCATACCTGAGAGAACATTATGTTTACCTGCATTATTTAAATTTAATTAATGTATTACTATCATTTCAATCCATGTATACTTTAATTTAATAAATTGTTTTAATTACGCAATTCCTTGTATACTCTTAGTTGTATTGTTCTTAACGTGATTTATTATTTTAATTATTTAATTCCATGTACGTACACTTTTTAGTTGTATTGTCTTTAATTTAATTTAATTGTATTTGTTATCTTAAATATTAATTTAATGTATACATTTAGTTGTACTGCCTTTAATATAGTTTATTAGTTTAGCTATTTCATCCAATGTATACGTTTAGTTGTATTATGATGTATTAATGTTTTTATATTATGTATATATATTTTTTATATACATTATTTCTTTTTAGACTACTGTACAGCGCCATTGAGCACTAGGTGATTATGGCGCAATATAAACATCGTATTTTATTATTATTTAAGATTATTATAAAAAAAATGGGTGGAGGTTCGTTTCGGAAGGGGTGGGGTTCGGGAAAAGGGGAATTCGCGCTAATCCCCTGATCCACCTGGCTATGGTTCTGGACACCATCAACGCATCACATTGTCTTTGTATACATAGTAGTTGGCCATAACTCAGTAGGGGGCGACAGAGGTATTTCAAGTACAACGGCTAGGTTAACACACACTAGGCCCTACAACCTACACTCTTTGCTACAACTATGTTGCTATAATACTATGTATGTCTACTGAATGATCACACCTATGGTATTGATTGTTTGACGTTACGTTGGGTGGTACACTAACAGTTTGTCATTACGATTGTTCTAAGATATAGACGTGGTAACGAAGAGTTATCGGGTACCGCATTTAAGTTGATCGACTTACCTCCTTGCATAATAATCTCTAACACCAGAGCGTTCGTCACAGGTTGTTATGTGACAGCAGCAAAGAAGTATACATTACATATTGCCATTTTCACTACACATGTGTTGACGTTACTTGAGCGGACACTGTTTGTTTAAGTACTTCCTGGTCTGTTGAAAGACAGCGCACCCACCTGACAGCAGTGAACTCTGACCTGGCCTGATATATGTTGTGCTTGCTCACGCCTCGCTGTACACCTGTGGCATGCGACATACATCCCCGATCATGGCTATCCTGAATAATCACGGTGCTATATGATGACAGTTTAATGTACTTTTGTACTAGATAATATACGCACATTTATTTAGCACTACTTAGAAGACTATGTTTTCGCAATAGTAGAACTAGTGTAATTGTGAATGCAAATTGTCACTATTGAAGGTAGTATAGTGGCCAGCTTCCGTCTCGTGACACAATGCTTTTCTTACCTGCTTCATGTCGGTAAATTGCCAGCATGACGCCTTGCACATTTTCATCTCCTGGTTAGTCCGTTACGCTTCGATGTCAATAGCAGAACCGCCATTAAGACTGGCTCGCCAGGTAGATCGGTCTTCGTTTGCAAGTGCAGAGGGTCGATGATATAGTGTCTCAGATTTCTTTTGATCACTAGGTAATATATAATTTTGAAACTTATTATTTTAAATACAATTATTATATTTTTGACATATCTGATTGTCAAATATCGTCTAACTACAAGAGTGGATCCAATCCTGGGGGGTGACGCCCAGTTTCCCGCAAAAGACATCCTGTGGCAGGACGTCTACTTATCGAAATTTCTACATATTACACGCACGCGTGCGCATGCTTACGCACACCTTGGTATCCCTATCATAAGGTCACATCTCCGGCAAAGCCTGATATGTTGCATGAAAAGGCGGCCTCTAAGGAAGGTGGCCTCTGGTGATAGGAGCCTAATAAGAGGGGGACCAAGGTATATTGTAATCTACATCAGTTGAACATACGAAATAGCAGCCAAATAGCATGAATATTTGTTTTGTGTAAATATAAAAAAAATTATTCCCACCCACTGTTTTGAAAATTCACTAAATTCTGGTTTGAACATGGGTGATCGATCGACACCTCGATCAACGCCACTAGAGTAGATATGTGAGAACACCTCCTGTGCATCGCAGCGATTAGTTATGGTCAGAGATCTAGCATTTTGCATGCTTTCACGATGCATACCTTCAGGTTGACTGTTTACAACGTTTTGGAGTTATTAATCTGCACACCATTTGTCTTCCCCGGTCTTATTAACAGGCATCACAGCACCATCGTGTGCTTGGTCGTGCATCTTTCGGAAATCCAAACCGAACAGCTCGACCTATTTGGCGACGGCTGTGCTTGTGACTCTAGAGCAACACAAAAGAAACGCCAATAAATCCTCTAGGATTATCTGTTTAAAACCCACCATTCGCATTTCGGACATGCTCTTCTGCTGGGGTGGGGGGTTCACAATGTCCTCATCTCAGGAACGATTGCATGAGGGCGACCCCGAGGTGTATGGACAACTGATTCTGACTTTATAAAAAAACATCTGACTGAAGAGGGGGATTCGCCCATGAACTATAATAGTGGTGTATATCAGCTAGAAATGATGTGACATTTTGTAGTATGCCTGAACATTGTTTGTGTTAATGCTAGCAGCAAATTGTGTAAATGCTAGAAGCTTGAATAAAGTTAAACACACAACTGACAAAATGTTACACATAAATTAAAAATTATTGGACTCGATAAGCCAGCGGCTTCCTTGTCCACTTGCCATCTGGATGTTTTGTCTTGGATCTTGTCAAATATTTTAAAACTGCTGCCGCGGGCTGTATGGTAATGTTATTTATATAATTTGAGTTAACTCGCACCTCCCACATGAAAATCCCACATTCCACCAACACTTTTTGAGGCCACCCTTCCACCTCCCACCATTTTGTTGTACCAACCTCCCACATGCTGCCACGCCTCCCTCCATCATAATCACGTCTCATGAGTGGCCTCCCCTCCTTATAAAACAATTGCGCTTTAACATAAGTGTTGGCCTTAAAACAGGAGACTACTGTGCGTGCGTGCGTGCGTGCGTGCGTGCGTGCGTGCGTGCGGAAAACTGGGCACCCCCCTTTTTAGAGTCTGGATCCGTCCATTGTAATAGCGTCCACGTCGCATTTGGCTCTTTGCTAGGTTAATGCTGTAATATGTGCTTTGAATCAAGCATAAACTTTCAACTTTGCTGCAGGTAATCATATTAACGGGAAACAAAAGTCATGGGGTTATGCACGTACAAGATATAATACAAACTAACTACGTGCAACTAAAATCAAGAATATCACACCAGTGATTTACTAAGAATGTGTTATAAAAGTGGGAGATTCCGGGCATTTCCCACCAGCGCGACCGATAAGCATAACACATAACCAAAGCAGTCTCAACAAGAGTTCAACAAGGATTTCTTAGTAAACCACATGCGTCGTATTCTTAATTGTCATTGCAAATGGCTATGTTTTAGTAACTCTTATAGGTGCACAGGCCCAGCACCATGACTTATGTTCCCTTTTAACAAATGTATTGTCTTTTTGAAACTGTCCGCAAGAGGCTGCCACTAGAATAACGTTTCTATCCCAACTCCCTGACGGTAGCGCCACTCAGCATATTGATCACCACTGTCACAACTTAATTATAAAATAAAAATATACAGTTGCTGAATGGTATAAAGAAATGGTTGGCTGGACAACGTCATTGTTATTTACGGCTAGTTACGTCATTGCAACAGGCAATTGAGTAACGTAACATAGATTAAAAAAGCAAACGTTATTTTGATTCTATACACATTTTCAATACAGATGCTATCCACAATTGTATGAAACTCAGATAATTATCGAAAACCATTAGGAGTTTACCAATTGAAACAAAAATGTACAGAATCTGCACATAATATATATGTTGTGGCTGTGGTAGTCTCGCTTATCCAACTCTCGTGGACCTTCAAGAACTCGCCCGAGAAGAGAGTCTGGCCCAATTGGAGTTGTCTCATTGTTACCCACTGTCACCACTCTATTTTGTGTAGGCGTTCCCGTGAAGCGCCAGTTGGCATTCAGCGTTGATCGTTATCGAGATTCTACACGAAACTGTTTTGCTTGATTTTACTTTTCAATCTGATTGTTTTTGTCAATATAATCAAAGTTTAAAGTTACTTCGAATTGCATCGTATACCTGATAAAAGTCTCGCACATTTTATGAGCTAGCCAAATCCACGGATAAGAGTCTAATTAATCTAATTATGTATGTGTTGTGTCGCCAGATAGACTCTGACGTTTGCTATGGTGGGCTTAACTGAAACAAGATGATAGTTTAGCTAACACAACGTTTGTTGCGAAACATGGCTCACACGGCTGGAAAACGCCGTGGGCGCCAAACAGGCGAACCCCAAAGCATACAAAACTAAATCACGAAACGTATATCGGTAAATGATACATCAAATTCCTCCTTGTTTAGCTTTGAACTTGTAACATGAGCAATACATGCAACAGCCGATAAAAATATTAACCAGTTCGCAAATAGTTATGCTCAAGATCACTTTAACAGTTCAGACTGCTGATAAGCACTATTTAACTCAGGCAAATGCTTCAGAGACAACGTTCGTCATGTACCTCAAAGCGACATAGTCTGCATGTAATCAATTAGAGGTTTAAATTTACAGGTAATTTGCGCAGTTTAGTAGACCTGCGAGTCAGTGTGAAGTTCAGGCTCAAATGTTTCTGTAAGCATCGTGACTTCTCTATTCGTTACTTCTGTCGGGTCAGGTGCTTCATTAGGACGACCGACTGTAGATACCGATCTAGGTACTGGCGATCCCTCTGTGACGTCTCCCTTGCCTCCAACGTATCCTTTTCCTCAGGCGGTATTACATGGACACCTGTGCTAGCGTCTTTACGTTGATCGAGAAACGGGGACTTCTTCATACTCGTCCACCAGCCAACCCGACTGTGAGTGAGACGGAGTCCAACTTTGTTTTGAGTACGCCAGGTAGCCATTTGGGTGCACTGACGATGTCAGGCAACGCTGCATCATGACACCGTGCAATGTCGTACTTGTCAAGCAAACGATTGTCCAAGGCAGGATTTAATCGCGGTGTCACGTCGGAAGCATTTCTTGTCCCTTGAGTGTTTGCACAGCACGTTCCGCAAGTCAGTTGCTTGTCTGATGGTATGGCAGACTGCGAATGTGTTTGATACCATTACTTCTGCAGAACGTCTGGAATGCTTAGCTAGTGAATGCAATTCCAATGTCCGAAACCATGGACAGTCCTTGTGTTGCAGACGTTTGACAAAGTCTCACCATAGTGGCAGTTGTAGTTGAAGACATGAGCATCGATGTATTTCGAACGAGTGTCTACAACAACGAGAATCCCATGGGTACAAAGTTACGTTCGGTAGCAACTTGCTGTGCTGTGTGTGTATAATCTGTAAAAGTCAATGCTAACCTTAAAGAGCCCGTGATTTACATGCTTTAAATGCATACATGAAAGTATACAATTCCACAGATAAAACAATTATTCCTCTACCTCAATTATATCAAAAGTAATGAACCGTCAAAGCACAACTTAAGGAAATTGTTCCATGCCCTGAACGCTATCAAAGCCACCACCCGCCCTCCCCCACGGTGCGTGCACGATGCAGACAGGCACTATGTGGGCACTGACCAAGGAAAGGCAGACACCATCAGGCAGTGGTTCGAACAACAATTCAAAAACTCTGTTGGAGACCCACTAGTGCCCTTCACTGGTGAACCACGGCCACTTCTCCAACCAATAACAACGGAAGAGATAGAGCGAGCACGGAAATCGCTGCGGAATGGCCGCGGGACTGGGCCAGACAGGATCCAAAACGAACTGTGGAAATACGTCGGAGATGCCTTCTCGACTGCCATCTCACACACCATCAACACTGTGTATGAGACCCATACCCCACTTGATGCAGTGGGCAGAGGCATCCTGGTGCCACTGCCGAAACCAAAGAAACAGCTCGGACCTGTGTTTAATCTCAGGGCGATTGAACTTCTCAACATTATCCGCAAAATCCTATCCACAGTGGTTCTTCGCCGCATCCAACACAAGGTCAACTTGTTCACTGGGCCATGTCAAAGCGGCTTCAAACAGGGCCGCAGCTGTGCGGACATTGTATGGGCACAGCGCATCCTAGTGTCGGTAGTAATGTCACGCCACTAGGATTTCCACAAGATGGGCATTGACATGTCCCGCGCATTTGACAACGTACAAAGACACATACTACTAGAACTTCTGCACCTGGCAGGTTGCAGCGATGGCGACCTCCGACTTGTGGGCCTCCTTCTCGCAGGCACGCACTTGATGATTCGAGTAAGATCCGCCCAGTCAGTCTGGTTCGAGACAACTCGGCTCCCCACAAGGCGACAGCTTATCACCGGTGCTGTTTACATGCTACCTTGCGGTAGCTCTAGTTGTGGTCAGGCAGAAAACAACCAGGCCTAATCCACCCATTTCGACCCGGGGCATGCCACGCCGAGAGCCACAGGGCTTCGTTTTGTCGACGGCATGCACCGAGCTAACCAACAGAAATCTTAACGAGATAATAACTGACAACGTCCACGTATTCCTCGCGAACACATTTGAGACAGACGATGCTGGTAACATGCGAGAAGTGGCGGTCCAGTAAGACCTTAGGATCTGTACCCTGCAGCACCAAAGGCGTGCAAACTCGATGCATACTTGGCGACGTCGCATGAAGATGTGGATGCGCAGGCCCAATATACCACTGGACAAGCGAATACTAGTCTACAATACGATGGTCGTCCCAGTTAAGCTGTAAAACTGCAACAGCTGGGCAGTAAAAACCTGTTTACTCCATAAGCTAGATGTCTGCCACAGAAGCCAAATGCGATCGATATTGGGTATGCGCTGGACTAACGGGATTATATCCAATGAAGATCTGTATGTACGCTTTGGCACAGGACCGCTGTGGCACAGGACCGCTGTGGCACAGAACCGCTGTCACAGCAAGAACGGAAGATGCGTAGATCTATGTTCGGCCATGTGTTGCGCATGCCCAAGGTTTGCGGTTGCTGTGTCAAATCGATACAGGGGGCGAGTTGGTAGGCACACCACCAAATTATTTGACGTGTTGCACTCAGACCTCAAAGGGCGTTAAGTTACGATCGGGCAAAGACCTTGTAAGACTCAGAGAGATGGCGACTGACCGGACTAGATGGCACGGACTATGGGGGGACTGATTGTGACATTAAGATGTCCCCAGACTATTCCTATCGCAGGAACAGTTTGATGGTGATGAAGGAAATTGGCAGTTGTTAAATCAAATTAGTAATTGTATGTTGATTTTACATGCTTGAAAAAATTGGGTGTGGTCTATATGTATATTGAATGGAATAAAAACAGTTTAGAGAGTTCAGGTTGTGTTGATTGATATTTGTAATGGCGCAAAATAGGCCTTTCGGATTTTGAAAAAAAATCGGGGAAAGAAATCATATCTCTGCTAAATTGCAGTGTAAATATAACATTTATTTTACAGTGTTCAGATTCAAAAGCTCTATCAAATGGCATGATTTAAAAATAACTTTGTTGAGTTTGAAAAGGCACTTTGGAATACCTAGTCAAAGCTTTTAATTTGCCAGGTTTTCATAATGAGATTGTGTAACCAGGTGGTAATTACTTATTGATTGGCCTCTGGTCTTGCAGGTGTTCATTGTCTGAGATATGTACTATAGGCAGTAACGTGTCATAGTCTCATTACATATAGTACAACACCCCATGGAGAAATATTTTAGTGTACAAAACGACTGAAAGGTAAAACTGTTGAAAATACGTGATACGGAGTAAACAAAACAACAAAGTGTGTATTTTTAAAGGTTTTTGCATGGAGTGCCAACAGTGCTGTTTTGAGCAAACCGTGTTTTTAAATATGTAACCAGATCATTTGTTATGTTTCTATTGAGATATCTGCCTGAATTAAGGATCATAATAGCTACTAATGTTTTGTTTATTGCAACAATTAGTCATATGGCAAAAATAAGTACATTCACTGTGTTAAAATATGCATGAAACGGACTACACTTTAACTGGTTATGTCATTTTACCTAAACAAGTCCTTCAAGTTGTACCATATACATTCAGAAATAAATTAAACATAATTAATGGGAATGTTGTTAATCCTGCTCAATTAATTTTTAAACTTAAATTTGCATTGCGGAATTCATACTTGTGACCCACACTGGAAATGTGCAGAATTGTAATTTATTTTGTTTTATTGCATGAATCTTACGCATTATATTTATTATTCTCTGATTGACTTGAGTGTTTGTGTGGGTTGTGTGTGTGTGTGTGTGTGTGTGTGTGTGTGTGTGTGTGTGTGTGTGTGTGTGTGTGTGTGTGTGTGTGTGTGTGTGTGTGTGTGTGTGTGTGTGTGTGTGTGTGTGTGTGTGTGTGTGTGTGTGTGTGTGTGTGTGTGTGTGTGTGTGTGTGTGTGTGTGTGTGTGTGTGTGTGTGTGTGTGTGTGTGTGTGTGTGTGTGTGTGTGTGTGTGTGTGTTGCTTTCTTTCTGGGGGACGGGAGGGGGGTGACTTAAACACGATATTAGTAAAGTGGGGAATAAATTGTCATGATAACTTTGTTGACCGCATCAGCTATGAATTCTAAGAAGTGAGCAACACAGCTTCGTGGGAATTGCATATATTTTATGCCATGCACATAACAATGTTCAATGGTCTAAGCATTGATTCACCATGCCGTGATGCACCCTAAGTACGTTTTCAAGTCTAGCCAAGTCGCTTGCCGTGTAGTCTCTCCGAGTGTAGGGAGCTCTGATGACGTATTAATATCTTGCACCTATGAGTATTTGCTAGGTTACATGGGGATGGTCAATGTAAATGGCCTTATGGATGGATTTGCTGTTATACGTTGATTTATGCTGGCTCGTCTGATAGTTCCTGTGTGTCTTGGCCATACAAGAACCCTATATGTTTATCCGTGTCATGTTTTCGCAGCAAGAATACTTCTGTGTAATTTGTATTAGTGTGTAATTGTTTGCATCATGTTGAATCCGTTATGGGGCCAAACACTGCACACGGTGTTCTACCTAGATTTCACAAATGAGTTGTCGATGTGAATATAGATCATTCAACATCTTTCAGCAGTTTTTTGCCTTAACGTTCTCTCCTCAAATTGATTTTTTCGGTCGTTCATCTCGTTTCAGGTTCATTTTACAAATCAATTTACCTATCTAGCATCCACTAGGGCCCAGAGGTCGGCAACCTGCGGCCCGCGGGCCAACTGCGGCCCGCGTAGCTATTTCATGCGGCCCGCGGACTAACAACGATATTGTGCAAAATGCGGCCCGCCCCTGCCACATTGGTATACAAAATAACATGTCCACGTGGTGAACATAATAATATACCAAATATGTATTTTTACTTCCTTTAATATTTAATGAATTCACTTTTGCGTATGCAGACATGAAAGTATGCAGCGCGGCCCTCCTATGGAAACAACTTTAGCTTGTATTTAATGTGTTCACATTGTGGACAGATCTGTGCGTTACCTATTGGAAAACTATTTTCAGTAAATAAACAACCTAACTAAGTTGCATTTGAAAAATAGTAAATATCCCAAAAAGCCATTTTGCCCCATCCTTGGGCAAGACGGTCCTCTACCTGAGGTATCACGGTCTATAACCCCCTCCCTGTGGTTTTTACTTATACAGTCGCGCCTCGTTATTACGCGGATTCGGATATAACGCGGTCGGTCGTGGACCCCGAATTTGGGCCTGCTTAAACCTACTTAGAATTACTTTGACAATTCTCAAGAAACATTAGGCGAGCAATATCAATGAACCAGTATCAACGTGTTGTTTGTTTTGCGCTGTCGCCGACATCAATCGCTGTCGCTTGCTTCGCTTCGATGGTTTTTAAATTGCAATCGAGATTCACAAATACGCCTCCCGTAAGAATCAGATAAACAGTTTTAAATGCATTTAGTATGCAATGCCAACATAACACTTGGGTGAAATGACATGCTTCCATTACATCGTAAATTTAATCGTTTTCGCGACGCGAAACCAATATGTCAAATTCCTAACCCAAGGCTCTACCGGTGCGCGAAAATACGAATTCGTCATCCGCACATGAAGTGATGAATCGATGTTAAGTGGTGCGTAATAAATTTATGCTTCGGTCGAGACCAGTTGAAAGACGAAGTGAAACAATTATTAATTCTACCTATTGTCGTTTTCTGTTTTTTATCAGCTTACATACTACGTTTGTCAAATCATAATTTATACATTTTTGGTTGCTCAGGTCCAGGTTATTATTTTCGATTCGTAGGCCTATTGGTCCAGTACATCATCATCGTAGTAGATCTATTCCATAACATTTTACGTACATGTGTTTTATTCAGTTCAAGAGTCAAGAGTGTGTGACATTTAAAAATAATACATGTTGATGCTAGTATACTTGTTTAATAAGTTCCATAAACTGCATATTTGCGTATAAGACAGTGCTGCAAGCACACGGGGCTTCGACAGCGTTCTTGGGCTTGGAGCAGCGGGCAGCGGGCAGTGATCGCTGTTGTTTAGTAGCTCCCTGATGGCAGATATGAGAACACCTAACGCGCCTCGCGTACAGCGCGGTCCGAAGTCGTGGACCCCGACTACCGCAGTATAACGAGGCTCGACTGTATGAACGAACTATTGCCTGAAATTAAAATGTATATTATATACAAACGGTATGATAGTAATATACCATTATGGTTGTTAAATTTAAATGGGAGTTAACATATAATACATACCTTGCAATCCATAAATAATTTAATATTGGTTTAGTGATATTCCATCATAATTACAGCCTACGGGCTAGCAGAACGTAAATTATACAATGTTCGTATTATATTCAATGTATTAAACATAATTGGTCATGTGTAATACATTTGACAAAGTGTGACCATGTGCGTGTGGGATAAGACATACGGACTGTCTTGCCCCAGAGACGTGTGTCTTAATAAGATGTATACAAAGCACAACATACTATTCCACATTTTGTATTGTTTGATCTGTCAACTGATTAATAATATTATCATGTCACCAATTAAGTCCATGATTCATGATTCACACCGTTGTATGGTGAGTTTCACCATTTTACTATTGGCAAAATATTAGATCAATGCATATAAAAGTTTAAAAACACACTGATTTAATTAAGTCTGTCTCGTGTTGCTGAACTTTCGGGCGGGAATCAGATAGAATTAGCTTAATTTTGCACCAGATTTGGAACATTCAGAGTTATATATTTTGAGTACGTGGTGGAGGCCTTTTTACCTCCAGGAACCGTGTTGCCCCAGGTTACCATACTACCTTATTTGTGTTTGAGTGATAATGTGTTGTTTTACCTAACGTTCGTCGCCTGCCAGCGAAATGGCGAACGGAGTTGTACGCTGATGGAAAAGGTTCAAGACTAAGGAGGTGCCAAGCAAAGCTCTTCAGGGCACACTCCATCATCCAACGGGAAAGCCCGTGTGGCAAGTCGATGAAAATGCAGAACGTAATAAGGGTCGCCGTGAAGACTAAACTGTGTTCGCTCTTGCTGTCTATACTACCGGCAGTTCCAGCACCTTGTGACCGAGATAAATGCGCGATATGAAGAACTCCTCTAGTACACCGAAGTGAGCTGAGGCGCGCAGGAACAAGTCTGCAGCCAGGTGTGGGCCACTTGGTGGCGCAGCAACATCACCAGCAACAGGCCTCAGTGTCACACGGGTCAACATGGCATCAGCGGCATGCCAAGAACACGTAACCTGAATAATGTGTTTTTGAATAATCCAACTGTTGTTCAAAAGCAGACGTTGATGTTTGACGATAATAATAACTCATATTCGTGGAAGTGCTATTTACAACAGTGGTCAATACAACTGCTAGACACAAGGTATATAATTGCATTGTGCCAATTACCACGAGTGTGCGTGCGTGCGTGCGTGCGTGCGTGCGTGCGTGCGTGCGTGCGTGCGTGCGTGAGTGCGTTGCCCGCTAATCTATTCAAAGTCACTTATTTGGCCCTCCATTCAAAAAGGTTGCCGACCCCTGCGTGACTAGGCCTACGACATGCTAGCTTGTTTTTGCAAATTTTTTTTTTAGTTTCGGTGAAATAATCCGGTTCTGTATTACACGGCTATTCACACTTTCACAAGTCACTCGATCTAATGATCAGAGTCAGTTCTTTCGATGATTTTACCGAAGGCATGCACTATTATTAAACCATATGCTCATCTTGCCTAAACCTTGTACACACACACAAATTTGAACACTTACAAACCTGGTTGAGGATGCGTGCTTTAAATTGTGTCCAAGACTGAAGAATGATAGATAGCTGTCTCTGACCACAATCAACTCAATAGTGGCCAGTATATGTGTCTATTCGTTAACCTTCTGGTGTTTATTTATTATTGCCACACAGTGTATCTTGTAGGCATTTTCGAATGGCCAATCAGTTGGCTAAGTAGGCCACCACGTCTCCAAACCAGTGGAGAAATACAAACTGTTGAAGCGGTGAAAAAGGAACGAATTGATATCGGTAGTCATGACTGTAATTGTTTACATACTTTTACATAACGTAACGACAGCTGTGCGAATTCTACAAAACAACGGCCTGATATATTTTTGTATTGTGCTAATGCCAGTGGCCAGTTTTGTCTTTGACACTAGGTCTTGTTGAAAGTCTCCGAGTGTGTTGTTTGCTTACCAAGTATTATTACAGAACGTGCCGTTTGAGTAGATGACGAGTTAAATCAACAACTGTTAAAGTGCTACTTATCCTTGCCATTTAGTATTGCAAGATACCCGTGGGAATCTCACGGGGTTCTGTTCTAACGTGTGTCTTTTGTTTTTGTTTTGCCATTGTTGACTGCATTACAATACACACTGTGTTTTAACTGTTAATCACTTGTTTTTGTCTACTTTTGGATGAAGTTCAGCAGTTTATTCCTGACAGATCGCCCGCTTAATGCCACTGTTGATTATCGTTTGTTGGTTGTGGCACATTTCTGATATTGTCTATGCCAAAACACAGGTGTGTTTTCATCCAAATAGACACATTAATATAAAAGCTGAATCAGGAATTACACAGAACTATCACAATGTTATACTTAAAAACCATGGCAAGCTACCATTAAACCTTGTAGCAGTGGCAATATCTGGAAGGTTAACAATCCAAGAAGTTATCCCTACTTATATAAATTAGTAATTATAATAACTTTTTCTCACTGGCAACTTTTGCTTGAAGGGTAAACACGCGCGCGCGCGCACGCGCGCACGCACGCACGCACGCACGCACACACAGACATATTGATACAGAGTGCACACGAATATTTGTTGTTCTCCCTTAAATACCTCGATTTATAACCGAATCGTAATTTTGTTCACAGTGCTGACTATCAGCATCAATTTATTAGGGCAAACAATACTGCCGATTGTTTGTCCACGCCTTCCCGAACGCTGGCACTGGTGTCCTACGTTTAATACATTAATTTTATGTTGATGTGGTTTTAGACTCCTCCATATCTACATCAGATACGGGGAAACGCTTTCTGTGCAAAGCAACGTTGCTTAAGGTGTGTCATTATACTAAATAGATAACTTAATGTTGTAGCTGTTACCGAAAGCATCTTTATTACTGCCTATCCGTGTTTATTATTAATGAATATTTGTTTTATTATAAAACAGATTCTTGGCGCGCGCATACACTTAGATATATACATTAATGCGCGCACGCACGCACACATGACATACGCAAACACAATTTATAAACCTGCACGCACATAAACACACGCAAACATACAAAACACAGCTAGTACCTCATCAAAATATTGTTATTGCCTAGTTTTACTTATAATATCTGCGGACCACCAGGTTTTTATGAACATAAAAATTCTAGGTTATAAATTACAGTGATTGTTCAAACGTTGTCTGGCCTGGTGTATCGTGCTGTACGTGGTTTTTTTTATAGAAAATAAGGCTTTGAGAACAGTGTCAAAACAACAGATTTCATTCCAGATTTGTTATAATGTGGCTATTAAATGTTGTGCCGTGTGGATGTTCGTGTGTCCCGGGCATGTAAATGGTCATGACGGAATATCGTGACAGGGCAATTGTTTTGTACCTGGAGGCGCCACATTCACATGTATACTATCGTGTTATGTAGGCATGTATTATGTATATATGTTTTACTATTAGCTGATATACACATCACTTCGATGATGGGGACTGAAAATAAACAAGACGTCACTGCAAAGATTCACCCACAAGTCTCAGACGTAGCACGTGCAGACTCTCAACACCTTCAACCAAGAGAGTTTCTTCATACAGCTAGTCCTTACCTTTAATGTGATAGCCATAAAATATGGCATGGACAGCATTAGATAAGCACATTTACACGTATATGGTTGAGAGAAAAAACATCTACTGTAAGATATGATTGAATCGTGTATATTATTTTGTGCGTATTAGAAAATGTGCACGTGTTGAATGCGAACTAAACCAACATTCTATTACACATTTTCTGATAAAGGTTTTAATATTACAATATATACTCTAATTTTTTATGGCACAACAGAATTGCAAAAAAAAATTATTTGCACACCTCTTAGGAAAATATAATATGAAATGGCGTATTTGGGTGGTGGGGCATTGGGCTAGGCCCCCTGGCTTAATTGTTTTGATTTTCCCTGTATGTTTCCGTTGTTCTGCTACATGGTAGCATGGGTGACCAGGCATGCCCTACACTGGCTTTGGCCTCCGCCTTTGTGAGATCCTAGATACGCCACTGGCAATGTGGTACTGCAAGGAATTGCAATAGTCTCTCAAAATGTAATGTGTTCCCCTTGTCAGTGCACCACAACGCAGTCGGTGAAAGGAGAGCCGTTTACTTCCGCACCACATCACGAGCTTGCCAAGGCTTACAGTGAGCAATATATCACGGAGACGTTGGCTCGGTTCGACGATCTGACCGGTTCTCAATAAAGGTCTGGAATCAACGTTCGGTTCAACTGCAGCAAGCACGAATGCTGCAATTCACTAGTCCGAATCTCTCGTTTCGCTCGTCACGCTGGACTACATTTCACGACTGATGCTGCCCGTTTCTCGATCGCTGCAGAAAATCGGTGCCAATATCGTCGACGTGCTGACATACGTCTAATATTTTATCTCCTTTTGTCGAACCAAACGTTCACGAACTCTTCTCGTAGGCAGACGAACTTCCCTGAAGTGTCGGTGTCGAATGTCATGTTCCCTGGATGGCGAAGATATCTGCCCACCGTTGAGTTTCTGTTGGAACATAACTTCCGTGTCAATGTCTACCATCCCGGTGGTCGGGTCATTTATATGGAAGTTGCTCGTTACAATCAAGTATTTCGATTTGTGCTGCTCAAACGCTTCCTGGGCCTCGTCTGTTTTATGGCACCACAACGTGTCTCATACTACCGAGCGCAGTGAAGCACCCTTCCTGGCATCTATGAGGCATCTTTTATACTATAGCTTCCTTTTTCTGTGATACATTCAACATTATTCTGCCACGAATGTAAGTTGAATGAGATTGTCCCATATGTTTGGTAACATAAAATTTATTACCAATCGTTCACTGGTCAATACATATCTATGGATGCGTTTTCATTGTTAACGAATCCCTATAAAGAGGGACAGTTTAACGTATGCCGACTGTCACATCACGATGGCGAATTACGAAGGAATTTACAAACACACACCAGTGCAGCGTCGTTGTATTTTATTAATGAAGAACTCCACGTAATACTGTACACAGCGTGCATGCGCTGAACGACTTTAACTGTACCATGTTGTAAACATGTTGTAAACATGTTGTAAATATGCCTAACAATGCCGCACACACAAAATAAAAAAAAAGTAATGTTTAAAAACAAAATACAAAGTCAATTCACTTTCAGGTTGCTCTGTAGTTGGTGCGTCATGCAGGATATATGACAAACAAGCTGTGTTGAAGCGGTACGAAATATACAATGATTTGTGATTCTATCGGGCTACCTCATGAACACAACTTTTCGCCAATCTTGTGAAATAACTAAAGCAACGAAGTATGAAAATAGCATACGTAATGTATGCGTTGTGAAAACATGTTAAGATTCGCCAATTAAAAAAAACATGTAAGACGCCATGAACAACGACTGCTGCAATGGCGCCTTATACAGTTTACGATTTTATTTTATTAAACATGATATGTGTACCTTAAAATAAATTGCATAAAATTGCAAATTAATAAAGAAATATAATAACCTTGTGTATAAACCCTTTAATGTTGCCGATTATCCTGAAATGAAAGTAATGAAACTTTAAATTTTATAGGTTGTTTGAAATATATTAGACCAGGCAAAAAATTTGGGGGGTCCCGTCCACATTTTCGAAATACTTGACGTTACGTCACCAGCAAAATTAACAAAATATTGTACTATAATCATAATCAGCCACAACACGAGATTTATTTACTATTCAAATATAAAAGTTGCAGGAATATTGCAATTTCATATGTTCATATTATATAAAGAATCATATATCAAAATCGCATAGAAAAGGTAAAATTAATTATTTTCTGTAAATATGTTCTTATTAAATCACGGAACAACCACAATCAGTTCAGCTCAGTTTCGACAATATCATATATTTGACCCACACGGAGTCGTGTAACTTCAGTAAAACTTGGTTAAAATGTTAATTTATTATTTATCTCTATGAAAAGGCAAACGACTTTTACGGTCCCGAGCAACTGTTTGAAACATATGACACAGTAACAGCTACGTCACAAGCAAAATTAGCAACATGCGGTGCACTGGTCATGATACGAAATTTATTTACTATTCAAATATAAAACTTGCAGGAATATATATATATATATATATATACATGCATACATAAATACATACATACATAAATACATACATACATATATATGTTAATATTATAGAAAGCACAATATGTCAGAATTGCATAACATTTCTAAAATTAATTAAAAAAAATTATGTAAAGCCGCGAAAAAATATTTAAATTTCGACAATATTTATTCAATATATATAAAACAAATTCGGAGTTATGTCACTGAACAAAAGTTGGGGGTCCCGTGCTAATTGAAATATCTGACATAATAACAGCTACGACAGCAGCAAAATTAGCAAAGTAGTTATGAAAAGCCATTTTATTTTATTATACACACACACACGCACACGCACACGCACACACACATATGAAAATGTATATAGGAGTTGACAACCTTAAGACAAGTAAGCGTGGGTAAACTGGTTATGTGTAAAGCTGTTAGTCTATAGATAAACGCGCAAGAAAATAAAATGTATAAACTTCAAAATAGGCTCGTGCAGCATTCAATAATAAAAACGATGCTACTGGTAACCATTTGATCAATGTTACCCTAGATACGACATATTTCTCATTATCGATGCAATTTCAATGACATAAAGTATACAATATATACTTTTCACGTATGTATCGTTGCAACTTTATACTTTGATATTGCCACATTTCATTCCGATTTCAGGAATCGGATCATTACTATGCATTGTACAACTTCGTTAACACGAATTGGTAGGGACCGGGGAAACACACGAATTATCCACGTTTTCGAGTCAAGCTGTGTTTGCAAAGCCACTGCATCCCCGTCGTTGTCGAGGTCGCAGCATTTACGTGATTTTCACACAATTAGCTAATCGAATCTACCAAACTCCCCACCAATGGCGTTGGCATGTTACTGCCACAACTTGATTAACATTCAAAATGGACAGTGCGGAGTGGTATCAACCGCCTGGTTGGCTGGGCAACGCGATTGTTGTTTACGACTTGTTAGGTGATTTACGTCACTGCATCTCTGCACGTGCGTATACGTAACATAGTTTCCAAAAAATTCCTATACACATTTTCAATGCAAACACTATCCACAATTGTTTGCAACTTAAATTGATAGATTTCTTGGCAAAATTTACGAAATGATATAAAGATGTGCAGAATCTGCACATCAAATGTAAATCTGGAGTGGATGGAATTCCCAAAACTACTAATGGAAACAGTAGAACATATTAGTATACCACTTGCAAGAGCGTTCAACTTGTCACCAAAAGTGGTTCCTTTTGAATAGAAAGAAAGAAACATCATATCATTGTTGAAAAAGGGTTCGAGAAATAAGTCAGAGAATTACAGACCAGTGACTTTAACATCAGTGATTTGTAAATTATTAGAAAGGTTATTAGAAATTATTAGAAAGACCATATGGTGGACTTCCTTGTTTGGCATGAATTATTAAAACCATCTCAACATGCATTTCTAAAACCGAGGTCATGCTTAACAAATATGTTACGACCAGAACATATACAAAGTGCCACATCAAAGATTACTACTTAACTTATAAGCCCATGGTGTCGGGGATGGCATAATCAACTGGATAGAACAATGGCTGACTGACAGAAGATAGCGTATTGTAGTAGATTGTAGTAGTTTTGAATGGGGTACCACAAGGATCAGTATTAGGACCTTTATTATTCTTAATATATAGCAATGATTTGGACGATAATGTAACAAGCAACGTACTGAAATTTGCGGATGACACAAAAGTGTTTAGAAAGGTTAACAATAATGGTGATAAATAACATTTACAAACTATTTAGACAATATAGTTAAAGGTCTGAGAAATGGCTGGTGTTGTTCAATTTTGATAAATGTAAATGCCTACATACAGAACACGGGAACTTGGATTTAAACTATAAAATGGGAGATACTGTTCTAGGTAATGCTGTAAAAGGAAAGGACTTAGGAGTTACAATAAGTGCTGATATAAAAGTTTCAGAGCAGTGTGGTATTGCAGTTTCAAAAGGTAATCAAATTCTTGGGTTGATTAGGAGAAATATACCATTCAAGGAAAACACTAATTATACATGTGTATAAAGCAATAGTTAGGCCTCATTTAGAATACTGTATAGAAGCTTGGCAACCATATGGTAAGAAGGATATAGATACGCTTGAACGAATACAGAGGAGAGCAACTAAAATGATTCCAGATCTGAGAGACCTTAGTTATGAAGAAGGACTGGAAGAATGTGGTTTAACAACCCTAGAGACAAGGCGATTAAGATCGAATTGAAGTTTTTAAGATATTGAATGGGTACGAAAATAGTGATAGAAATATTTTTCTCACTCAAGAAAGATAATAGAACTAGAGGACATGAAGTAACGTTAGTAAAGAATCAGTGTAGATTGGCTATCAGGAAGTACTCGTTCTCACAGAGGACAATCAATGAATGGAACAAATTATCTACCGATTGTGTAACTGCTAGCAGCGTCAATATATTTAAAAAGAAGTTTGACACATCTCAGGCGGGCAGATTACACAGATTAAAAATGTTGGATCTTCGATAAGCCAATAGCTTCCTTGTCCACTTGCCATCTGGGCCTATGCCGTGGATGGCAATCTTGTTAAAGTTGTGGCAATGGTGAAATCGTTAGTGACTTACATTTCATTCAAACTGTGTTGCCATTGGTAGGGATTTTTGAATCTACGTAATACGACTCTATTAAGGAAATAAATCACGGGTCGTGAAAACACAGCTGTACGTCAATGTGTTTTAGTTTCACTTTTAGTTTCAGCAATTAATATGCATGCCTATAGTTATTGCCGTCAAGAATGTAGATCGGTTCATCTTTTGATAGTATTCATCTACAGTTGCGATTCCATGCGAAACTTATTAGAGTAATAATTAGAGTAGGCATTGTCATTGTGACATATGTTTTGTAGGTATTTTAGTGGCAATTCGATTAACTCGTTTTGAAGATATATAATCTCATTTGGTCTAGTCCAGGAAAGTATTTCACTCGAGAGTTTCATCAAGACAAACACGTGTTCAGAAATTGAAAGATTCGTTACATACTCTGGCCCAGTTACACAGGATACGAAGTTATTGTCCTTCTACGGACATGACACTTGCCACAAGACATGACCGTCAATTTGAAATTGTTCAACTTAGGCCAATTGGGAGTTCTCGTATTGTCTTGTGTTTGCATAAGGCACCTCACTGGTGTCTCTTTGGGTCCCGTGAGAAAGCCGAACCTCCTCATATTCACCACCATTCTGCTGAGCTTCAGGAATGGTTGCATACAAGCCTTGGTACGTGCCATTGCGTGTCGCTACTTCGACAGGTTCAGATGACGTCACTGTTGACCGATTAACATCTGACGACACCGTCAGTGCCACCATTGCTCTTAATGTCCCATCTGGAACAATTAGTTGGGAAGCTAGAAAATGGAACATTGTAATCTATATTGTATTTTAATGTATTTGCTAAGTTATATGGAAGCAATAAGCACTGAAGACAACACAGAATACATGAAGCAAGTTATACATTCTAACTTAATAACAAACTCATTTGGCCAAGCATTATGGAAACAAGCTTTATAACAAACGTGCATGCAAAATCTGCATTATAGCGGTGAGCTTAAATTGTTGTTTAATATTGAAAATAAGACAAATTGAGAATTGCAGATTAGAATAAACATACTGGAAGTGGCGTGGTACGATTCTTGTCGCCTGTACACAGTAGTAGGTAGGAGTGGGCGTTAATGGTTTCTTATAATATTTTACAAATACATGTAAGTAAAGACAATTAAACTAAACATCTGATCGGATTAACATGGTCCATCGATGGACAAGACATACCGGAGCATGACATACAAAAAGAGTAGTGGGATGACGGAGAGAAGACATAGGATAGGAGCGTGACAATCGGGTTGAAGCTATCACGAGACACACAAATAAAAGAAAATGACTAGTGTAGCCAATCTCTGTGTGGCTGCTACAAGTGTACTAAATGTATAATTACATGTCAATTTTGGGAATTGACCATTTGCCTGTCAAACAGCCATTAGCTTCCATTTCCTGTTGTATATTGTCTTGTATTTTCTATGTGTTTTTGGTATTATTGTAAAACTAAATAGAACGATTGTCTTAACGAAACAAAAGAAAATATGTTAGTGGAAGGTACCTCTCTCAGCCGTCAGTCGTCTAACCCTGATAACCAGGAACACAACAATTCCTATGGTGACGCAGAGCAGAACCCCTAGAACACCTCCAACTATAGCGCCTGTTGAGTCGCCGCTACCTGAATGAAATGTCATAATAGGCAATTAAACAACGATTACGGGAGACCAGAGTACGTTTATTCCTTTCTTAGTGTGTCCGACTTGAAGAATCAAATCTTCCAGTAAGAAACATAACGATTGCTGGTTTGATAGCTGCATGCCTTGGTTAAACATTCACTATAGTTTGAATCCTCCAGGCCTCTTAAATATGTCTCAATTAACTATTAATCACAACCACATGAAAGCACCACCACGGTACAGGTTCACCCATAGTTGGGGTAAGGGCGTGCTACACCAAAACAATCTGAACAACAATATAGTTATGTATGCTAAAAATGTTTATATTAACTTTACATTCCACTTTTTCTTGAAATAAAAACTATTTATTTATTAACCTATTAATTAGCTAGAATTCCGAACAGGTGTTTCTGAGGAGTTTGGCGTGATAGGTGCTTTTAGATTGTATTTTTGGGCAAAGTATGCAAAATATTGGTATAGAGAGACATCTCTGAAACGGTTATAAGACTGCTCTACCAACTTGCTAACACTGAGATATCACAAGGACACTTCTTTACGACTTGACTATATAATATACACATTTGTGAGAGACTCACTATATTAAATATTATTATTCTATATAACTACAGTTTACAAATATGGTTAAGTTGACTGAAGAAGTCCACTAAAAAAGACAGTGGTAGCGTGAACTATGGGATCGTGCAGTTAATGTGCGTATTGCATTGGAATGCTGACAGGACAGAGTAGCAGATTAACTCACATCCACGTAAGGTGTTTATAAATGCGACATCAAGACAAATGTCAGCACATTTGAAAACTTGAAATTATTATCAAATATATCGAAAGCAGATAACAGTTGTGGACAGGTAAATACCCTGCATTTACATGCACATCAATAAAACAGCTATCTTAGAAAGATAGCTGGTTTATTGTGCAGAGGAGAATCATATAGAAAATTTGCCAATTATAAACTATTAAACTACATATAGAATTTTTTTTCCGGAAAATGTGTATACTTCTAACGAGTAAATAGCAGTGTAAAACCTGCAACTAATATTATTCGACATAGGGTTGGCAATATCTCCCAACTAATATTTCTACAACAATCAAACCTGCTTCACATTGAAAATTCCTTGTAATATCTACCACAGAAAACGGAACAAAGAAAACGTTTGAGTATTAATTGAACATGAATTAGTAGAACCGTGCACACCAGGCAGCAAAGCACCAAGAAGCTCCCTTTAGAAGCATCAGTCCTTACCGGGCACAAAATCTAATAATGGTTGCCTTGTGCTGGACTATCATTGACCAACATTACATCTTCCCTTCTTTCCTGAAGTATGCTATCTCCATGGAAATTTGTATTGCTCAAAAAGGTGTGGGGCAAATTCAAATGGTGCAACAGATTGCCAACCCTGGGTTAGGTTTACATATGGTGTAAATATTGTGCAACTATGACAATTCCACCATGTGAGAACAAAAGTAGAAACAAATATTGCAAGATTAATCATAAGAGTTTTATGCGGTGCTAGGAACAGAGCCATCTAAAAGGACAACAATATAAATATGCACTGTACAAGTCACAGCTACAGCAAGTGAGAGAATATTTGTTAGCATAAAATTAGGTAAGCCATGTACAATGTATCAACAATATATTTCAAGCCGCATGCAAACACTACAATGCATACATCCAAAGATCCAACAAAATTCCAATTTTTTTTATTTGCTCAAATATTGCATTTTCAATCCAATAAAAAAGCAAGAGCAACACATTTGATCAGACTGAAAATAAAAGTACCAATAAAAGTAACTTTCTTAGTTTGGAGGATATTTGGATGCCAATGTTTGTATATCCTCATATTGAAGAATCATATCTAGGGGCCAACTTCCCAGAAGTCAGCAGCTTCTACAATGTGGAGAAAGGTTGAGTGTTAGTACTGGTAGCTGTCCTACTGGATTTCTCTTGCTGCAGGGTCCATGGCCACTTATGTTACCTTCACCTACTTTAGACTCTTGTTGTGAAGAGAAAGAAAATGCTTACTTTCATCAGGCTTATCACTGGGTTTGACGGTGGTGGTGGCTCTCCCACCAGAGGGAGGCACTGGTGTCTTTTTTTTTGGTGGTGGTGGCTGGTGTGGTAGTTGTAGTGGATGTGGTAGTCGGTTTGGCTACAAGGAAGGAAATCATTGCGATATCATAAGGATCTGATGGTGATGTCCAGACCACCTGTTACACTAAACATGTGTGGGTCACAATGCCACCACCGAAGTACCCTGGTGTTGAGGCACTGAAGCTAGCGCGCAAATGTGTGATTAGTAAAGCAAGCTTAAAATCCAAAGAAACAAAACAAATAGAATCCTGACAAACTGCAACACAATGAAAGCTCCGCAGTGTTAACAAGACACAGGTGTGAGTAAGAAGTCACCCTCCACCATCAAGTCTGTGGTTGGGAAACAATACAAAGAGGCCCCTATCAATACTATCAAAGGTCAAGCACAACAGAAGCAGCATCAATGCAAGTAATTAGCAAGTATTAACATTTTAATAAGAAACCATGCAGAAAACATATATTACAGGTCCTCCAAAATAACATGTCAAACAGTTTAAACAAAATACAACATAAAAATGTGCAAAAAGGGAACATGTTAAAAAACAGACACAGATTATAATACAGCATTAAGTGTGCTGTATGATTCAATACAATAAAAGTGTACACTTAATATATAACAAGATGGTTCAAATTATGTATTAAAGAGTAATGGCTGTGGTACATTTGTATCCCAGTATATTGACCAAAACATTACAGCATGTCTAAGTAAGCATATCTCAACCAAAATATTACAGGTCTTACATGATGCTCGCATAATCTAATAATTCAGTTCACTTACGTATCACTGTGAAGTTCAATTGGCGCTCTTTGCAAATGGTGTTGGCTGTCGGAATTGGGATTGTGTTGCACACAATAAACTTTAGTGACTGACTTCTAAGCATCTCCTCAGTGATTGTGAGAGTGGCTTTTGTATCTAGCGTTCCATTTGTTGTTGTATTCACCCATTCATAGGTTCTATCGAGTGGATTGCTATCAGCAGTTACTTTTACTGTATCGCCAGGATAATAAGAATCTTGTACAGGTTTCACCAACAGCAACCGTGGACCATCTACAAAGGAGCAACAACATGTTAGCTACACAACACTGCTAAGTACTAATATAGCCAGCCCAATTAAATGTACGGTGGAACAAAACACTGTTGGACTGATGTTGACAAAAGTAAAGATACCTCTCAGTTTCAAGTGTTAGCTCAATGGAGCTTTCAAGACCCTCTCGGTCCTCTCATCAATGTCAGTATAAACTGCCCTCTGGAGCTTATACTCGAGACTATGAGAGGCATCCATGCTCCCTTCTATATTGTCTTACTGCGCAGTATGACTATTAGCGGTTATTAGTAGTTTTTATCACGTCATTAATTAACATGGTTCATAAAAAACATAAAACAATACAATTATACAAATTTACTTAGGTTAATAGATAACGTAATAACAAATATGGTGTAACCAATCAAACTTACAATAAACAGTAATCTGTGGCGATGTGTAATTAGTGAGCACATTGTCAGTTGTAGGTATGTTGTCTGCTTCTTTGTCTTTTACTGTGCCAGGCTTTAGTTGATCAAAGTAAGTCCGACAAGTGTAGATCTGTCCATTGTCTTCTGGTGTCAACTCAGTGACATATGTGTATTTCACTGTATTCCCTGTGGTTTCATCCATGGTTCGTAGACCTCCATTAGTGTTCTTCCACTCCATCACTGGAGCCCACTTTCCTTGGTACTTCACCTCACAACTGTACTCGATGTAGTCTCCCTCTACGGCCTTGTTGCTTGTGATGGTGTTCCCACATACAGGATCTCCTTCTGTAATTACATTAAGATACATGTATATACTAAGTCACATAATATTAAAATAGTAAGGCTGTTTATTTTTTAATAGTTGGTTTATGGATCCGCCAACCCGATTTTTCACTTTTTGAAGAAAAAACATTCTTAACGTTCTCGTTGTGTCACGTTTTAACCGGAAATGTACAATATTGTGTGTTTGCACACTATGCAATCTGCTGCTCTATTTGAACCGCAACAACAAATTTTAAAAGAATATCAGCTTTTCTTTACATGGAATGGAATGTACATGGAATCTAGTGCATGATTACTGCATAGGCACTACATATTGCCATTTATTGGGTCATTCCATTCCAATACAAATTGATGGAATTGTTCTTTGTAATGTTAGTTAGAGCAAACATGTTGTTGAAAGTTAATGCGCATAAACCTGACAAGAATCACAATTTGTTCAACAAATCATATCAAAGTCAATACTCTATGGGTCAGAGTAAACACAGAGAGAAAATGTCAAGGCTCTAGCCCTTCTCATTACTGAGTTATTGGACCTCAAACTTTGTCGAAAATATATAGCTGGTAATTTATGTACAAAACCGGGTATACTTATGGTAGCAATAATAATTTTATCTCACAAACTATTAGGAGCAGAAAGTTAAAATTTGAGATTTGTTCATTTGGAGAATATCAGGTAAAAATATTGAAACAATTTCAAGACGTGGGGGTCTCTGAAAATCTGATGATTCGATGTGGAAGGTGAATTTTTGTCAATTATATTGTAATATGGTTGAGTTTGTTTCCGCTTTGTAAAAAATAACTTCTGGCAATATTATATCCTCCAAGTAATGTTGATATCTTGGGAATTTTAGTTTGGTGACCCCAGTGTTTCGGTAGATGCCTTGTATGTGAAGTTTTTGGTGTCAAAATTATGTCTTTTTTTTCTCAAAAATATCCCTTTGTCAACTGCATAACTGTTGAAATAGGCACTATAAAATGTTTCAGGTGTATCTTTACCAGTAACGTGTGTTGCCAAAACAAATTATAACATCTCGAAGCACACGTATTGATGGGGTCTTGAAAATGGGCATTACACTTTCTCTCTAGTATCATATTTATGCATATCAAAACGTATTTCAATAGTTGTGATTATACTATGTCCCATGAATAGTGACTGGGTAGAACTAAGTGGTTCTTGTGTATAATAATACTATGTTTCATTGACATTTAACGAAATTACTAATCATTTCTGAAATGCTTATCATTGTGAACTTGTCTCACCAAATATAATGACTTCTGAACTCCCACTAACAGATGCATCCTGCAGAAACTTGCAGGTGTACTTTCTAGCATCATTTAACATCAGTAACTTGAGTGTTAGCTGATAGTTTCCTGGAGGCGTTGTCAGCAGCCCGTACTTTGTTGTCTCTGGTTTAATTAAAATGTCACGGATAGTTATTGGTTGTCCAACGGTTGCACTTGTAGTGTACTCATCCCACGCAAGCTCGACATTTGGATCTGCACCACAGGCGAGAGAGACACTGCTTCCAGCCTGTCCCACAACATTCTGTGGCTTCACCATGAGTTGTCCACTTGCTACTACAATAAAACATATTGGTTAGCTGTGAACAGTTAATGCATATCATTGCATATCATTCACGTATACCTTCATGTATTGAATAAGGTATGTATGAACATTTAAGCTAAACACCTTAAAGTCCTGGAACTGCCACACATGCGAGAGAGGCACTGCTTCCAAACATCAACAACATTAATGTGTTGCTTGACTGTGAGTGTTTCCATTTGCCACTGTAATAAGATAGTGATTAACACGACAGTAGACGTCTTAAATGACTTATTACACGGGACTCATTCGAGGAAAAAACAAATATACATACAAATATGCACACAAAAATGAATTAGTAAAAACATATAGATAATTTAAAAAGAAATACATCAGAAAATATATATATATATATATATATATATATATATATATATATATATATATATATATATATATATATATATATATATATATATATATATATATATATATATATATATATATATATATATATATGTTAACAAATATATAAACACATTAAACATATGTGTTAAATATAAATTCAATCCAAAATCACCATTGTATATAATATAGTGCTCCTTATTTTCACCACGATAGGTGATTTAAAGACTATGCTTGGGATATGTCATTAGCTCTTCCCATGCGAGTCTCTCTCCAGCACATGTGAGAGAAACACTCTTTCCATTTTGTGCACCCACAGTGTGTGGTGTCTGTGTGACTTGTCCATTTGTTCACAATAGCATATGTTTATCAGTTTAGTTCGATAATAATTAATTTTATTAAATATTGATACTCTCTTCAGGCATTACACATTATATTATAACTATGACAAATGCAATGTAATAGGCATATGGGAAAATTTTATGCAAACATAAATATAATAGACATCATGAGATGTGTGATGCAGGGATTATTGGTATAATGAGAAACTGCTTTTGTTATCTTGTATATTATGTGTGCAGTGACTAATCGGGTGGAGCCACACACGTCTTGTATAATAATGGCAAAGTCAGTAGTATGCTAAATTTCGTAGTAAAGGCATGCCAACTGCAGTCACGGCTGCCTTACATTGCATTGCATGCACTCACAGCTTGGAGGTCGACTGGGTATTTTTTCGAATGTCATGGTATATAGGATGAAGAGAGGTGATAGGGGAGACCGGGGCTAATTGTTACAAATTTGTGTTATTTTTGTGTGTGAAAAGTATGTTAGATGCACTATTTCAGTCAACGTATACATTGTATGTATTATTCGTCTTAATAAAATATTAGTATCATGCCACTGATATTCCGTATTGTAGTTAGGTAGATATGTGAAGTTTCTCAGGTGCGGTCAACTGTAACAAAAAGGGCAAGTTGCTAGGAAAGAACGTGTGAATCGCAAGGCAAGTGTCACCCGTACATGTCACTGTTATTACAATCAATTGGATTATACACACACGGTGTACATAACAATGTAGGTGTTCACAGCTTGATATATTACGTTTTTTATTTTTTTTACCAAAGTAAACTCATTCTCCAGATTCTTACATAAAAATAAATTGTGAATGGAATATCAATTATTGAATGGAGTATGAAATAGTGACAGGCAATATATATGTAATGAGGCTTCTAACTGATTGAATGATACACACTCGTGCGTACTCACGCACACGCTAACATCCACATTTCAATGTATCGTGCAATATTTATTAAGTGCTCATATAGGGCGGTGCCATAAAATATTACAAGATTTAACAAGATTGACATCCAACGCCAACACCCAGATGGCAAATGGACAAGGAAACCACCGGCTTATCGAGAGTCCAACATTTTTTTATCTATGATTATTCTTAATTTTGTTTTACGCTGCTAGCATTTTACAGTACTGGTTATAAACCAGTACGCTAGGCTTCACGAGTGAAATAAAGCGTTCACACGTCGTGGTCAATTAAATGTTGTTCTTTCAATCATTGTCAGCATACAATTCGAGCCACCGGTACCAGCCGCTAGAGCGTTGTTACAGGTATAACAACTTGCCCCAATAAAATTGTAACAACTTGCCCCAATCACGATTTTTGCAGTTGAACGCACGTGGGCGATAACAAATCCTGAATTTCAGTTTAATTTCTACTTGACATATCCCCTTATACTATGTAGTAGACATGTTTAAAGTTTCATTCAGAAAATATAAAAAGTGTCTGCGTGAGATATTATGTGGGCATACCAAAACAAAGGTGGCTAAAAAGTCACTGTTGCCCACACCTCGTTAATTTCATCTTCTTAACTCCCGATTTTTGGAGAGTTTCAAGTTTCATTCACGAAATATAAAAAGTGGCTGCGTCGGACGATAATTATTATTATTATGTAGGCATGGCAAACAAGTCTTAGGTGGCTAAAACGTAATTTTTTTCCACATCTCGTTAATCTCGTATCCTTAACTACCGATTTTTTGACATTGTGTCTGCTGGTGGATTTGTAACCAACTACTAACGATGGTATCTCCATATGTGTGCCACGTTTTCGTAAAACGACTCTGTAACGACTTGCCCCTTTATACAACTAACGCCGATCTCCCCGTTTCCATTAAAACAGCAAACTGTGATTATTTGTAATCTTGTGCATTTTGAAGTCAAAATAAAACTTTGAAAAGAATGCCCATCCTGTCATGGAGACAAACATGACCCATCTACTCGACACCCATCCTTTATAAAAGGTGGATGTGAACCATAACAGTATATAAATCAATCCTGATATAATATAATACATATAATAATTATATAATAAAAATAAATCATGATAATCCTGATAATATATGGTTAACAAAGACTAGTTTTAATGTTATGATTTTACAGTTTATTAAGAGTGTTTACATGCTTCAATTTATATGTAATAGCGCACTTACATGTACATGTACTATAATATCGTTCAAAATCATTGGAACACTAAGAATCAATCCTGATAATTATATAAATAGACAAATGCAAACCCTTTGCAATAAAAACAGTCATATAATCATAAGCCAAGAAGACACTCGTAGGCAATAGTAATGCTTCGGTAATAAGTGTTTACGGGTGTATCATATCTATAGAAAGAGTTCAGTTACTACCATCTCCTTCATTAGGGCGGAATGTTTGCACTAAACGACTGAACTGATGGATAATTCGTTCTGCATCCAGCGTTTTGTCCCTGTGGACATGCGTAAGGACCAATCCAGACAAGCACTCACGCAGTTGTCATCGTGTCGTCGCCACGTATACGTGTTAAGGTACAGGGCAAGATTTATTTCCTGTATCGTATCATCGATAATGTTGGATCTCTCAGCGACATTGACCATCTCCCATCTTGCCTTCCATTTTGTAGCTGACGCAGATCAACTGACATGTTGTCGATGAACATCTCGTACAGCTGGACAATCTAGTGTCCGATTCATCCGCTATCGTGGTGTAAGGTAGTGATTCTAAGTTCCTAATAGACGTGTGTCCATTTCCCGCAGCACGTGAAACATGGCAGATACATTGCCCTAGTCCAATATTGGCAGGTGTGTCAGTTATATCCGCGGACACGTTCTCACGGACGTTGCCTTTGTCTACCATTACATCACCTCAAATCTTTCCGCTAACTCAACAGCACTCTTAAAAAATGCATTCTATAAATCTTGGGTCGGTCCTCTCCTGCTACAGATGGGCGATTGTAGTGGTTGCCGCTTTGACAGAGGTTACACTGTTTGGACTGGATGAATGTGGTCAGATGTAGCCGACTTTGGAGGACATTCTCAATTGTTACAAGTATATTATGATGAATTCAACATTTTGTGATGGACAACAAGTAGCGTATAGCCTTGCCGTCCCCATCTGTTTCATATTATTCTTATACAGAGCGTTCGCACGACTGGACCATCGTATCTCACAGGGCAATTGCAGATTAGTTCTGTTGTTCATACCAGCGTGAGCAACTTCAATAAATCGAGATATGCAACCTCAGGGCTGTGCATAGTTGAATGAGAAAGCTATCTGCTGGACTGTGTCCACCGCACTTCTAACTAGTGGGTCTTTGCTGGCATGCACAATAGTCAAGTCAACATTGTGTACTTTGCAGTGAGTTTAAATGGCGTGGATAGGCCCTATCGGCTCTCATTCGTGCTTGCATTCAACGATGTATGCCAGCCAGATTAGGGATTCAATTTCTGGGGGCGGTTGAAAATATTTATTTGCCATATTGATGTGGAAGCATGTGCTTACCTACGGCTATGTACGTGCTTACCTACGGCTATGTACGTGCTTACCTACGGCTATGTACGTGCGTACGCGCCTGCTATCGTAACATCCAAAATGTATTCACACGCGGAAGAACAATATTCAAACTAAGCACCATTACACCATTCGTGCTTTGAAAAGAATATTAACCGCAGTTTTCGTGTACAATCTCAAATACAAAATAGCAATCGCGTAAAAAAACAATAACAATCAGGGGTAGACCACGCACGCATGCACGCACGCACGTAGGCACGTAGGCACGCACGCACACGTCACACGCACGCGCGCGCAGGCATTTCAAATGTTTCAACGTTGGTAGTCCTTGTTGATTTATCGAATGGCCAACCGTCTCATGTTGTTTCGTTTCAGTACAATTATAATACACACAACCCATATTCCACGCACGCACGCACGCACGCACGCACGCACGCACGCACGCACGCACGCACGCACGCACGCACGCACGCATGCACATGCACATGCACATGCACACGCCCACACATAATGTATACGCTTGCACGTGCGCACGGACACGCAAACATATGATATATAGGGTTTTGACTATATATTTGGACGCAACATTAAGAAAATAACGGAGACACCATCAACACTTCACATCTAGTCTCGCTTATCCGACTCTCTCTCGGCTTCGTGAATCCGCCGAGAATATGAATAGATGTGTGCGACAAACGGTGGCGCCAAATCGCGGAGCCTGGATAATCGAGGCTACACCTCACATTGCAGTTTCATAATAGTTCGCAACAACTCAGCAGGGGGCGACATTGATATTACAGGTACAGAGGCCAGGTTAACACACATGCACTAAGCCCTACAACTTACACTGTAGTACGATGTACGTCTAAACGATGAATGTTTACACGTATGGTATTGATCGTTTAACGTTACATCGGGTGGTGCACTAAAATGTTGTCATTACGAATGTTGTAAAATAGTCGTGGTCGCATAGAGTCATTAGAGGTCAGCATTTACATTGATAGACTTACCTCGTAGTGTAATAATAATCCCACACACTAGAACGCTCGTCACGGTAACGAACGACATACCACAGGTTCTGTTATATTACGGAAGCTAGGAAGTCTGTATTACATCCTGCCGTGTTCTTTACATAGGTGCTGTATAAAGTGTTGTCGTTACTTGAGCGGACACTGTTTATTTAAGTTCTTCCTGGTTTGCTGAATGACGGTGCTCGAACCTGACACCAATAAACTTTGACCCTGCCCGTTATACGTTGTGCTCGTATTACACCTGTGGCTGTGTCATGTGATATACATTCACCGTTACCGGTTGCGTGAAAAACTAACATCGAGACGAGTGGTATTGACTATAGAGGTAACGTTTATTCAACTACGTTTGAGCAATGAAGTATTCACAGAATGTTGTGGACGACGGCATACAAACATACAAGAAAATACAACGTATCATGACGAATGAGAAAATGCAGCGTACAACGAAAAGCAAGAATTACAGCACACAATGAGATACCAGAAAATAACACAAGAATATATATATATATATATATATATATATATATATATATATATGCTGCTGGAGAAACTTGGGAAACTGTATTCATCGGATCTGGATGATATATATATATATATGATATTTCAGTAAAATTCGTCATCCTTGATAGCGCAGCCCGACATTTTTTATTTTGGGGGCCCCCCTTTTTCTCGGGGGGGGGGGCTGGTACGAGTATTGTTGTTGTTATGGAAATATATATATATAGGAAACCGGTATTTCATCAGTCCATAGCTTAGCGTATAATGTTACAGGCCTTGAAAATAAATGTTAAAGGTTGCTAAACAAATCTAAAGTTACTTAATTAGGGTTAGGGTTCGAGTTTCCATATTCATTCCGAACGAATACGAGCGTTTATTGAGACGTAATTACCATGTTATGCCATATTCAGTTTTGTTGAAGAGTGTCATCAGGGTCACAGAAGGGGGGTTGGGTCATCCGTCAAAAAGTTATGGTCGATCTTGAGGCAGTGGAATAGGCTGGATGAATGCGCTTTGAGAAACTCATCCAGTGATTTGAAGTGGGTGTTCTGCAGTTGTCCGTCCAATCGTGGGTAGCATTTACTCTTTTGGAGAGGCTGGTTTTGTTAGAGTTTTGTGAACTGCCATCTTGGCCTTCATTGCGGTCCAACACCTTCGTCGGAATGTCATGCTGTTGAGTGCAGAGTAGTAAATGTCTCCAGCACTGCCTTGAAACTCCATCTTTTGTGTCCTAGTGAAGGGCTGGTCACTCTTGACGTCATCAGCAGCAACGTACTTAATTCACGCGACGAATGTTGGCAACTCTCATAAAACCAACCCCTTTTGCAGAGCAACCACCACCCCGAAGCGACTGGAAGGTCAGCTGCAGAATACCTACCTCAAATCACTGGATGAGTTTTTCACATCGCATTGATCCAGCCTATTCTACTACTTCAAGATCGACCTGAGCTTCTTGGCGGATGAACCCTCGATCTCTTTCTGGCCCAATTCTGCAACGTACGTTTTATGGATTTCATCATTGCTACCATTGGCTACAAAATGAACTCAACTGAATACTGCCCCCTTCCACCCATATACCAAGTTGCAGTCCAATCCAAGCAAACCAACGTTTATTAAGATAGAATTTTCTGTAGTTTGACACAACTTACGAAAAATTGTACCTGAAACGAATGTTATCTGAAATGATTCGTGCCGACCATGATATCAAAGGTGAGTTAAACTAGGATTAAAATAAATATTAATGATACTTTTCTGTTTATCAAAATGGAACGTTAAAAACCTTAACAATCACAAGTTTTAAATTAGCTGAATATTATGTTACGATATATTATTGTAAAATAATTATTCATTTATTTATATAAATTAAAAAAAATTACATACAGTATATATATGCATACTAACAAATATGCTAGCGACATACCTGAATAAATGTTATCTCCCATTTTGTTGACATTCATCGGGCTGTCACATCAATGCATGAAGCAGTAACCACAACAACTTATTTTCGTTGGAAAGGATTTATATAAGCTTATATATATATATATATATATATATATATATATATATATATATATATATATATATATATATATATATATATATATATATATATATATGTGTGTGTATATGTATATATATATATATATATATATAATCCATTCCAAGTTTCGTTGGAAGGGATTTGATATAAGCTTTATATATATATATATATATAGCCATCCTGATGTATCGTCATGTACTGCGTGCATGCACTCATCTTATGATAGCATTAATTTATAATTCCCATTTGAAACAATTCTTACATAATTAGTACATTGTCACAAATGGTAATTCGCTTACCAATATTTTTAACATATAAAATCTTATTTTGTTTCTTCCAGGAAATAACAATCTATTACTCGGGTATGACGTCATTAGCTTTCTCGGACATGGCACCCATCACTTGACATGACCGTCATGTTGAAGTTGTTCAATTCAAGCCAATCGGGTGTTTTCATATTGTCTTGTGTTTGCATAAGGCACCTCATTAAGTTCTCCTTGGATTCCTTCAGGCCGAACTCTCTCATATTCAGCACCATTTTGTCGGACTTCCGGAATGGTTTGATACAAGCCTTGGTATGTTCCATCGCGTGTCGCTGCTTGGGTTAGTTGAGAAGACGTCACTGTTGGCCGATTAACATCTGAAGACACCGTCAGTGGGTGTGTCCTTGGTCCAGCATCTGAAATAATTAGTTGGACATAGCTGGAATTTGGAACTATTAACATCGGTTTTGTGTTATAGTGCATGTTCTAAGTTTGAATTGAAGAAAACAGAAACTACAAATGACAGCAAAAAAACTATGTTAACAAAAGGTACAGTAGCTGTCATGGGGTAAGTCAGATTTGAAATTCGAGTAAGCCATGTGGGACGCAATGCTCAAAAAAATAATGTTGGAAATTCACAAATGTTACATTAACCTGGTTTGTTGGCTAAGAATAAGTGTTGGAAAACAAATGGACAATCTATTGATGGTTGGTAACAACCTTGTCCAGAAAATATGTGATGCAGGAAATAATAAATCATAAATAGCATTGGAAGTTGGACAGAGTGCCAGCTTGAAGAGTAGACCAACAGTAGCTTAAGGAAATGAAACGAAGAACAGGAATTATTTGTGCCTTTATGACAATTCCAGTTTATTGAATATATACTGTAATTATATGTGATTTGATTACATTACATGTTTTAAGAGAGTTTCTATCCGCCGGTTCCGGAGAGTGTCTTAGTCTTATACCCTTTGCATAGGAAGAGGCGCCACCTGTTAAGATACACTAATGTAATTCTAACCAGGACGAATACACCATTAATTCGACATACCTCTCGCAGCTGTCAATCGACGATTCCTGATAATCAGCAACATGATGATTGCTATGGCAACGCAGAGCAGAACTCCAAGAACACATCCAACGACAGCGCCTGTTGAGTTGCCGGACTCGACGCTACCTAAATGAAACATTCAACATATAACTAAACAACGATTACTACCAGGGATTATGAAGTGTCAAGTTGGCGATAATGAGTAGTTTACCATCCACAAGTATTATGACTATATGTCTATGATAGAAATCTGCTCACTGATCACGATACTCCAGTTTCTCCAATCTATACTGTATACCATTCTTATTACATCTTTGAGGATCCTGCTCTTTTCTTCCAGGTGGCTGCTGATGTTGCTGATCCACCGTAACCCGGGCCTTCCTCTCGGTCTCTTTCCCTCCAGGTGGCTACTGATGTTGTTGATCCACCGTAACCTGGGCTTCCTCTCCGTCTCCTTCCCTCCAGGTGGCTGCTGATGTTGTTGATCCACCGTAACCTGGGCTTCCTCTCCGTCTCCTTCCCCCCAGGTGGCTACTGATGTTGTTGATCCACCGTAACCTGGGCTTCCTCTCCGTCTCCTTCCCCCCAGGTGGCTACTGATGTTGTTGATCCACCGTAACCTGGGCTTCCTCTCCGTCTCCTTCCCTCCAGGTGGCTACTGATGTTGTTGATCCACCATAACCTGGGCTTCCTCTCCGTCTCCTTCCCTCCAGGTGGCTACTGATGTTGTTGATCCACCGTAACCTGGGCTTCCTCTCCATCTCCTTCCCCCCAGGTGGCTACTGATGTTGTTGATCCACCGTAACCTGGGCTTCCTCTCCATCTCCTTCCCTCCAGGTGGCTACTGATGTTGTTGATCCACGTAACCTGGGCTTCCTCTCCGTCTCCTTCCCTCCAGGTGGCTACTGATGTTGTTGATCCACCGTAACCTGGGCTTCCTCTCCGTCTCCTTCCCTCCAGGTGGCTACTGATGTTGTTGACTCACCGTAACTTGGGCCTTCCTCCTCTTCTCTTTCCCGTCATGGTTATGCTTAGTACCACATTTATGACGGAATTATCTTTTCTTTTCATCAAATGACTATATCATCTCAATTTATTCATCCTGATCACTTTTACAATTGGGGGGATCTTGCTCTCCCTGTAGAGATGATCATGTTGTCTGTTCCATTTGGTGACACCCTGTGTAATTCGTATGGCTTTCATGTCTGCTGTAGTGATTCAACTTTCAAGTCTGTTTTTCAAGGTCCAACATCCACAGCCAATAGGTCTTAAACTGGTTTTGTGTATGATCTGTTTGGCTTTCTTAGGCACTTGTTTGTCTTTCAACAGTATATACTGTCACAGAACTACCTTACATGTACTGCACCTGCACATTAATATGATGATCCAAATCCGGGTCCGAGTAAAATGTGAGCTAACCAACGCAACGTGTCTTCTGTTCACTTGAAGCACAAATCGATACCTGATCACTATGTTTTGATGGTTGTTTACGTCGTGCCCCTGGCAGCTGGCTAACGCATCACACCCCTAACGGCTGGTTAATGATGTCAGTTCGTGTGTGTGTGTGTGTGTGTGTGTGTGTGTGTGTGTGTGTGTGTGTGTGTGTGTGCGTACGTGCGTGCATGTGTGTGTGTCAACACAGTCACCTTGTCTTATGTTACACACACTGTACGACGTAGAAACAGAGACATTACGGTTGAAACTGCCAATTCTGAAGGTATCGCCAATCGACGACAAGCGTGCACAAAAGTCATGCCACACACAATGCAACTGATATGTAGAAACATAGCCTGACAGCTACATATGCTCTTACAATGTCATTTAATCAGCAACAACAATGGATTGTGTGCTGATAATGGACTGGGCAGTACCGCATCCAGCAGAAATATTCAAACTATTCAGACAAATGTCTGAACTGACTTTAAAGTGATAAGAACAAGACAAAATATTTCATATTCTACTTCAATTTGGTGATGAGGGATTGCGTCAATACAATTCCTGTCTGAAGAGGATAAAAGTCATCCTATGAAAATATTTGCCAAGTTCGAAGAGCAACTTGAGCCCTGCGAAAACTACAGAGTAACTCGCCTCAAACTGTTGTATTATCGACAAAACAGGATGAAAGCCTTGATGACTTTGTAGACAAATGTAAACTCTTAGATGTAAAATGTGACATTTCAGATACTGAACTGAACGAAAGACTTATTGAGCTGATTGTTGCAAGTACACAAATCCTGGAATTTCAAAAAGAGTTACTCGAGAAAAGCAAGGAGTGCACACTGGAGGAAGCGATAAAATTGGGACGTCAATTTGAAGCAGCAGCTTTCCACGTGAGTCAACTCAACGATGTTGGAGCACCAACTGCTAGTGCTATTCATGGCTTTAGTAGTGGTTCCAACAGCAACAACATATGTCGCCAGTGTGGACAACAACATCCATTCCGCCCAAGGGAACGTTGTCCAGCATATGGGTCAAAGTGCAGGTTATGTGGAAAATGAACCACTGGGCCAACTGTTGTTCGTCTGGCAAACAGCGAGACTAAACAAAACAGATCGTACAGATAGATTGATCTCAATATCATGCCAAAGGACAACCTAGTTCAAGGTAAAACAATAATACTGACAGAGAGCACCATAGGGGACATACAAGTGTAAGAAGTGCTCGTCAAATGCAGGCTTGTGTACCAGAACCAGGTACACTTGAACAGTCATTTGAGAAAATCAGTTTTGATGTCGTGAGGATATCACCCATGCGTCTTCTTGAGAAAGGTCGTGATGAAGCTGTGAATGTGAAACTACACAGTCATCCTGGAAAACACAACCTGCGGCTTAAAGTAGATACTGGAGCACAAGTCAGCACATTCTGAAGAATGTACCCTGACCAGCTTGATCATGAGGAATTTCCAGTTCCTGAAATTGCCATTACATGCGAAATTGACAGCTTACAAAGGTACAACGATCAAGTGTGGTAGTATTGTGAAAATTCCATGTAGCTACAATATATATTTCCTGGTGATGTGAAACTAGTTATTGACCCAGATGTACCTGCACATGTAAATTCACAACGAAAGACACCAGTTGCGCTGAAGGATGCCATAAAACGCGGTCTTGACTCCATGATAGAAGATGACGTCATTCGCAAGGTACAAGAAAACGAGCCAACAGAGTGGGTTTCGATTTTAGCCTATTCGAAGAAGAAAGACGGAAGTCTAAGAATCTGTCTAAATAAAAAATCGTAACCAAGCTCTCAAGAGACCACAACATCAGATTCATACACTTGAGGAAGTTAACCACAAGTTTATCGGTGCAAGATACTTCTCCAAACTTGATGCGAAAGCCGGATATTTGGGTGTCCAACTTCAAAAAGATTCTCACCTCCTCACTACTTTTCAGTCTCCTTTAAACATATATGTTTTTAAGCGACTTCTATTCGGTTTTTCAGCATCACAAAATATCTGCCAAAGCAGGATGAACACAATTCTTGAACAGTGTGATGGAGCAGAAGGAACTGCAGACGACGTGGTAGTCAATGGTGCCGCAAAGGAAGAACACAACAGAAACTTGCGTTATCTCATGAGTGTAGCTTCGAGGAATGGACTTGTCTTCAACTCTGAAAGTTTCCAGTGCGAAAAATACCAAATTCATGCTTGAGTTCTGTTGTCATCGGAGCAACAAAATGGTCTTCAGCGAGATGGGTATTCCTTCACAGTATCCGATACCGTCCCACACTTCGACAGTGTTTACTTCAGGGATTTCGCGAAATCATGGGGATTTGAACACATCACATCTTCTGCAAGGTATCCTTGCTCTAATTGATCTGTTGAGCGCCAAATCCAGACTATTGATAGCAAGTTGCCAAGACGAGCAGAACCTCTAATGGGACGCAATGCTCAATCAACGCACCCTGCAAAAATTGGTCCTGAACAAAGCAGATGAGCTAAGGTTGTACATGCTGAGTACTTTGAATAGTCGTCCCATCCACCGAAACCGTGTCCATATAAGGGACTGCACTGTTTCTAACAGAAAGAAAGTGTTGTTAGCTGAACCTGTTCAACAGCCAGTTGACTGTCCTACAGATCCACCTGTACAACACAAGATCAATCCAGTACATGTTGCAGATCAGTGTGTAACATGTCTGAACAATACCAGCGGTTTCGTGATCAACAACAACAGTGAACAGAACATTGAACAATGCATCACCCATTCAGGTCGATCAATCAAACGTCCTGAGCTTCACGGCACAGACTGAACCGTGTAATAACACATCAAAGTTAGACTAAATACACTTCATTGCTGATATAATACTTGACATTTTGTTTAATAATATAAAAGTTGCTATTTGACTCTTTGCAGCTTAATTAGATATTATGTTCTTTACAGTAATCATCTTTTCTTCTTTGTGAAAAGGGAGGTATCACAGAACTACCTTAAATGTAGTGCACCCGCACATTAATATGATGATCCGAATCCGGCTCCGAGTAAAATGTGAGTTAAGCAATGCAACGTTTCGTCTGTTCACTTGAAGTACAAATCTAAATCTATAATAATTAGCATATACATCCTATATTCTGGCTGTATTTGGTAATTCGGTTGTGAATAACAATATTTAGTTCCATTGTCAAACTACGAAATGGTACATCTGATGCCAGGAACTATGGTGCATACTTTGCATATAAATGTCATTTATTTTGTAACAAACTTTCTTTCTTAGTAAAAATACAATTAATCAATAATTGTAATGTTTCGTATTAGTATATTCGCTGCGGTATCTGAACGAATGTTTCACTTAGTTAACAACCGGATTACGACACTGTTCTACAACCAAAAATTATAAACAAATGTGCAGTACTTTCAAGTGTCACAAACACTAAACAAAATTTAATTATGTTTAAGGAAATCATGTTAATGTTTGCAGTCATCATGGAAGCTTTTTAGAAATGTCAGTCATGCAAAGGTTTGACAGCAATTAATTAGAATGTAAGAATGGTGAGGAAATAGTTATCTAAATTGTTATATTGTGACTTTGCTGTACCCTTTTCCTTGGTACTTGGAGTAGAACTACGTACAAAACATATTATGTTCGGTAACAAATGTACTTCCACAGACTTTACTGATTTTGCATGGAGGTAAACATAATAGACATGCACATCTCATATAATGTGTTCTTTTCACATACATAAACACTATTTATTACATGAAGGTTATCTTGGTTTGATAGTTTAAAATTATGCACATGGCTAAGAATTACATTTAAGCATAATCCAACACACCAACTTCCCAGAAGAAAGGTTGAGAGTTAGTACTGGTAGCTGTCCTACTGGATTTCTCTTGCTGCAGCGCCCCTGGCCACATACGTTACCTACATCTACTTTACACTAGTGCCGTGAAGAGAAAGGAAATGCTTACTTTCATCAGGCTTTTCACTGGGTTTGACAGTGGTGGTGACGCTCCCACCAGAGGGAGGCACTGGTGTCTTTTTTGCGGTGGTGGTGGCTGGTGTGGTAGTTGTAGTGGATGTGGTAGTCGGTTTGGCTACAAGGAAGGAAATCATTGCGATATCGTAAGGATCTAATGGTGATGTCCAGACCACCTGTTACACTAAACATGTGTGGGTCGCAATGCCACCACTGAAGTACCCTGGTGTTGAGGCGCTGAAGCTAGCGGGCAAATGTGTGATTAGTAAAGCAAGCTTAAAATCCAGAGAAACAAAACCAAATAGAATCCTGACAAACTGCAACACAATGAAAGCTCCGCGGTGTTAACAAGACACAAGTGTGAGTAGGAAGTCACCCTCCACCATCAAGTCTGTGGTTGGGAAACAATACAAAGAGGCCCCTATCAATACTATCAAAGGTCAAGCACAACAGAAGCAGCATCAATGCAAGTAATTAGCAAGTATTAACATTTTAATAATAAACCATGCAGAAAACATATATTACAATTGATAAAATAACTTGTCAAACAGTTTAAACAAAATACAACATAAAAATGTCCAAAAAAGGAACATGTTAAAAAACCCAACAAACAGATTATAATACAGCATTACACTTAATATATAACAAGATGGTTCAAATTCTGTATTAAAGAGTAATGGCTGTGGTACATTTGTATCCCAGTATTGACCAAAACATTAGAGCATGTCTAAGTAAGCATATCTCAACCAAAATATTACAGGTCTTACATGATGCTCGCATAATCTAATAATTCAATTCACTTACGTATCACTGTGAAGTTCAATTGGCGCTCTTTGCAAATGGTGTTGGCTGTCGGAATTGGGATGGTGTTGCACACAATAACCTTTAGTGACTGACTTCTAAGCATCTCCTCAGTGATTGTGAGAGTGGCTTTTGTATCTAGCGTTCCATTTGTTGTTGTATTCACCCATTCATAGGTTCTATCGAGTGGATTGCTATCAGCAGTTACTTTTACTGTATCACCAGGATAATAAGAATCTTGTACAGGTTTCACCATCAGCAACCGTGGACCATCTACAAAGGAGCAACAACATGTTAGCTACATATTTTACATTTGTAATGCAGATAATAAACAAACACTGCTAAGTATTAATATAGCCAGCCCAATTAAATGTAATTTCTAACTCGGCATGTAAGGTGGAACAAGACACTGTTTGACTGATGTAGACAAAAATAAAGATACCTCTCAGTCTCAAGTGTTAGCTCAAGTGTTAGCTCAACGGAGCTTTCAAGACACTCCCGGTCCTCTCATCAATGTCAGTATAAACTGCCCTCTGGAGGCAGTTTAGACAGACGCTGACGATGGGACCATAGGGGTCTTGAAAGCTCCGTTGAGCTTACACTCGAGATTGTGAGAGGCATCCATACTCCCTTCCATGTTGTCTTACTGTGCAGTATGACTATTAGCGGTTATTAGTAGTTTTTATTATGTCATTAAGTAACATGGTTCATAAAAAACATAAAACAATACAATTATACAAATTTACTTAGGTTAATAGATAACGGAATAACAAATATGGGGTAACTAATCAAACTTACAATAAACAGTAATCTGTGGCGATGTGTATTTAGTGAGCACATTGTCAGTTGTAGGTATGTTGTCTGCTTCTTTGTCTTTTACTGTGCCAGGCTTTAGTTGATCAAAGTAAGTCCGACAAGTGTAGATCTGTCCATTGTCTTCTGGTGTCAACTCAGTGACATATGTGTATTTCACTGTGTTCCCCGTGGTTTCATCCATGGCTCGTAGACCTCCACTAGTGTTCTTCCACTCCATCACAGGAGCCCACTTTCCTTGGTACTTCACCTCACAACTGTACTCGATGTAGTCTCCCTCTACGGCCTTGTTGCTTGTGATGTTGTTCCCACATACAGGATCTCCTTCTGTAATTACATTAAGATACATGTATATACTAAGTCACATAATATTAAAATAGTAAGGCTGTTTATTTTTTAATAGTTGGTTTATGGATCCGCCAACCCGATTTTTCACTTTTTGAAGAAAAAACATTCTTAACGTTCTCGTTGTGTCGCGTTTTAACCGGAAATGTACAATATTGTGTTTTTGCACACTATGCAATCTGCTGCTCTATTTGAACCGCAACAACAAATTTTAAAAGAATATCAGCTTTTCTTTACATGGAATGGAATGTACATGGAATCTAGTGCATGATTACTGCATAGGCACTACATATTGCCATTTATTGGGTCATTCCATTCCAATACAAATTGATGGAATTGTTCTTTGTAATGTTAGTTAGAGCAAACATGTTGTTGAAAGTTAATGTGCATAAACCTGACAAGAATCACAATTTGTTCAACAAATCATTCACGGGAGGGTTTTCAGGCATCAATTGTGTGCTAAATACACATATCTTAGTCAAAAGTTGTATATGTTTTGTGTTCATGCATCCCAGTGTTCATATCAGAGCAATATGATGCAAAGATGCAACCTTGTATACTTGTTAAAAATTAGTCAACTTCAGACCCAAAAAAAATATGTGGGGTAGCAGATATTGTACTGTTACTTTTATTATGCAAATCAAGAATAACAAGTATGCCTAACTCCCAATATTTTATCTTATGTGGTGTGTAAAAACCAGTGGATTTTTAATGGTGTTTGTACAAATAGGAATTACAATTTGAGAAGTTAAATTCAGTTCATCGATTCCATGGATTCTGACCGGCCTCCGCAATCGAGGAATTTCCGTTAGAAAAACGTGAATTCCATTCAAACCATCAATTCTGTTAATTCCGTCCATTTTCTGCCATAGCAGAAAATCAACGTCCCTATATTATCTCATATGATCATCAAACATAATTTTTTTCTAAATGTACCGCGTAGTATACCCATTTTTGCACATAGATCATTGGTATATGCAATAACTTAGCCTGAAAATGTGTGTGTGCGTGCATGCAAACGTGCGTGCATGCTTGCATGTTTTTATTCTGACCCATAGATAGAATATCCACGTTAACTTCAATCATAATATAAGATGTTTGTGCATATGGAGCCTGAGAAAATTTGTAAAATCACAGTTGCTGTTTTGCGAGGAGCCATGTTTAAGAACTACAAAATAGTACATATGTTCATGGTAACTCCACATTATTTTGTGACTCACCAGTCTGTATATAACCATCTTATATATCAAAGTCAATACTCTATATATGGGTCAGAGTAAACACACAGAGAAAATGTCAAGGCTCTAGCCTTACTCATTACTGAGTTATTGGACCTCAAACTTTGTTGAAAATATATAGCTGGTAATTTATGTACAAAACCGGGTATACTTATGGTAGCAATAATAATTTTATCTCACAAACTATTAGGAGCAGAAAGTTAAAATTTGAGATTTGTTCATTTGGAGAATATCAGGTAAAAATATTAAAGCAATTTCAAGACCTGGGGGTTTCTGAAAATCTGGTGATTTGATGCGGAAGGTGAATTTTGTCAATTATATTGGAATATCATTGATTTTGTTTCCGCTTTGTAAAAAATTACTTCTGGCAATATTATATCCTCCAAGTAATGTTGATATCTTGGGAATTTTTAGTTTGGTGACCCCAGTGTTTCGGTAGATGCCTTGTATGTGAAGTTTTTGGTGTCAAAATTATGTGTTTTTTTCTCTCAAAAATATCCCTTTGTCAACTGCAAATTATAACATCTCGAAGCACACGTATTGACGGGGTCTTGAAAATGGGCATTACACTTTCTCTCTAGTATCATATTTATGCATATCAAAACGTATTTCAATAGTTGTGATTATGCTATGTCCCATGAATAGTGACTGGGTAGAACTAAGTGGTTCTTGTGTATAATAATACTATGTTCCATTGACATTTAACAAAATTACTAATCATTTCTGAAATGCTTATCATTTTGAACTTGTCTCATCAAATATAATGACTTCTGAACTCCCACTAACAGATGCATCCTGCAGAAACTTGCAGCTGTATTTGCCAGCATCATTTAACATCAGTAACTTGAGTGTTAGCTGATAGTTTCCTGGAGGCGTTGTCAGCAGCCTGTACTTTGTCTCTGGTTTAATTAAAATGTCACGGACTGTTATCCCTTGTGCAGTGGTTGCACTTGTAATGTACTCATCCCACGCAAGCTCGACACTTGGGTCTGCACCACAGGTGAGAGAGACACTGCTTCCAACCTTTCCCACAACATTCTGTGGCTTCACTGTGAATTGTCCACTTGCTACTACAATAAAACATATTGGTTAGTTGTTAGCAGTTAATGTTACACTGAATGCCACTGCATATCATTCGTACAATTATGCCTTCATATATTGAACATTTAAGCTAAACACCTTAAAGTCCAGAAACTGCCGCACAGGTGAGAGAGACATTGCTTCAACAACATTACTGTGTGGCTTGACAGTGAGTTGTCCATTTGCCACTGCAACAAAACATATGGACTGGCAGGATGGTAGACAGCCTAAATGGCTTACTACATGGAAATCATTCGAGGAAACATGTCTAGTACATAGGTAAAGGTAGGGAAACATAAGTCCCTCTTAATATGCATTACTCAACATGTGGTTCGAATACAAGTTTTCATACACATCGTCTGGAGCATAAAAGGTAGTTTTGTATGTCAGGTGTGAAATCCCATGAAACATTGAATAGAATAGAATAATTTTTATTTCGGGTAAAAACACATATACATACACACATATGCATTAAGAGTATAAATACGTTAAAAGTAATAAAGTACTAAAGCATAATGATTATTGAGTACATTTAAACAGGTTCTAAAGTCATCATTGTACGCACAAATCCGTATACATACAAATATGCATTACAAATAAATTTAAATAAAGTTATTGCATAACAAATAATTGAGCATAATAATATAAATAGTATACATAATCTGAATTGTACAGGAAAAAGCCATATACATATATAAATAAGCAAACAAAACAAGTTATAAAATACATATTTTTTAATTGACTATATATATATATATATATATATATA
>OY759272.1:7142211-7359711 GCA_963662155.1 Lamellibrachia columna
ATGTCATACACCCATATATCTGCAATATGTGCGTCCTGTGGCCACAAAGCAACACTAAGTGTGCATGTCAAGGAATTTCGGGCCATATGACATGTGCTCTTCCTCCTTGTTCCCTGCTGTACAGGGGTGAGGGTCAGGTAAAATATTGTCGAGCCACTCTTTCTGTTCTTTCTTTCCATAGTTCAGAATGTTGTCCGGCTACGACACCTAATAAAGTAAACTAGTTCAATCCACTATGTTAAATCCGTTATGCTGTATTTCTCTAATCTGTCTAGTATTATTCCATTATAAGGTATATTTACCTACCGATAGTCATTTCTCATGCACCACAAGTTCATGCAATACACTACGCAATTTGAAATGCGATAACAAACGATTTTCACTTAAATTCTACAATTTGGACATCTGTACGCATGGGTTTCCACATCAATATGGCAAACAAATATTTTTTAAATCCAACCTGCCCCCAGAAATTGATCGGTCCATCCCTAATGTGGCTGGCATCCATGGCTGAGTGCAAGCAGGAATCAGACAGCTGATAATGCCTATCCGGCACCATCTACAGTCACTGCAAAGTACACAATGTTAACTTGACTACTGCGCATGCCAGCAAAGAGCCACTAGTTAGAAACACGATGGACACAGTCTAGCAGATCGCCTTTCCCTTCAACTACTCAGCCCAGAGCTTGCATGTATTTCAGGGGAACACAAGTTAGATGAGGATGCACAATCTGGTAAGATCAACATAACTAATGTACGTGTATTGCGATAATGCTTCACTGACTGTTATCATTAATTGAAACATAAACAATATTATTAAACACCAATATCCCAGCACTTTAAAACTATATACATCTACATATATTATATACTGAAGGTTCACATCTACCTTTTACCAGGGATGGTTGTCGAGTAGGTGGGTCATGTTTGTTCTTCCACTTGAATGTATACCTAGCTACGCCCCTGATGTGTCTATCATAACTGGTTTAACAAGGTGCTTTGTTTACCTATCGTAAAGTAACGTTTAAATTATTAAATAATTATTAGCAAATGGTAAACCTTGCAAAGTAGCAAAATAGCAAAGTAACAAAGCAACAAAGCAGCAAAATAATGAATCAACAAAGTAATGAAGTAGTGTAGTAGCGAAGCCTTAGCTATTTATTTGTCGCCTTTATCTATGTATGTACCAGGTTTTGCTATGTAGTAACGCTATGTATATGTCGCACTTAGTATGTAATGCGTTCAGCTATGTATTTGTCCCACATAGATATGTATGTAACACTTTTAGCTTTATAATTGGCTATTTTTGCTGCTACGTTTCACAAATTTGCACGGGAATCCCCAACTTGTTTGCCTTTTAATAGAGAGAAATAAATAACAAATGAACATTTCTGCAGTTTTACTGAAGTTACATTACTCCTTGTGGGTCAATGTTGAATAAATATTGTCGAAATTTAGGGTTTTTTCCTTGACTTAATAAATTACATAAAATAATTTAATTTTTATGCATATCTGAAATATTATGCTTTGTATAATATTAATATATCAAATTGTAGTAATCCTGCAAGATTTATATTTGAATAGTAAATAAATATTGTGTCATGATTTATTGTGACCAGAGCACAGTATTTTGTTGGTGATAAAGCCGTTACTATGTCAGATATTTTTTCAAATGTGCTCACCCCCCCTCCCCCCGAACTTTTGTTTTGCCTTTTTAGAGATAAATAATAAATGAACATATTAGCCAAGTTTTACTGACGTGGCATTACTCCTTGTGGGTAAAATACTGACAAAATTGAGCTGAAATGTATTTTCCGTATCTTAATAACTTAATAAAATTATTTATTTTACAATTTTTTATGCGAGTTTGACTTATTATGCTTTGTATAATATGAACATATCAAATTGCAATATTTTTGCAAGCATTATATTTGATTAGTAAATACATTTCGTGTTATGACAGATTATGATCAGAGTACAATATTTTTTTTATTTTGCTGGTGACATAGCTGTCACTATGTCAGATGTTCAAAACATTTGCACTTGACCACCATTTGTTTTGGCCTTTTGTATTTCAAACAACCTTTGAAATGTTTCATTATTTTATTGCAGGGTAATCGGCCACCTTAATGCGTGTCATTTTAAACATTAAGTTATATAGTTCCGAACCGGAATAGGTTCGAAAGTGCCAAATACACGGGTTAGTTTTTCAGGGCCTGGACCTGCGCCTGCTACTCAACTAACATAACAGTACTGGGCCAATACAGGGCCAATGCCTACTGCTGTTTGATGTGGTACTGGCCTGATAACCTATAACCAGCATTGGCCCAATGCATGCTCTGCACACAGGCTGTTAACTGGGCCAATACTGGCATGCTTTATTGGGCCAATGCTGGCGCAGTAACGGTCCAGCATTGGCCCAGTGCATTGGCACGGTACTGTACCATTACTAGCATGCTATGTACTGGCACAATACAGTGTACTGGAACACTAATGGCCCAGTACTGTGCTGGTACTGGTATGCTAAACTGGTCCAATATAGGAATCTCTGTGGCCTAATATTGGGATATAGTAGTATGCCTGTATGAGATAGCAACAAACACCAGGATATGAAACTAAACGTGAACAGTTTTATTCATCATAAATTTACACATCATTGGCATGATCATGCCTGTCTTGTAATAAAGCTCTCCTCTTTCTCCCGCCATGCCTGTCTCCAGAGTTCCGGAGCCACAGCATCATCTCTTTCTGGATGCTTGATTCAGTTATTCCTTGAAGGAAAGGATTCCTCAGAATGGCCCCTGAAACACAAACACACATATAATTATATATATACATATATATACACACTTTTATCTAAAACATCAGTGCACTTCCTAAACAATGATTTATGTTTGTGTACCAACTGGTTACGCAATCAAGAAGTAACTACCACACCCTTTCATTTTCCAGTTTGATTTTACAACAGCTTTTTGATCCCAAAATTAAGCTCAGCCTGGGCAGGCTATAATTGTAGCTTTGCACAAAATCAGGAACGAACTCCCTGTCACTTAAAAATAATCTGAAACTAGCTACCTTCCGCAAATGACATATTTTTTCGACACTGCATTCCCATCCAACCGTTCTGTATATAATATGCCCCCAAGTATAATATGCTCCCTGACTTTTGCTGAAATCTTACAGAAATTATATATTAATTATCATGTATAATACACACCCAAACTTTTTAACATCAACCCCTCATTTCCTAACAATTGTCAATCTTTCCCCCAACAGCTATGTACTGTATGCAAGTAGGTATAAAAACAAAAAGGATGTATCTACTTCTACACCAACCACCCTGTGTCCTACTTCAAACCCTTGACCACACGCTATGTCATGCCTGTCAGTTCATTGTTCTCATCATTGTTTGCAATATTTTGCATATGTTTCTCGACTCCTGCTACAATTTTTTGACGTTTTGTCCAATACGACATAGTGCAAACTCAACTGCCAACTAATTGCTATCTCCAAAAAACCTGAAAGAAAAAAATCACTGAAATACCAATTCTGTTCAAGAATGATTGAAATAATATTGAAATTAAAAGACTAGTTATCTATTAGGCTGATAACTGATATCCTAACTTTAGGTGATTCCAGGTCAGATCCAGACTTGGGGTCAGTTATACTAAAAATACCAATTCCAATTATCAATTCCATATTGAAATAATAGCATGTGAACAGAGCAACCATAGACATACCCAATGCCAAAAAAATTTAATTTATTTTAGACTAGCTTTATTTAATGTTTGTATATTATGGTACATAATGGCAAATAAATATGATATACACTTGTTGATTAGCTGTAACGAATAAATTTGAGTTAAAAAGTTACATGATGTAATTGAAAAAGCAACTGAAAGATAATTGAAAATACCAATTACATTTTCAAGAATTGCAATTACTTAAAAAAACTTTGGTGAAAAATCACCAGTTCATTTCATTCTCTGGCCCATAACTTCAGGAAATAATTGTGCTAAAATAATAAAGGTTACATTTTTAGAAAATCATAATATATAACAGGTATGATTTTGGGTGTTTACCCCTTGTTGACATTACAGGGTATTACAGACGCAATTTACATGTAAATACTTAGTTTTTTTACAGAAGACTGAAGTGCTCAACTATAGCCACTTATTCATTGGTTAAAATTACAGTAAACTCTGAGACATCAACATTTTGACCGTTGGCTGATTTCACATGGAATGACCCTAATATATAGAACACTACAAATATACTGAGAAAAACAGGGTGGGCATTCTAAGGGTTTCTAAGATATGATCAAAATAGTACATTTATATGATTAATCTGATGCTGCTTGTCGTTCAGTGAACAAACTATGCTTGTATATTCAATTGTTTCTTCCCAGTACCCAGTTACCCGATTTCCTGCCTACTAAATGCAGTTAAATGAGACCTTTCCAAAAATATTACTTAAGTTATGGGTCAGAGTGAAATGAAAATGAGAAAAATTGGAGATTGGTCAATAAAAACATGTAAAAAACAACTGATTTGAGTACATGTAAATATGCAAAATTTCTGCAAAATCGGAGTTCGGTCATCCAAAAGTGTCAACACTTGACATGGAATCACCCCTTTACTTTAGTGCAATTGTAATGAAAACAGCAATAGATCATTTGTAATGTTTTAACATACATTATTATAAATGTGTAGCCAACTATGCTTCCCCTACGGCTTGGACTGGTGTAGCTAAACCAGTTTGACGCAGGGTCTACACTACAGTTTGCGATTGCAACAGGTTATTTAATTATATAAACTGCTTCAATTGCCTAAGGCTTAAGCCTTAATGCTTCAATTATCACCCAGCTATGTCAATAAAAACACTAATTTATTTAACAAGTTTTTAACAAGATTTAACAAGATTGCCATCCCAAACAACAAGTTCCAGATGGCAAGTGGACAAGGAAGCCATTGGCTTATCGAGAGTCCAACAATTTTCTCATCTATGTGTAGCCCGCCCTTATCAAATATGTGTCAATTCTATTTTTAAACATATTCACACTACTAGCATTAACACAATCATTTGGCAGTTTGTTCCATTCATTTATCACCATCTGTGAGAAAGAGTACTTTCTCATGTCCTTGTTCTACTGCCTTCTTTAAGTTTGAAGAACATATTCCTATCAACATCCTCATAACCGTTCACTATTTTAAACACTTCTATTTGGTCTCCTCTTGGTCTCCTGGTCTCTAGTGTTGTCAAACCACATTGTAATAAGCAACTTTCGTAACTAAGCTCTCTCAATTCTGGAATCATTTTGGTTGCTCTTCGTTGTATTCTTTCTAGCTTGTCTATGTCCTTTTTACAATATAGCCTCCATGCTTCAATACAATATTCCAAATTTGGTCTAACTATTGCTTTATACAGGGGTACAATTAGCTGTTTCTCCTTATACATGATAGTTCTCCTAATTAGCCCTAGAATTTGATTTCCTTTCGAAGCAGCAATCCCACATTGCTCTGAAACTTTCATGTCAGCACTAAATGTTACTCCTAAGTCCTTTTCTTGTGTGGTTCTACCTAGTACAGCATCCCCCATTTTATATTCTTCGTCCATGTTTCCATGTCCTATGTGTATACATTTACACTTCCCAAAATTGAACATTTGCCATTTTTCTGACCATTTAACTAATTGATCTAGATCATCCTGTAAACTTTGTTTATCTGTATCATTAGTAACCTTTCTGAATACTTTTGTCTCGTCTGCAAATTTCAGTACTTTGCTAGATATGTCATCTTCCAAATCATTTATATATATATATATATATATATATATATATATATATATATATATATATATATATTAAAAACAGAATAGGGCCTAATACTGATCCCGGCGGTACCCCACTCAAAACAGATTTCCAGTTTGAAATCTCACCATCTACTATTACTCTCTGTTTTCTGTGTGCAAGCCACTTTTCTATCCAGTTGATTACATCATTACCTATGCCATGGGCTTTTAGTTTAAGTAACAATCTTTGATGTGGTACTTTATCGAAAGCTTTCTGAAAATCTAAGTAGACAACATCCACTGGGATGAGATTAGTTAGACATGACCTTGCTTTTAGGAACCCATGTCAGACCTGGGGCTGAAGTACTCGGTACTTGTGTACTCGAGTACATTTTTGAAATACACGTACTCATAGAGATGATGGTCATATACTCGTACTCGTGTTCAATGTACTCAGATTTTACGAGTACATTACTAGTACATCCGAAAAAATTTTCAATATGATATTGTAAACATTATTTAATTTCTTATTATCAAATCACTAACAACTACAATTTCAAAAAGTATGTTAGTAAATTGTATTACCTGCATATGAATCAAATTAACAATGTATATGTTCTTGCATGCATCTCAGCTGAGCTATATATGCTTTCTAATATAGGGTAATTAAAAAAACACTTTTATTATGTAAATTCTATTGCAATAACCATGATATTAATTGCAATGTAGTAGCCCCTGATTCGTAATAATTATTATTGTTACATTTAGTAGTTATGGTTAATTTTTTACTTGGCATTGGTGAGTTTTCACAAATTCACACCGTGGATCACTTTTCTGCACATTGGATGCACTGAAGCCACAAAGGCTTTGCTTCAAGAGGCAGCATCTTTTGATTCTTTTCCCAGTCAGAAACCCCTAGTTCATATCCATATTTGTTTAGTTACCAGTCCAGGCCATAATCCTTGTGTTTGTTTAATTAAGCCAGAAAGTCCAGTAAGCCCATAATGAAAGGTCATTCATCAGTCAGCTATAAAATGCCTTTGTTGCTCCCACAAGTGACAGTGCAAAGCACTGCTAGCTGAGTCTTCTTCTGGAGAAGTTTGGCAACTCAAGTCAAACAGCCTGCACCAGTATTGCTTGGTGCTAATTTGTAGTGTGGTTAAAGTACAAAGGGAATATTGAGCCCTGGACATAGGCAGGTGCTACTCCACCCTCTCAGCAAACATCAGTTGTGGACTTGTGGTCACTGCCAGCCACAACATGCCTAATGGTGTTCACTGATTCATATGTCATATATATATTTAATGGTTATATTTCTTTTCTCTTGTTACGTTGTGCTATGAAATGTATTTTGAAAAGTATTTTCAATTTAAATACATTTTACCCCATATTTTAATGCATACCCTGAACATTTGCATTTGAATGCGAATTATACCTTTGAATGGAATGCAACCCCCACTGTGGTCCGAAACATAAAGGTTTTTTTTTACAGTTTTCCTCATAAAAAAGTGTGATCAACTGCCATTGCATAGTCAGCTTTTCCTGAATTATATAAATTAATACACAATTTTTATTTAAAAAATACGTTATCATTACTATGCAGAGTTACTATAATATCATACAAGATATAATCATCATACAAGATATAATCGTACTCGTGGAAATGTACTCGTACTCAGCTTTGAGCAATGTACTTGGCCACAGGTCTGACCCATGTTGAGATGTATTTATTAATTTATGTTTTACAAGGAATCCCACCATGTGGTCTCTAATTAATGTTTCGAGTAATTTACATACAACTGATGTTAAACTCACTGGTCTGTAATTTTTTGGCTTGTTCCTCGATCCCTTCTTAAATAGCTGTGTAATGTTTGCCTCTTTCCATTCTGAAGGAACTATTCCTTCTTCTAGTGACAAATTAAACAATTTTGCAAGTGGTGTACTAATTTGCTCAACAATTTCCTTAAGCAGTTTTGGTGGTATCCCATCAACTCCAGGTGATTTATTATCTTTCATCTTCTTAATTTTCTTTGCTATCATTTCAGGAGTTACAAATAACTGCCCTAAATGTTCTGATGTGTTGCCCTCAAATTTAGTAAATGGAACTGGAAGTGAGCTGATATCTTCTGTGGTAAAAAATGAGCTGAAATACTCATTCAGGACCTCTGCCATTTGAAACCCGTCTGAAATTATGTTTCCCCTGTTGTTTTCCAGTGGTCCGACCTTATCTCGAACTTTCTGTTTACTCCTTACATAAGCATAGAAAACCTTGCTGCCAATTTTTTTTTTTTAAAAGGTTCTTTTAGATTTTCTAATTTCAGTTGTAGCTAGGTTAAGTGCCTCTTTGTAATTTGCACAGTCTTCATCCATTCTGGTATGCCTATAAACCCTCCACATAGTTTGCTTAAACACTATTTTTCTAATAGCTTCTTTTGACAAGTGTTTCTTTCTAGACCATTTATCGATGATACTCTCAATTTCATATTTTAGAATATTCCAACATTCAATTGCGGTCTTATTCATCAGCATGGCCATGTTATTCCAATCTAGCTTTGCTAAATATTTTCTCATATCTTTATAGTTACCTTTGTGGAAGTTTCTCCTATATGTTTTTTTTTATTTTTACTTTCTGATTTTACATTGATGTCAAAATGTATTTGATTGTGGTCACTGTTACCCAATGGTTCATGTATTTTTACATTGTCCACTAATTCTTTTTGTGATGATAAAACTATATCTAATGCATTTTCTCCCCTGGTTGGTTCCAGCATGTGCTGAGTAAGGAAGCTCTCCTGAATTAAAATAGAAATTGTTGGTCCTCACCCCCTGTACTCTCTAGAGATTTCCATTGTATATGTCCATGGTTAAAATGATACGTTCCCTTTACTAACTTCCTTTATAGTATTTTGTATTTTTGTGTTATCCTCTTCGTTTATGTTTGGACTTCGGTAAACTAATCCAATAGTTAATTCTGAATTTCTTGAAACTATTTTGCACCAAACAGCTTCATGATAATCTGCTTCGCTTTCTAATTTTATTTCATAAGCCTGAATACATTCTTTAACATATAAAATAACTCCCCCTCCCCTTCTTCCTATTCGATCTCTCCTAAACATTACGTATCCTGTCAATCCTAATTCAGCATCTGTAATGTCTGTGTTGGCCCATGATTCGGTTATACCAATTATGTGAGGGTCAATATCTTCTACCATAAATAATGTTTAATTCGTTTTTCTTATTTACTGTACTCCTACTCTTAGCATTTTAATTTAAACACACACATCTATAACCTGCTTCAGACATGTTTTTCGGACATTCTGTTATTGGTTTATCTGTACTAGTGGCCTCTTGTCCTGCTTGAGGCATCTCTAAGTACCCCTCCCTGCGCTTCTAGTTTAAATAGTGTTTACTACCAAAATTATTTGATATGCTACCCGGGCCTTGCCACTGTCTACTGCTGCATGAGAGTCCATCCGCAAATACTGCTGCCCCCTTTCCACTTTAGGTAAAACTGTACTACTCTGTGCTTTCACAAGTATAATATCATAATGTAGGCTACTCGCTTGTGCTAATCAGTGCAACTTACCTGAGAAAAGTCCACTTTCAAGACTTCCAAAGAAACGTCAAACTCCGGCAATCCTCTGAATTTGGTGGTAAAATTGCATTCCATAGGTGGCGCTGCAAAAAGCTACACGTGCGCCATCTTGTGGAACAATGTTGAAAACTTCCCTGTATTGGGCCAGTGCTGGGCAAGTACGTCGACTTTCACTGTGGTCTGTCCAATGTACTGGCTCAGTACCGGCTGTACCATTGACGGTACAAACGGTACTCGCCAGTATAATGCCAGCATTGGCCCAATACTGTTATGTTTGCTTGGGGCGAGTGACTCTGCCTAACAGCCATGCTGAAATTACTGCGCGAAGACATATATTCATTCACATATCCGCCACTGTTGTTAGCCAGGTACTTTTATACAACTGAGTGAACTGACGCAACGCGGGGTGAAAAGAATTGCCCAAGTTTCGAAACGGCAACAAGAGGATTGAAACCCAGGTTCTCTCGACTGGGAATCTGTTGTTCAAACCAGTACGCCACCGCGCACCATTTTCATTTTGCTGCCTTCGGACTTGGCTAAACAACAACTGGTACAGAATATGCAACCAACTGTGACAGTAAAGAGTTGTCGTATTCTACTTGAAAAACTTACCGTGTGCCGTAACAATCACTAGCACAAGAATACCTTCCATGATACGGAACCACACCCATAGAAAACCGCGTACAGTTTCTGTAGTTCGGGAAAACTGTAGAGCAAGAATCCACATTTATAGACAACCGTTCTTCCGGGTTTGTTGAACCCACCACTGCATGACGCTTTTGCGTTATTTGGGTCAGGTCAATACTTGTAATTTGAAGGTTAAACATTCTATAGGTTACCGCAGTTACTTATTTGCCGGCCGATACGGGGACCAACTCGAGCTGTATGACTATGCAATGGATCACTCGAGCAAGGTCGCACTTGTCATATAGACACTTTAAACGTCGCCTAGTTTGGCTGTAACACAATTCGTGTACTTGATTAGGGCACGGACCACAGTCACTTTTCCCATAGACGACCATTATAACATTCTTGCGCCTACATTGAAAATTTATCCTACAATTTTTTTTTTAAATTCACAGAAAATGACAGACCCACTAAGACACCTGGTGTGTAAAATTCGTGAAAATGACATACCTCCTTTTCGCACAAATTGCTTCAAAGCATGACGCCCCTGCATTTCTGCCATGAAATTCCCCAGTTTCCAAAATATGAGTACATCCTGCTAACAGCCAGCCACTGTGTCCATACGCAACTGCATGGTATACCTACTGACAAATGACATCATTTCAAAGCTTAGATGCTACTGTGCACAAGAACATCACTTCCTCTCACTCATCCACACAATTTCTGCTCAGACCAAATACACCCTATCTGCACAATTAATTTTTTCCTTGGGATTCTTTATCGTTGTAATGGCGGATGGATTCTGACTGTGGTCCGTGCCCACTAGCGAAGGATGCGTGTGGCAGGACGTGTTAGCAGAGGTGCCAAGTAGCGTTGCACAAAAAGCGGTAGATCTATTGCTTTTCAAGCTGTGAGGGCGGTAGAACGCATCGCGAGCCTCGCGCCGCGGTCGCTAGAGGGAGTGTGAGAGGGGTTTCCCCTCCTGGCGAAACTGTTGTTAATTTTTAGGGTATATTTGCATAATTTTTTTGCATCTTCCATGTGACCTGTTGGTATGTTTGGATTCGAAATGAGTACTTTTAACTTTTTACTCGTGAAATTACGGTTTGGCGATAGATTTCGGCACTAAATCGATAGACTGTGAGATTATCTCAAATTTAAGAAAACATTTATTAAGGCGTGAGTTCGGGAGACTTGATTTGGCACCTTTGGTTGTCTTCAAAAATAGGTTGGAGGTGGGATTTTGGGATGGGGCGTGGGAGGTTACATATATAAGTATTATAAAATAAATGAACATTTCAAATTATAATATTTGCATACAAAGCATCGATCACCGCACCAGGTCCGTAGCCAGAGGGGTTCACAATTAATAGCCCACCTTTTGTGAACATCATTTTTAAAATTGTGAACCCTCCGTCAATAAACGTGTACGTTACTAGTCTCGCTTATCCGACTCTGGCTCGCCTTCATGAATTCGCCGAGAAGAGAGTCTGGCCTCAGAGGCGTGGTTTAGTTGTTACCCACTGTTAATACTGCATTTTGTGTACGCGTTCCCGTGAAGCGCCAGCAGCCAATTAGCGTCATTATCGAGATGCTACACATTTTTTTGTCCGATTTAACTTTTCAGTCAGAGCATTATATGTCATATATTATGTTCTGTCATTTGGGTGTACCAACAATTGCCTCAGGGTGTTGATAGGTTTGTGGTAAACTTGGATATCATAGGACTTGAAATTCCTTGCAGGGCGTTTTTTATTGAATTTTCACTGGGGGACAATGTCCTAAAAGGGCACTCCAAATGGTTAAAAAGGGCAGCTTACGCATTATTAAGGGGGCAGCCGTGGCCTAGTGGTTAAGGTGTTGGACTCTAAATTCGAGGGTTGTGAGTTCAAGACCCACACTGGGCACGGTTCGTTTTCGAAGCTTAGGCAATTTCGTTTACCCTACTTTGCCTCAGTCTACTCAGCTGCAAATGAGTACAAACACTGTTTGGAAGGTACCTGCGATGGACTAGTGTCCCGTCCAGGAGAGTCAGTATAATTGCACTCTAAGTTGCTTCGCACTACAGAAACCAGGTTTAAGCACTGGCCATATAAGCCTTCATGACTTCCTAAGGCGTAATGCCTGGGGGATGACTTTACTTACGCATTATTAATGATTATTTACATAACCCTTAAATATATATATATATAATTATAATTATATATATATATATATATATATATATATATATATATATATATATATATATATATTATATATATATATATATATATATCAGTATCTTTTTATCCATATGGTTGCACACTGACGACTGCATCTCGGTATAAAATAAATGTTACACATATATCCGAGAAACATTTTTTATAACAAACTCATGCAGTAGTTAGAGAACACGTCTCTAGCAACTTGCAAGTCAGTACGTTTGACAGTCGTCTCAATTTTACTAGACGAGCCCCGTTTCGCGGGTGAATTTCCTAACGAATTCACGCTGCCCGTAGATGTCCAAATCTGGAGCCCCCATCTTCTGGTCTTCTCCAGGAATTTGACGACAGCGGGTCGAGGGTCAAAGTAGGCGGTGCCCACAACATTCAGTGCCACAATGACGCGGGCGTTTCTCGTGTCCTCACCCATGCTGGTGCGGTGATTGTCGACAACGAGGTTGTGGTGGCTCACGATCCTTTCGGTCTGCATAGAGTGTGGACTCATGCAAGCCAGAGATGCCAACACCTTTTGAACTGAACCTGTGGTGACTGGCAGAAGTTGCCGCAATCTGACAGTCGTCTTACAACCGAGATCACAGCCATCACGCAGGAACGGCACATTCATCATGTTCTCACATTGCTCGGCTGCCCCGTCCGCAAAGTCAGAAGCTTCGTCTGGAAAAAGACGCCTGACGACATGCACGCCATGTTCAACGAATGATCCCAGGTTGCGTGATATCACCAACCCCTTCATGTCTTTGATGACGTCCTCCTGCTCCGGGTGGATGCGTTCAGACAAGTATTCGTGGGCTGCTTGCACGACCTCTAGCCTGATTGCTCGTGCATTACGGCGGTTCGTACAAACGAACTGGTGGTTGGACTTTCGCTGTGTTAGGTCCTCACTGGTGCTATCCGTTGGGCAACTCTCTCTCTCCTCTCTTCTTCCCGGGAATGGTCCATCCCTCATCAATCTCAACTTCTTGACGGCAGCGCCAGTCACAGTGAGAAGATGAACAAATCACTCCTTTGCAACTTCTTCTGGAATGTTTCAAATATCTCCAGGATGTCGCCCATCAGTGAGGTGATCCACTTCTGTTGGTGGTTCCAGATTCTCAGAAACCCTTTGGCTTCAGCCTTCTCCTTTCTATCGCTGGTACTTTATGGTGCCTGCATCTGTTCCCACACATTAATGCAGGCTGGTAGGTTATTCAGCACAGCGTCCGCCAACTGCAGCTTGTGCTGGGCAAACCTGACATCGTGGTGCCAGGGGAACTGTTTGACATTCCCGGCTTGCGCTGACAACATCTTCATCCTTCTCGGCGTCCGGAAGAATCTTACGAGCCTCAGTAGATTAGACTTCCAGATGCCCAGCTCCGGTACGGTGCTGACGACCGACTCAATGGCTAATTCCGACCGGTGAGCAGCACACCAGAAAGTTGCCAGACCTCTCTGCACTTGGTCAGCAAGCAAACGCCATAACCCACCATGTCTGCCAGTGTTTGCCGATTCGCCGTCAGTGGTGACACCGACGAGCTTCGTGTCTTTACCTAAGGTCAGATCCAAAGTTTTGTTCACCGCATCCAGTAGTCCAAGGACGCCGTTCTTCTCTGGCGAATGCATGACGACGAACACACTCGTTACGCTACTATCACTATTAGCCATCCGTTCACTTACAAACTTGTGGTCCAACATTTGCCTGCCACATCTGCCATCAATCTGCACACGTGCATCGGTTGAACATTTGAGACAGACGCACTTTCTCTAGTTTGTATATGACATCCAGCATCTGCTTGTAGTAGTTCGGATCCCTGTAGTGTAGATCGCTAGACGCGGGCGTGAATGGAACAAATTCCACATCTGCGCCATTTTGTCGCATAGTGGCCAACAGATGGTCCGACGCCAAACAAGCCAGAGACCGCATCGGCCACGATCGGGCGGAGACCGTTTCGATTAGACAGTCGTTGTATACGTCGACGCCCATTCGCAGAAGCATCGCAAAAATAGTCTTATTGTAAGCAGTGAGTGCGCGTAGCCATGGATGCGACGTTGTGCACTCTTCCCAGGCTTCGTCCATCTTCTTCTTGCTTGTAGCTGCCATGTGCGGTTCAGAGGTCATAAGGTCAATGACCCTTTCCAGCTTATCACTACAGTCCGTCCTGACGCCTCTTGCGATTGGCATAGTGCCATTTTTAGAACTTTTCTTTGCCATCTCTTTATACTCCTGACATGTTGTGCATAGAATGTGAGCCCTTGTTCGGCCACATTTCTTTGCCGAACATGAGCGAAGCTCGGGGAATTTGTTGACAACATCTGCAATAGTTAAAGGAATTCCTGTGTACGTCGGTGTGCGGGAACTTGACGATCTCTGGTGTGAAGTTGCGTTGTCGGTTTCCAAGTGTCTGGGTAAGGTGGTGATCTTTGTCGCCAGGAGTGTGGTCAGGTGTGATGGCAGTGGACGGATCATGGCTGCTTGATGAACTGGTTATCGGGCGAGAACACGACGAAGGCAGTAACTCTATGACTGGTGGTACACTTTATCTTTTGGAGTGTCATCAGATGTGATGGCAGCGGACGGATCATAGTTCCCTGGCGGAATTGTGGGTATTTCTGGCAATGAGTCGTTGAGGCTGCGTCGAAAAATTGTGTCTAGGAGTTGACATTTTGCGGCAGATTTCTGTAACTCTTCTTGTCTTCGTTTTGCATTTCTGTCTCTCTTAGGCATGACTGGCAGGATATCGACCTGGACAAATTAAATGGTTAAATGTAATAACTAACTCAGGAAAAGCATGTATATTTGAAACACTTGTATAGTGGAATTACAATCCGAGCGGCGACATGCTCTAGACTCTAGACATAAATATACTGAAGATATAGGCTTAAAGGGGGGGTGAAGCACTCGAACAACCATAGCCCAAACATAATAACATACCATTTACAGTATATATCACCCTTATATGATGGGCGCAACGCCACGGTAATTTTGTAATATCCTTTTTAACTTTGCCATTATCTTCGCTGGGCGGCGCCATATTGCTCTGCGGGGGGCTCAGCGGCAGAGTGGTTTGAGTACGAGCTCCTGGCACCGCGTTCACACAGTAAAAACCTCTCGGAAAAACGGCCGAAACGCATGGAAAATCGAATAAAAAGAAAACTGGTGTGCACTGGATGGCTCCTGGATATATCAACTAGTACTACAAATGCAAGGAAAAAACTTTTTATCGACTTCCGAGGAAGAATTTGCAGCGGAAAAGGTGGTTGCAAATGCGGAAATTGCCGTGTCCGCCAGCCGCAGGCTCTGCGAGTGACCACTTTTCCGATGGAGATTACAAGACGAAAGACTATGTGATGAGCATGGACAGACGGTGAGCATCAAGATGTCATTCTTGGTCAAAGACACCGTTCCATCTTAGATCTTTTTTTTTCGCATATGACCATGCATCTACAGACTATTCTGCGACAAGGAAACGTCGGATATCAGAGGGCAGAGCGATGCGTAGGAAGCGACGAGCCGAAACCAGGTTAGTAAATTGGATTACCGTTACCATTGTGACTTATCACTACGATTACAATATAGTTCCACCCCAATAAACACAGCTGTGCTTCAACGTCAGCATATATATGACCCACAGTAAATCGAAATGTATGAATACAATAAAGTGCGAGTAAGTGTTAATAGTTTGATATATAATTACGAGTGTTTTCCAATCCGCCGATTTATATTCGACGTGATCATACGTACCGTCAATACGTGGCCGTACTCAGAACAATAACAATAACTCAGTAAGTGCTACAGGATATACTGCAACCTTATAACATGGGCCATGGCGTATGTACTAGGCAAAATTATTCAAGAAAATAATTTGATATTATTTATTGACAGTCATAATAAGTTTCATACTCCTGTGTTCTAAATGCGTAGAGAGCAAGCAGCAAGCGTAAGGCTAAGTCTGGGAGGGGTTAGATGCATGGGAGAAACACGACCAAAAGACAGTGCAACAGAAGCCTACTGTTGCTGTTTACATTTCAAATTCTTTATGGAAATATTTAAAATATACAAATACTTTCATTGTGATTAAGTGCAAATGCAGTTACACAAACTTTTTAAAAGTATTTAAATATTTAAGTAAAATGCATTTCACCCGAAAGGAAACTAACTAAGGCATCATCATCTACCCAGTTGAACACTGTCAGATTACATGTCTGCTTTCTATAATGACACTACAATTTCTGTCTGAATTCTTGTGACTTGACAATAAGGCAAAATTATATAAAATTAATTTCCTTTATTGATCAGATTAAACCCCACATGTAATAACCGGAAGTTCATAGAGATGTATTAATTACATTTTATTCTAAGTCGACTGATAACACTGTAATGAATATCGTGGGGGGAGGGGGCAACTGTCGGCAACCCACAATAGTATTAGTACAAGCTATACATATGAAGGAAGTATATCAGGCATGGGGTCAATTCTGTTTAGTCAATTATTATAAGTAGATGAACATTGTTGGACTCTCGATAAGCCAATGGCTTCCTTGTCCACTTGCCATCTGGGCCTTTGGCTTGGATGGCAAATCTTGTTAAATCTTGTTAAATTAAAAAAAATCAGTTCTAATTCCGCCTTGCAAAAAAATTTTAACTGTTAAAATCCTAGGCTAAAGAAAAATTCAAATCCAATTCGTTTTAACACAGTTTTATTTGTCACGTGTGCACAATCATATTTAATTTTATATGATTAACAAATTATTGTTTGTTAAATGCACACACACACACACACACACACACACACACACACACACACACACACACACACACACACACACACACACACACACACACACACACACACACACACACACACACACACACACACACACACACACACACACACACACACACACACACACACACACACACACACACACACACACACACACACACACACACACACACACACACACACACACACACACACACACACACACACACACACACACACACACACACACACACACACACACACACACACACACACACACACACACACACACACACACACACACACACACACACACACACACACACACACACACACACACACACACACACACACACACACACACACACACACACACACACACACACACACACACACACACACACACACACACACACACACACACACACACACACACACACACACACACACACACACACACACACACACACACACACACACACACACACACACACACACACACACACACACACACATAGGTTTGCCATATCAAAAACTTTAAAATGGCATCCAGCCATTTCATATGTACTTTCTGCTGCGACACCTCTCCTGGATTTTTGCTAACAAAACCAGACATTTTGGACAGCCCTGGACAGTTGGGTCATTAATCTGAGTTTTGAAGTCATTTGCCCCCCTTCCGGACATATGCCCCTTTGTCACTTGCCCCCCAGACATTAGCCCCTTGCCTTATTCAAAATCTGGACATTTGCCCTCTGTCCATAGCTTCTGGATTATTTGTAAGTTTTTTTAAGAAATGTTTTTTTAACTTATTTTTTTTATTTCTGAACATGAATTCAATATATATATTACCCTAATTGCAATTAATGTTCTTTGTGCCAGATCAGCCAAGTAAATTACTTTATGTAGTTGGAGATGATCCTGTAATCAAAGGATTATCTTTATTGCAATTGTGGAAGAAGCCAGTGACATTAGGACCTGGACATGTTAGGACAATTGAGGATATTTGAAAGAAGCCATCTCAACACGGTTTCTTTTGAATTGCATTTACCATGGAGAGTTGGAGTGACTCCATTTTCCTATAAAACTGGATGCACAAGCCAGAGTTGTCAGAATTCACTTATAACTTCACCATGGAAATTACTACTAGCATTTGAGGAGGTCATGTTTTGAGTGTCATTCCTACACCAAGAAGGGGGACCAACAAGATTACTCTTCATTGGGAGTGAAGCCAGCGTCGATCCTGATCATGCAAGGGTGCTATGGTCACTGATCTGATCTCCAGATCCAGAATGTGATCAACAAGACTGCCTGCAACCATGATGGTGACACGGCACAGATAGAAGCTGCCAAGGTCCGTGAGGACCTGAAAACTAAGGCAGCTAATACCAGGGGCACTCCAAACCAGCTGATCTCTGACTCGTTACTGTCCACCACTGTTTGTGGAAGCATCACCCCAAGAACCCATCTTCCACCACTGATCTGACTATCAATGATACCTGGAAGACAACTGGTGACAAGATCATCTCATACACACTCCAGGGGATAGGCCATTGCATTAGGCTAAAGTGACTTTGACTTGTCATTGAATGTTATGTTATTGTAGTAATAATGATAAAACTGCAAACTGATTTTCACTTGTCAACTATCATAGAAAAAAGGGGCAGATGTCCGGGGGGGGGGGGGGGGGGAGCAAATATACTAGGAGGCGGATTTATATCGCTATCAGTTGTGGTATCATTGATATTTCATCAAATTTACTGGAAAGTTTGAGTCTTCAACATCCTAATCTCCAACATGTATTCTCCATGGGGACATTTTTAATTACTACAAAGGGCAAACCCTACAGCCACATGTAACAGCATTGTACAGGTGCCCAGTGACATGTTTAGTATGGGAAACTTGTGGGCTGAACATTAGGCTTGGATAAACAAGGGGCTGCATTCAAGTGGGGCAGGCTTCCTCTCTCACACAAAGGGAATGAGCAGGCAGGTGCCCTTAATTGGCAATCTCTGTAAATAAACCTTGTACACTGAGAAAGAAAATGAGGCCTGAATGGTCTGATTTTGGTTTTACTGTCTGTTACAGTAACTTAATATTTCTTTTTGACACAAATGCTTGATTATATTGTTCTTGGTCACAATGTTTCAATACCAGAGTAGACAGTGTCTATGCTGTAATGTTGACAACTTCCTGGCTGTTACCAGATTCAGGATGACATGCTAATAGCAGACAAATATGATTTTAAAAGTAATATAAGTAAATATAAGGGTAAATATTAACAGTATCAAGTCAATAATTCCAACAAAATCAATTCCAATTCCCAAAAAATAAATTTTGGAAAAAAAAATTCAATAAAAAAAAAATGTTGAAGTCAATTCCAATTCCGGAACTGGAATTGAGGGACAGTTCCAATTCCGGAATGGAATTGACCACATGCCTGAAGTATATTCATGACAATATCTTGTCTCTGTGTACTTCAGCAACAGTCATGAACAGTATAATTGAATTGAAACAAGCTTATGTCTGTGGGGCTTTTGTCGGGAGGGGCTTTTGTCCATGCACCATACTATCTAGCAGATGCTTTCAGTATAATACCTAATAATTATATATATATTTACATATATATATATACGTATGTGTGTGTGCGTGCAGCATTTATAAGGTAAAGATGTCACAAGCATAGATCTGCATTTGGTCCAATAACAATATTCATGCATTATGTTATCTAAATCGAGTGTCAGATATAAAATAAGGAACCCCATAGAAAGTGTACCTATGGGTCCATATTTTGTTATGGAATTTGGACCCCTTATAGAATTTGACCTCCCTGGCCCATTGAAAACAGTGCAATGTTGATTAGATAATATAATGCACTTTGGAGCTAGGATGCTACAATTTTGGTTACATGCATTTGGTTATGTTACCAGTGGCATTCGTCAAACTGACTAAACAGATTCATTAAAAACAGTAAGAGATCAGTGAGAGACCCATTGGTTGAATTAACATGGCTCCATAGGGAAAATGGTTTTCCCTGTGGTTGATTACTTTATACATTCTATATGACACTGGCACTCTTATATTCTAAAAATAATATATACAAGAGAAAGTTTCTCACATTGTGATTCATTTTTATTATGCAAAAGATGAATTTTGTAAAATTTTCAAGTCACTGTATGTGTAATCTTTTCAGATGAAAGATTCACCATTGGTTCGTACAAGTACAGGTACTAGTTTTGAAGCATCCAGCGCTACGGGTGATGCCGTCAATCTTTACATTACGGATGTCACCTTTAGTGCCATCACTGCTACTACTGCTGTGGCACCACATACAACTGATGCTGAAATGCAAATCGATCCAGTAACGATATTTCAAGTGCGACACTTCGCGAATGCTGCTGTAGTCACGGATGACATTATTGCACTAATGAACGTTGATCATGACTACTCCTATGTGAAGCTTCCATCAGATTCAGTGAGAATAAAGACATTGGTGCAGATGATGCACGCTATGTGATAACAGCGACATAACCGAGGGTGACTCAAGCAGCTCCGACACCTATGAGAAAGAGAAGAAGTTTGTCATTCGTGAGAAAAACTTATGTCACTTTTCTGCACCTGCCACACACCAAACAGCCATAAACTGTGACACAGGTTGTACTCATGTCTGATCTATCAGCCAAGGTCTTTCGGATACTGGGGTGTCTGTCAGGAAAGTGTGCTGATTTCTACCCCTGGATGAGTGAAAGGTGAATTGAATATGTTAGGTGTACATGTACTATCAGTCAGAATAAGTAGTGTATTGGTGTATATTTAGTGCCAGTAGTGTATTGGAACAGATGGTTGGTGTGCAAGTACTATCAGTCAGAACAAGTAGTGTATTGATACATATGATTGGTGTACATTTACTGTCAGTACAAGTAGTGTATTTGGTAGATAATGAGACGCTTGGTTTACATTTGCTGTCGGTAGGAACAAGTAGTAGATTCAGTCAGAACAAGTAGTATATTGGTATGCATGATTGGTGTACATTTACTGTCAGTCAGAACAAGTAATATTGTTACACATGATTGGTGTACATTTACTGTCCAATCAAAACAAGTAGTCTATTGCCATTGGTACAGATGATGATGGTGAAACAGTTAAAATGCCTTGGCTTTATAAAGATTAATTATTTACTAAGCTAAACTACCAGTATATTTGATATGTTGTGGCATAATAATGATGTGTGTAGCTGTGATATCCATGTTCCAGGTTGTATTTCCCGGTGGTAAGAAGTCAATTTTTAGTCAATGTTTAGTCTTGGTTTCAGTCGTTCTAGTTAGCCTTATTTCTTTGGTAATTGTTTTTCTATGTGAATAAACTGTTGATATATTTTATGTTGGTCTCAATATAAATGAAATTGTGTGTAGTGACATGCAAGATGCTGCAGGTAACATTTTTGTTGACAGAAATGGGATATGGATAAGAAGGCATTCACATCATTCAGTTATTAATATTTTAGTGGGAATTTTTGTAGTTTTCCAGGTTGTTTTTCGACCTGCTGCATACTGTGGGTGCCTCACAATTTGTACACTCACCTGTGTCAGGTCAATCTCCATAGCTAAACTTTCCATCAATTCAATTTGGTTCAGAATAGACATCACAGATCCTTCCCACATCGCAGGATGGGATTACTTGTCTTGCCTTTCCTGAGCCTGAAATATAATTTGTCATGGTTAGTTGATAGCACTAATTCCATAATTACCATAATAGTTGCAAAACTGTGAACATTACATACTGTCAGTAGTTAATTATTGTTATTTAAATGATTAAATTGCACCAAACAACAAGGTGTTGTGGTGTGCTACAGAGAGGGGTGATTACAAGTACGAATATTAATGTAATCATGATTACCGTAATTATTGCAATCACAATTACTAATGTAGTCATGATTACAATCATTATTACAATCACGATTACGGTAACATTTAAGAATATATATATATTCACATAGTGAATTAAATAAACCCTCATGTTATTATTGTCATCAATGTTATTCAACACAAAATCAAACACAATATTAAAATACAGTCACGGTACACTTCATTAGATTAGATACAAAATAAAGAGAAAAGTCTGCTTGCATTGCCATTGTAGTTCGGACCTCGCCCTCGGGCTAGGTAAAATAAATATGCAGAAAAAATATGATTATTAAAATGGCAATGATTCGAATTACTGACCTGCTAGCTATAGGGCGAATCAATGAGTCGGCACGCAAATCATGCAATGACAGCAGACCAACATCTAGCACCGCTCTGTTTGTGCATATCACTACAAAATCATCGTCTTCGCCTTCGTACGGTGATGCATAGCCATAGCCATAGCCTAGCCCTAGGCATGGTAGCTTCCTCGGCGCAGCATGATGACTCAACGTAAACGTGCGCAGACATCGGGACGCAATTTCCACAGGTTCACCACATCACATTACCTAGTCAGGAATCGTTGACAGTCAAAGCGCTGTTGTAATTTTTCCTGAATCCAACGTCAACAAAGTCAAAGGCGAATCCGACCTGGAGTCTGGAGCGTGACTCGCACACTCGGTGACATTTTACGACTGTCAACGGTTGTTTCCGTGTGGCCTGTCGAACTAGACTCTTCGTCTGTGGTTTCCATTTCTCCAAAGATAGACAACGATTACGGAAGTTCAGTAAACCACTAATCGCTAGTAGCAGATCTGGTAAAACTGTCACAAGCGATCTTGTCAGCAAGTAAAACTAGTTCCGGTATTCCGTTATCGCATATTCTCGTTGGTTAGCGTCTCGTGTGTTCGAGAAGTGTGGCGTTTTCCACGATTTTTTGCGTGTTTTGTTGTAATTTCTTTAACTTTTTTTATTTGGAACGAACAAAAACGCTATTTTGTTGACGTGTGTAAATATTTGTATATATAACAGAGACCCATATCTTTTTTTTCGCTCCAGAATGCCTATTTAGGAAATAAATCGCAAAAAATCGAAAATTTACATTGATTAGATATACGCGACTCAAACCACTCGTTTCGACAACAAGATGGCGATACGCAGTGATGTATTTTGTCGATTTTTGTCTCGAACAAAATCAGTTTTTCAGTTTATCTCATAAATTAGCAGGTATCTGTCACCATTAATGCATAGTTAGATAATATATATTTAAATATACGGCATAACACAAAATTGCTTCAGTTCCCCTTTAAGGCAGAAAAGAGAGTAATACAAAACATGTATACCACGTCTATCAATGAAATGGTTGGCCAAGTACATAACAAATCAAAATATAGAAAATACGTACTTCCAAAACTGACATGTGCAAGTGTTGATTACATTTTATGTTAATATGTGCACCACCAACTTTTGAGTAACAATTTTCCAAAATTGATGTCCCTGCTGACCGCCAACTTTCCATCTCACATGTAGAACACTATCAACTACTCATACATTTTAAAGTTTATTTGTTTAGTATGTATACAATATGCTTATTTGAGTTACCATGCTTAACATTTCGATTTCTCAAAGATGCGGAGAATGAATTGGCTAAGTTACTGCCTTAATCAAAATCTACCCTGACAGGTTTATCGCTGTTATGATGTTTGTATCATCTTACCTACAAGAGGGATCATATTTGTTAAACGTTTCCAATTGCTTTCGTTGGACACTACACACACTTTGCCAGGTTTATTTATTATTTGAACAAAAAACAGCCGACTGACAGGTTGTTGATACATCGTTAATCCTCGCCCGCTCGCTCTCGACCAGTGGTAATAGCGAATGGGCGAGGTTTAGTCTCGTCTGTGCTATACCGGATACGTTTCGCAATTTCGCGGCCAGGACACCGGTTTATGTTAAAAGCTATTTCAACATCACAGTAAAGAACTGGATTGCACGCGGCTCAATCGTGTAAAATGTGATGGCACGTCTTGTTGAATTATACACAATTGAAACAAACAGTAACATGCAGGTACACATTATTTACATATACATAATCATTAGCTATTCTAGAACCGGAACACTGACGTCATAAGTAAACACTTCTATGGCTAAGGTATGGCTAAGCCAAAGCGCGTTTTCAGTTCTTCGCATGAACTGTATGAAGAAGCCATTCGGCAATACGTCACTGTTATTGCTATGATGCTATTACATTCCCATATCAATAAATTGATCTTTTGTAGACATATTGCCCTTCTTTAACTTTGGAACTTTTTTGATTTTGCCACCAATGAAAATTAACTAAAACACACTAACAAAAAGAATACAAATTAAGACCTACATTAATACAAGGGGCTGGTTAAGGAGAATGGGGGCACGCATTGGGGGGGCAAGTTGGTTTGACTGGGGGGCAATTGAAAGGGTTGCGGGGGGGGGGCATTGCCCCCCAACTTTGTATGTTAAAAAACGCCCTGATTCCTTGCAAATAGTTATGATAGTTTGTAGGGCAGACCTAAGGCTTGTTGTCTTCTGCTTGTTTCTGTGGTGGTGTTCTCCTTCTTTCTCCTTTGCGTGATGTTAAACATCCAAGTTTTGTAACCGTTTGTTTTCAGCACTTTTTTATATGATCCACCTCTATATGTTCTTGTCCTCCTCTTCTGTTTAAGGTTTTCTGCCCTTTGGAGGAGTGTCCTAACCACTGCATGATACTTTGTGCTCTAAGTGGTGATTAGAATCCCAGTTCAAATACTGGTCTGGGTTGCTTTCCGGTATATCTTAACCTTGGTTGATCAATCATCTTTCAGGTATATACATGTGTCTAGAAAGGCTAAGGTATTGTCCTGTTCTGGTTCTACCGTGAACTTAATGTTCTCGTCCATTGAGTTCAGATGATGTGTGGAATAGTCTACTTCGCTCTCTTGTAACATTGTGAATTTGTTATCTACATATCTCAACCAGATATCTGGGAGACGAGGTGCTTCCCTGATGGCTCTTTCTTCATAATGTTCGTCACTATCGGAGACACCGGATTAACATCCACATACAGAAACATACGTTTAATCGAGACGTTGGCCAGGAGCTCCCACCAGTCCTGCTCAAACTTGTGTCACATGACATTGGTCATGTGACACATCCGTAACTTCAGTCTGCTGAAGAAGACCGCGGGATGCGGTCAAAATGTTCAGATCGAATACAAAGTTTCTTGAGAAGTAATTATGTTTAATATAAATAACCGAGAAACCGGATCATCTATCCATTCAAGAATTTCTGCAGTCGTCTTGTAGATATCACTGTACTCCGCATCTGCAATTGTCTGATGTCGATAATGATGTCCCCCAGGTAACAATGACACGTGATTTCACGTGTTCTGAAGATGAATTCATGTGTTTCAACTGGTTCAATTCACGTGTTACCGTACGTGAATTCAGGAGATTATGTGGACAAATTGGTGTCCAGACACGTGTTTTAACTGGTTCAGAACACGTGAATTCACGTATTTCAACTGATTAAAATCACATGTTTCTGTACGTGAATTCACGAGATCCTGTGGACAAATGTATTGTCCAGACACGTGTCTTAACTGGTTGATTTGATCCTGGATGCGTCCCTGCCGTATAACTATATCGATCTTGAGCGCAATGACAACTCTTAAAGTTAAATGCTTCCAAAAGGTAGACTAATAGTTGTCACATGTCATGTTCACCTTATAAACAGTAAGACGCAGTATATGTCATGTTAGTGGATATGTAGCTGTCTCTGCCATACACGATAGCAGCCATGCAGTTGTTGATTATTTCCTGCCCCACACCCAGCTAATCTGCATGAAAAGTATTAATGATGTGGCTCTGCAGAGCAGTATATATTAGATTACATTTTAAACTTTGACAAGCCAGAATCAGATATTTCCCACTTTCCTTGAAGTGGTATCATAATTAATAACCCTGTGTGGCAACTGGGACAGGGTGTTGGATTATTCCCTAGGGACCAGTGCATTAAGAACAATGGGCTATACAGTGACGGAATGTTATGGTCAAACAGTGAATAGGTGGACTAACACCATGCCGAATAAGTTGCTTTTGTCAATATTGTTCAGGAAATAGTTTGTTAACTTAAAGCAATATACGCTCTCACATGACCGATTCTCTCTAAAGCCGCATTGTTCGTCTAGTAGTAATTTATAATATGTCAGATATGCGTATAAATGGTTGTACACATGCCGTTCTATGAGTTTCGATAGAATTGGTAGGACATATATAGGTCTGTAATTCATCACGTCGTTCGAGACTCCGCGTTTATATAGAGGGACCACTCTGGAAAATTCTGGAAAATGCGCCGCGACGATACTTGCATTGCATATGTTAACTATTTGTGGTGAAATGATTTCTGCGCTCAGTTTGAGTAGTTTACAACTGATGCCATCAAGTCCTGTTGCTTTTGTCGCTGACATTTTTTTGCAGTTGGTTAAGAACAAATTCAGTCGTCATATTCGGCAATTTAAAAGACGCGTTTTCCGGTTTGCTACGTGAGATAAATTTCCGCAATTTCGAATAATTCGGCACAGTGGTCGTAGTATTAAATTTCGATGCAATGTTCGCACGCAAAAAGTTCATTGAATTTATCGGCCATCGATCATGTTTGCGTGTGGATGCAGCTGACAGTTAGTTTGTCTCGGTTGAACCGCGCGCGTCGTAGCCATTGAATATTTTATGTGATTCCATATCACGCGTGGATTTGGTATTTTTTGTTCAATGGACTTCATGTAGAAGTCACGTTGCGCCTTTCGATTTTCATGATTAACATGGTTCTTGGCAGACTTATACATCGCCGATGCGCGAGGATCGTTTGAGTGTTTTGTGCGATCGAATAGGCGATCTCTGGCCATTATTAATCTAGCCAGATCTGCGTTAAACCAAGGAGGGTGCTTGAAAGTCTTGACACGCCTTTCAACAATCGGGGCATGTTCATTCAGCACAGAAATGTACAACTGCTGGAATAGATCCAACTGTACGTCAATGTCGTCCGTCATGTTGATCAATGAACACGGGGCATTGGTTAGCTGCTTTGTAAACGTCGTCCGTCATGTTGATCAGTGAACACCGGGCATTGGCTAACTGCTCTGTAAACCGGCGTTTATCAAAGTTTTTAAAATCACGATAAAAGGATGGTTTTGTGCATGTTCGTCTTGGCAAATGAGCCGTTATGATTTCTAACAACGGTCACTGGGCAGTGATCTGATAGGCCGATGGACGCCACAGATGTCAGCACGTTTGAAAGGTTGTTTACGTACACGTCTAACGTACACAGAACTATCACAATGTTATACTTAAAAACCATGGCAAGCTAGCATTAAACATTGTGGCTGTGGCAATATTTGGAATGTTATATAAATTAGTAATTATAATAACTTTTTCTCACTGGCAACTTTTGCTTGAAAGGTAAACACGCGCGCACGCACGCACGCACGCACGCACGCACGCACGCACGCACGCACGCACGCACGCACACACAGACATATTGATACAGAGTGCACACGACTATTTGTTGTTCTCCCTTAAATACCTCGAATTATAACCGAATCGTAATTTTGTTCACAGTGCTGACTATCAGCATCATTGCATTGGGGCAAACAAAAATGCTGATTGTTTGTCCACGCCTTCCCGAATGCTGGCACTGGTGTCCTACGTTTAATACCTCCATATCTACATCAGATACGGGGAAACGCTTTCGGCGCAAAGCAACGTTGCTTAAGATGTGTCATTATACTAAATATATAACTTAATGTTGTAGCTGTTACTGAAAACATCTTTATTACTGCCTATCCGTGTTTATTATTAACCAATATGTTTTGTTATAAAACAGATTCTTGGCGCGCGTATGCACTTAGATATATACATTAATGCGCGCACGCACACATGACATATGCAAACACAATTTATAAACCTGCACGCACATGAACACACGCAATCATACAAAACACAGCTAGTCCCTCATCAAAATATTGTTATTGCCTAGTTTTACTTATAATATCTGCGGACCACCAGGTTTTTATGAACTTAAAAATTCTAGGTTATAAATTACAGTGATTGTTCAAACGTTGTCTAGTCTGGTGTATCGTGCTGTATGCGGTTTTTTTAAAGAAAATAAGGCTTTGAGAACAGTGTCAAAACAACAGATTGCATTCCAGATTTGTTATATTACTTACTTACTTAGGCCCTTAACTCCTCCTGGAGCATAGGCCATCCACAACATTTCTCCAGCGCCTCCTGTCTTGGGCAATCCTCTCCAGTTGTTGCCAGCCATTCCCTGTTTGCTTGATGTCTGCCTCGAGGTCACGCCGCCAGGTGTTTTTTGGTCTTCCCCTCTTTCTCTTGCCTTGGGGGTTCCACATCAGGACCTGTCTGGTTATGTTGGTGCTTGGCTTTCTCAAGGTGTGGCCAAGCCATCCACATCTCCTCTTAAGGACCTCTATCTCTATTTGGGCTTGGTGTGTTCTTTCCCAGAGGTCTTTGTTGCTCACCCTGTCCATCCAGTGTATTTGCAGAATTCTTCTCAGGCAATCGTTGACAAATGTCTGAATCCTTTTCAGCGTGGTCTTGTTTATTCGCCACGTTTCCGCTCCGTACAGCAACACGGACTTTACATTTGTGTTAAACAAGCGTATTTTGGTGGTTTCTCCAATTACCTTTGACTTCCACACATTTCTCAACAGGTGGAAAGCTACCCTTGCTTTGCTGATCCTTTTCTTTACGTCAGCCTCTGTCCCTCCAAGCGTATCCACTATGCTGCCTAGATATCTAAAATCTTTAACCTCTTCCAGTGTCTCTCCCTCAAGCATGATTGGCGTTTCGCAAGTAGTATTTGTTCTCAGGATCTTTGTTTTCCTTTTGTTGATTTTCAACCCAACCTGCGCTGAAATCAATGCCAGTTCTGTTGTTTTGTCCTGCATCTGCATATGGCTGTGAGACAGGAGTGCAAAGTCATCCGCAAAGTCCAGGTCATCAAGTTGGGTCAGCATCTACCACTGGATTCCGTTTCTTTTCTCCTTGGTTGCTGTTTTCATGACCCAGTCTATGACTAGAATGAAGAGGAATGGTGACAGTAAGCATCCCTGTCTCACCCCCGTCATAACCTCAAAGTTCTTTGTAAGTTGACCTTCATGAATAACTCTGCATGACATTCCCTCATAGGAGTTTTTAATCATGTTGACTAGTTTCTTGGGCACCCCATAGTGTCTTAGCACTTTCCAGAGTGTCTCCCTGTCCACACTGTCAAAGGCTTTCTCGTAATCAACAAAGTTGATGTATAGGGATGAGTTCCATTCGATGGATTGTTCCACTATGATTCGCAGTGTTGCAATCTGGTCAGTACACGATCTGTCCTGCCTGAAGCCTGCTTGCTGTTCACGCAAAGTTTGGTCCACTGTGCCTTTCATCCTCTCTAGGATTATTCTGTTTAGAACCTTTCCAGGTACTGACAACAACGTGATTCCTCTGTAGTTATCACAGCGGCTCAGGTCTCCTTTCTTGGGGATCTTGATAAGGTAACCTTCTTTCCATTCTGCTGGAATTTCTTCTTTTTCCCAGATCTCCTCAAAAAGACTGTACAGCATTTCTACTGAAGTATTTACATCTGCCTTTAGTGCTTCTGCAGGGATACCACCAGGGCCTGCTACTTTACCATTTTTCATATGTGCGATTGCCTTTTTTATCTCTTCTCTAGTGGGTTTGTTACAGTCTATTGGGAGATCTGTCTCAGCTGGTTGGATGTCTGGTTGATTCTGCGGTGCTGGTCTGTTGAGCAGCTCTTCAAAATGCTCTGCCCATCTGTTAAGTTGTTTGTCTGCCCCCACCAGGACGCTCCCATTTTTGTCTCTGATTGGCCGCTCTGATTTCTTAAACTTTCCAGCTAACTTTCTTGTTGTATCGTAGAGTTGCTTCATGTTCCTGCTAGCTGCTGCCTTTTCTGTCTCTTGTGCAAGTCCCTCCACGAAGTTCCTTTTGTCTGTTTTGACACTTTTCTTCACCTCTCTATTTGCTGCTGTGTGCTCTTTCTGAGCTATTACCTTTGCCGCCCTTGTGCGGCTGCTGTTGACTGCCTCCTTCTTTTCTCTTCTGGTCTGTATTTTCCTCATTGTTTCTACTGAAATCCAGTCTTTCTGTTGGGTTTTCCTTCTGCCAATTATCTCTTCGCATGTGGTGTTTACTGCATCCTTGATGTGACTCCATTGGCTGTTGATGTCTACTCCCTCATCTTCATCATACAGCTCTTGCAGGGCTTTGAATCTATTAGCTAATGCGACTTTATATTCTTCTGCTGTTCTTGGATCCTTCAGGAAATCCACATTATATCTTGCCTTTCGTCTTTCTTGTTCTACTCCATTTCTTCTTAGCTTGAGTTTTAGCCTGGCTGTTACAAGGTGGTGATCAGAAGCGACGTCAGCGCCTCTCTTCACACGCACGTCTTGTAGCGATCTTCTGAACATTTTGTTTATGCCAATGTGGTCTATCTGATTGTTATTGTGATTTGTTATATTGTGTCTATTAAATGTTGCGTCGTGTGGATGTTCGTGTGTACCGAGCATGTAAATGGTCATGACGGAATATCGTGACAGGGCAATTGTTTTGTACCTGGAGGCGCCACATTCACATGTATACTATCGTGTTATGTAGGCATGTATTATGTATATATGTTTTACTATTAGCTGATATACACATCACTTCGATGATGGGGACTGAAAATAAACAAGACGTCACTGCAAAGATTCACCCATAAGTCTCAGACGTAGCACGTGCAGACTCTCAACACCTTCAACCAAGATAATTTTTTTCATACAGCTAGTCCTTACCTGTAATGTGATAGCCATAAAATATGGCATGGACAGCATTAGATAAGCACATTTACTTAATAAAGGTCTGGAATCAACGTTCGGCTCAACTGCAGCAAGCATGAATGGTGCAATTCACTAGTCCGAATCTCTCGTTTCGCTCGTCACGCTGGAATACTGATGCTGCCCTTTTCTCGATCGCTGCAGAAAATCGGTGCCGATCTCGTCCACATGCTGACATACGTTTCAGAAGTTCTCACCGTTTTTTGAACCAAAGGTCCACGAACTCTTTTCGTAGGCAGACGAACTTCCCTGAAGTGTCGGTGTCGAATGTCATGCTCCCTGGATGGCCAAGATATCCGCCCACCGTTGAGCTTCTGTTGGAATATAACTTCCGTGTCAATGTCTACCGTCCCGGTGGTCGGGTCATTTTTATGGAAGTTGCTGGTTACAATCAAGTATTTCGATTTGTGCTGCTCAAACGCTTCCTGGGCCACGTCTGTTTTATGGTACCACAACGTGTCTCATACTACAGAGCGCAGTGAAGCACCGTTCCTGGCATCTAAGAGGTATCTTTTATACTATCGCTTCCTTTTTCTGTGATACATTCAACATTATTCTGCCAAGAATGTAAGTTGAATGAGATTGTCCCATATGTTTGGTAACATGAAGAACTCCACGTAATACTGTACACAGCGTGCATGCGCTGAACGACTTTAACAGTACCATGTTGTAAATATGCCTAACAATGCCACACACACACACACACACACACACACACACACACACACACACACACACACACACACACACACACACACACACACACACACACACACACACACACACACACACACACACACACACACACACACACACACACACACACACACACACACACACACACACACACACACACACAATAGAAAAAAGTAATGTTTAAAAACAAAATACAAAGTCAATTCACTTTCTAGTTGCTCTGTAGTTGGTGCGTCATTCAGGTTATATGACAAACAACCAGTGTCGAAGCGGTACGAAATATACAATGATTTGTGATTCTATTGGGCTACCTTATGCATACAAGTTATCACCAATCTTGTAAAGTAACTAAAACAACGAAGTACGAAAATAACATACGTAATGTTTGCGTTATGCGTTGTGAAAACATGTTAAGACTCGCCAGTTAAAAAAACATTATGTAAGGCGCTATGAACAACGACTGCTGCAATGGCGCCTTATACAGTTTACGATTTGATTTTATTAAACATGATATGTGTACCTTAAAATAAATTGCATAAAATTGGAAATTAATAAAGAAATATAATAACCTTGTGTATAAACCCTTTAAAGTTGCCGATTATCCGGAAATGAAAGTAATGAAACTTTAAATTGTAAAGGTTATTTGAAATCTATTAGACCAGGCAAAAAAAAGTTGGGGAGTCCCGTCCACATTTTCGAAATACTTGACGGTTACGTCACCAGCAAAATTAACAAAATATTGTACTCTAATCATAATCTGCCACAACACGAGATTTATTTACTATTCAAATATAAAAGTTGCAGGAATATTGCAATTTCATATTATATAAAGAATCATATATCAAAATCGCATAGAAAAGGTAAAATTAATTATTTTCTGTAAATATGTTCTTATTAAATCACGAAACAACCACAATCAGTTCAGCTCAGTTTCGACAATATCATATATTTGACCCACACGGAGTCGTGTAACTTCAGTAAAACTTGGTTAAAATGTTAATTTATTATTTATCTCTATGAAAAGGCAAACGACGTTTACGGTCCCGAGCAACTGTTTGAAACACGTGACACAGTAATAGCTACGTCACAAGCAACATTAGCAACATGCGGTGCACTGGTCATGATATGAAATTGATTTACTATTCAAATATAAAACTTTCAGGAATATATATATATATATATATATATATATATATATATATATATATATATATATATATATATATATATATATATATATATATATATATATATATATATGTTTGTATATATATATATATATATATATATATACAAACATACATACATGCATACATACATACATACATATATATATATATATATATATATATATATATATACAAACATACATACATGCATACATACATACATACATATATATATATATATATATGTTAATATTATAGAAAGCACAATATGTCAGAATTGCATAACATTTGTAAAATTAATTAACAAATTTTATGTAAAGTCGCGAAAAAATATTTAAATTTCGACAATATTTATTCAATATATATAAATTCGGAGTAATGTCACTTCAGGAAAATTTGGTATTAAAGAACAAAAGTTGGGGGTCCCGTGCTAATTGAAATATCTGACATAGTAACAGCTACGACAGCAGCAAAATTAGCAAAGTTGTTATGAAAAGCCATTTTTTTTATTATTCACACGCACACGCACGCACGCACACACACACACACACACACACACACACACACACACACACACACACACACACACACACACACACACACACACACGCACACACACATATATAAAAATGTGTACAGGAGTTGACCACCTTAAGACAAGTAAGCGTGGGTAAACTGATTATGTGTAAAGCTGTTAGTCTATAGATAAACGCGCAAGAACATAAAATGTATAAACTTCAAAGTAGGCTCGTGCAGCATTCAATAATAAAAACGATGCTACCGGTAGCCATTTGATCAATGTTATCCAAGATACGACATATTTCTCATTATCGATGCCATTTCAATGACATAAAGTATACAATATATACTTTTCACGTATGTATCGTTGCAACTTTATACTTTGATATTGCCACATTTAATTCCGATTTCAGGTATCGGATCATTACTATGCATTGTACAACTTCGTTAACACGAAATGGTAGGACCGGGGAAGCACACGAATTATCCATGTTTTCGAGTCAAGCTGTGTATGCAAAGCCACTGCATCCCCGTCGTTGTCTAGGTCACCGCAATGACGTGATTGTCACATAATTAGCTAATCGAATCTACCAAACTCCCCACCAATGGCGCCATTCAGCATGTTACTGCCACAACTTGATTAAAATTCAAAATGGACAGTGCGGAGTGGTATCAACCGCCTGGGCAACGCGATTGTTGTTTACGACTCGTTAGGTGATTTACGTCACTGCAACTGTGCACGTGCGTATACGTAACATAGTTTCAACAAAATTCTTATGCACATTTTCAATGCAAACACTATCCACAATTGTTTGCAACTTAAATTGAGAGATTTCTTGGCAAAATTTACGAAATAATATAATGATGTGCAGAATCTACACATCAAATGTAAATCTGGAGTGGATGGAATTCCCAAAACTACTAATGGAAAGAGTAGAACATATTAGTATACCACTTGCAAGAGCGTTCAACTTGTCACTAAAAGTGGTTCCTTTTGAATGGAAAGAAACAAACATCATACCATTATTGAAAAAGGGTTCGAGAAATAATTCAGAGAATTACAAATCAGTGACTTTAACATCAGTGATTTGTAAATTATTAGAAAGGTTATTAGAAATTATTAGAAAGACCATATGGTGGACTTCCTTGTTTGGCATGAATTATTAAAACCATCTCAACATGCATTTCTAAAACCGAGGTCATGCTTAACAAATATGTTTTGTTGTTTGGAAGAAATCACCAAGTGAGTAGACGAGGGATCACCAGAACATATATAAAGTGCCACACCAAAGATTACTACTTAACTTATAAGCCCATGGTATCGGGGATGGCATAATCGACTGGATAGAACAATGGATGACTGACAGAAGATGGCGTATTGTAGTAGATGGGAAGATTTCAAACTGGAAATCTGTTATGAATGGGGTACCACAAGGATAAGTATTAGGACCTTTATTATTCTTAATATATAGCAATGATTTGGACGATAAGGTAAAAAGCAACGTACTGAAATTTGCGGATGACACAAAAGTGTTTCGAAAGGTTAACAATAATGGTGATAAATAATATTTACAAAACTATGTAGACAAATTAGTTAAATGGTCTTAGAAATGGCTGATGTTGTTCAATTTTGATAAATGTAAATGCCTACACACAGAACACGGGAACTTGGATGTAAACTATAAAATGGGAGATACTGTTCTAGGTAATACTGTAAAAGGAAAGGACTTATGAGTTACAATAAGTGCTGATATAAAAGTTTCAGAGCAGTGTGGTATTGCAGCTTCAAAAGGTAATCAAATTCTAGGTTTGATTAGGAGAAATATACCATACAAGGAAAAAAGCTAATTATACCTGTGTATAATGCAATAGTTAGGCCTCATTTAGAATACTGTATGGAAGCTTGGAAACCATATCGTAAGAAGGATATAGATACGCTTGAACGAATACAGAGGAGAGCAACTAAAATGATTCCAGATCTGAGAGACCTTAGTTATGAAGAAGGACTGGAAAAATGTGGTTTAACAACCCTAGAGACAAGGCGGTTAAGAGGAGATCAAGTTGAAGTTTTTAAGATATTGAATGGGTATGAAAATAGTGATAGAAATATTTTGTCTCACTCAAGAAAGATAATAGAACTAGAGGACATGAGGTAACATTAGTAAAGAATCAGTGTATATTGGCTATCAGGAAGTACTCGTTCTCACAGAGGGCAATCAATGAATGGAACAAATTATCTACAGATTGCGTAACTGCTAGCAGCGTCAATATATTTAAAAAGAAGATTAACACATCTCAGGCAGGCAGATTACACAGATTAAAAATGTTGGATCTTCGATAAGCCAATAGCTTCCTTGTCCACTTGCCATCTGGGACTATGCCGTGGATGGCAATCTTGTTAAAGTTGTGGCAAGGGTGAAATCGTGAGTGACTTACATTTCGTTCAAACTGTGTTGGTAGGGATTTTTGAATCTACGTAATACGATTCTATTAAGGAAATAAATCACGGGTCGTGAAAACAGAGCTCTACGTCAATGTGTTTTAGTTTCATTTTTAGTTTCAGCAATTAATATGCATGCCTATAGTTATTGCCTTCAAGAATGTAGCTCGGTTCATCTTTTGATAGTATTCATTTACAGTTGCCACTCCATGTGAAACTTAAATAATTAGAGTAGGCATTGTCGTTGTGACATGTTTTGTAGGTATTTTAATGGCAATTCGATTAACTCGTTTTGAAGATATATAATCTCATTTGGTCTGGTCCAGGAAAGTATTTCACTCGAGAGTTTCATCAAGACAAACACGTGTTCAGAAATTGAAAGATTCGTTACATACTCTGGCCCAGTTACACAGGATACGAAGTTATTGTCCTTCTATGGATATGACACTTGCCACAAGACATGACCGTCAAGTTGAAATTGTTCAACTTAGGCCAATTGGGAGTTTTCATATTGTCTTGTGTTTGCATAAGGCACCTCCCTGGTGTCTCTTTGGGTCCCGTGAGAAAGTCGAACCTCCTCATATTCACCACCATTCTGTTGAGCTTCAGGAATGGTTGCATACAAGCCTTGGTACGTGCCATCGCGTGTCGCTACTTGGACAGGTTCAGATGACGTCACTGTTGACCGATTAACATCTGACGACACCGTCAGTGCCACCATTGCTCTTAATGTCCCATCTGGAACAATTAGTTGGGAAGCTAGAAAATGGAACATTGTAATCTATATTGTATTTTAATGTATTTGCTAAGTTATATGGAAGCAATAAGCACTGAAGAAAACACAGAATACATGAAGCAAGTTATACATTCTAACTTAATAACAAACTCATTTGTTGTTACGGCGGCTATGAATTGTTCACAATGCTGAAATGCGGACAAGAAGTTGGCGTTAAGGTCAAGCAGTATGGAAAAAAGCTTTATAACAAACGTACATGCAAAATCTGCATTATAGCGGTGAGTTTAAATTGTTGTTTAATATTGAACAGAAGACAAATTGAGAATTGCAGATTAGAATAAACATACTGGAAGTGGCGTGGTACGATTCTTGTCGCCTGTACACAGTAGTAGATAGGAATGGGCGCATAATGGTTTCTTATAATGTCTTACAAATACATGTAAGTAAAGACAACGAAACTGAACATCTGATCGGCAAGACATACCGGAGCATGACACACAAAAAATTAGTGGGATGACGGAGAGAAGACATAGGATAGGAGCGTGACAATCTGGTTGAAGCTATCACGAGACACAAAAATAAAAGAAAATGACTAGTACTAAATGTATAATTACATGCCAATTTTGGGAGTCGACCATTTGCCTGTCAAACATCCATTAGCTTCCATTTCCTGTTGTATATTGTCTTGTCTTTTATATGTGTTTTTGGTATTAGTGTAAAACTAAATAGAACGATTGTCTTAACGAAACAAAAGAAAATATGTTGGTGGAAAGTACCTCTCTCAGCCGTCAGTCGTCTAACCCTGATCACCAGGAACACAACAATTCCTATGGTGACGCAGAGCAGAACCCCTAGAACACCTCCAACGATAGCACCTGTTGAGTCGCCGCTACCTAAATGAAATATTCGTAATAGGCAATTAAACAACGATTATGGGAGACCAGAGTACGTTTATTCCTTTCTTAGTGTATCCGACTTGAAGAATCAAATCGTCCAGCAAGAAACATAACGATTGCTGGTTTGATAGCTGCATGCCTTGGTTAAACATTCACTATAGTTTGAAACCTCCAGACCTCTTAAACCTCAATTAACTATTAATCACAACCACATGAAAGCACCACCACGGTACAGGTTCACCCATAGTTGGGTAATGGCGTCCTACACCAAAATAAGCTGAACAACAATATTGTTATGTATGCTGAAAAAAATTATATTAACTTTACATTCCACTTTTTCTTGAAATAAAAAAACTATTTATTTATTACCCAATTAATTAGCTAGAATTCCGAACAGGTGTTTCTGAGAAGTTTGGCGTGATAGATGTTTTCACGTCTCTGAAACGGTTATAAGACAGCTCTACCAACTTGCTAACACTGATATATTACAAGGACACTTCTTTACGAATTGACTATAATTTATAATATACACATTCGTGATAGACTCACTATATTAAATATTATTATTCTATATAACTACAGTTTATAAACATGGTTAAGTTGACTCAAGAAGTCCACTAAAGAAGACAGTGGTAGCGTGAACCATGGGTTAGTGCAGTTAATGTGCGTATTGCATCGGATTGCGACATCAAGTAGTCATGTCAGGACATTTGGAAACTTGAAATTATTATCAAATATATCGAAAGAAGCCGATAATTGTGGACAGGTAAATACCCTGCATTTACCTACACATCAATAAAATAGCTATCTTGGAAAGATAACTGGTTTATTGTGCAGAGGAGAATCATACAGAAAATTTGCCAAATATAAGCTATTTAACTACATATAGAAAAGTTTTCCGGAAATGTGTATGCTTCTAACGAGTAAATAGCAGTGGAAAACCTACAATTAATATTATTCGACATAGGGTTGGTAATGTCTCCCAACCAATATTTCTACCAAAATCAAAACTGCTTTACATTGAGAATTCCTTGTAATATCTGCATATAAAAATTTGGTGAAGACAGCTACCACAGAAAAAAGAACAAAGACAACGTTTGAGTGTTAATTGGACATGAGTTAGTAGAACTGTGCACACCAGGCAGCAAAGCACCAAGAAGCTCCCTTCAGAAGCATCAGTCCTTACGGGGCTCAAAAGCAAATCATGGTTACCTTGTGCTGGACTATCATTGACCAATAGTACATATTTCGTTCTTTCCTGAAGTATGCTATTTCCATGGACATTTGTATTGCTCAAAAAGGTGTGGGGCAAATACAAATGGTGCAAAAGATTATCAACGCTGGGTTAGGTTTGCTATTGTGCAACTGTGACAATTCCACTATGTGAGAACAAAAGTGGAAACAAATACTGCAAGAGTAACCATACCATTTGTGTCGGTTCTACGACCAGAGCCATCTAAAATGAAAAAAATTGAAATATGCACTGTATAAGTCACTGCTACAGCAAGTGTTTGAGATAATTGTTTTTAGCATAGAATTGGGTAAGCCATGTACAATTAATCAACAATCTATTCCAGCTGCATGCTACTATTAACAGTACTTTGCAGACATCCAAATATTAAAACAATTCCCCATTATGTATTTGCTCAACAACTTTCTTAAGGTTTGGATGATAATTGGATACCATTGTTTGTTTGTCCACACATTGAAGAATCATATATGGTATGTCCAAAGAGGCCAACTTCCCAGAAGTCAGCAGCTCCTACGACATGGAGAAAAGTTGAGATTTAGTACTGGTAGCCGTCCTACTGGATTTCTCTTGCTGCAGCACCCCTGGCCACCTATGTTACCTACACCTACTTTACATTATGCAGAAAAACTGAAAGAATGTGATTTAACATCCCTAGAGACAAGGTGGTGAAGAGGAGATATAACTGAAGTTTTTAAGATACTGAAAGGATATGAAAATATTGATAGGAATATGTTTTTCTCGCTCAAGAAAGATAATAAAATTATAACTAGAGGACATGAGGTAATATTAGTAAAGGGTCAGTGTAGACTGGATATCAGGAAGTACTCGTTCTCACAGAGGACAATCAAAGAATGGAACAAATCATCTGCAGTTTGTGTAACTGCTAGCAGCGTGAATATGCTTAATAACAAGGCTGACACATACCCCAGGAGGGCGGTTTACACATATATTAAAAACGTTGTACTCTTGATAAACCAATGGCTTCCTTGTCCACTTGCCTTGGATGACAATCTTGTTAAATCTACACGTGCTGTGAAGAAAAACAAATTGCTTACTTTCATCAGGCTTATCACTGGGTTTGATGGAGGTGGTGGCACTCCCACCAGAGGGAGGCACTGGTGCCTTTGTTGCAGTGGTGGTGGCTGGTGTGGTAGTTGTTGTGGTTGTGGTAGTCGGTTTGGCTACAAGGAAGGAAATCATTGTGATACCGTAAGGATATAAAGATGACATCCATACAACCTGTGCAAGTCACAATGCCACCACTGAAGCCCCCTAGTGTTGGGGCGCTGAAGCTAGCGAGCAAATGTGTAATTAGTAAAGCAATTGTAAAATCCAAAGAAACAAAACCAAACAGAATCCTGACAAGCTGCAATTCAATGAAAGCTTTGCGGTGTTAACAAGACACAAGTGTGAGTAGGAAGTCATCCTCCACCATCAAGTCTGTGGTTGGGAAACAATACAAATAGACTCAAGTCTCAAGTGGTTATACTCCAAACAGCCCAAACTTGGGCTAACGCAGGAGTTATCAATGGAGTTATAAATACATAAGGTGAAGCACAACACAAGTAGCATCAATGCAAGTAATTAGCAATTATGTAAAAATTTATAATAAACCAATCATATCCATCAATACACTACTTGTTTTGACTGATAGTACTTGCACACCAATCATCTGTTTCAATACACTACTGACAATAAATATATACCAATACACTATTTATTCTGGCTAATAGTACATGTGCACCTAACAGATTCAATTCACCTTTCACTCATCCAGGGGTGGAAATCAGAACACTTGTCTCTGACAGACACCCCAGTATCCGAAAGACTTTGGCTGATAGATCAGACATGAGTACAAACTGTGTCACAGTTTATGGCAGTTTGTTGTGTGGCAGGTGGAGAAAAGTGATATAAGTTTTTCTCACGAATTACAAACTTCTTCTCTTTCTCATAGGTGTCGGAGCTGCTTGAGTCATCCTCAGTTATGTCGCTGTTATCACATAGTGTGTATCATCTGCACCAATGTCTTTGTTCTCACTGGAAGCTTCACATAGGAGTAGTCATGATCAACGTTCATTGGTGTAAGTGTCGCACTTGAAATATCGTTACCGGATGGATTTGCATCCCAGCGTCAGTTATCGATGGTGTCACAGCAGTAGTAGCAGTGATGGCACTAAAGGTGACATCCGTAATGTGAAGATTGATGGCATCACCCACAGCGCTGGATGCTTCAAAACTAGTACCTGTACTTGTACGAACCAATTGTGAATCCTTCATCTGAAAAGATTACACATACAATGACTTGAACATTTTACAAAATTCATCTTTTGCATAATAAAAATGAATCACAATATGAGAAACTTTCTCTTGTATATATTATTTTTAGAATATCAGAGTGCCAGTGTCATACAGAATATATAAAGTAATCAACCACAGGGAAAAATATTTTCCCTATGGAGCCATGTTAATTCAACCAATGGGTGTTGCACTGATCTCTTAATGTTTTTAATTAATCTGTTTGGTCAGTTTGATGAATGCCACTGGTAAGATAACCAAACTCATGTAACCAAAATTGTAGCATCCTAGCTCCAAAGTGCATTATATTATCTAATCAATATTGCACTGTTTTCAATGGGCCAGGGAGGTAAACATTCTATAAGGGGTCCAAATTCCATAACGAAATATGGACCCATAGGTACACTTTCTATGGGGTTCCTTATTTTATATCTGACACCCGATTTAGATAAAATAATGCATGAATACTGTTATTGGACCAAATGCAGATCTATGCTTGCGATATCTTTACTACCTTATAAATGTTGCACACACACACACACACACACACACACACATGCACACCTGCCCACCTGCCCACACGTATATATATATATATATATATATATATATATATATATATATATATATATATATATATATATGTACATATATATATATACATATATATATATATATATATATATATATATATATATATATATATATATATAATATATATATATATATATATATATATATATGTATATATATATATATGTATATATATGTATATATCTATACATATATATATATATATATATATATATATATATATATATATATATATATATATATATATACATATACATATACATATACATATACATATACATATACATATACATATACATATACATATACATATACATATACATATATATATATATATATATAATTATTAGGTATTATACTGAAAGCATCTGCTAGATAGTATTGTGCATGGACAAAAGCCCCTCCCGACAAAAGCCCCACAGACATAAGCCTGTTTCAATTCAATTGTACTGTTCATGACTGTAGCTGTAGTACACAGAGACAATATATTGTCATGAATATACTTCAGGCATGTGGTCAATTCCATTATGGAATTGGAATTGACCCTCAAATCCAGTTCCGGAATTGGAATTGATTTTCGAAAATTACTTGGAATTGGAATTTATTTTTGTTTGGAATTGATTTTTTGGGAATTGGAATTGATTTTGTTGGAATTATTGACTTGATAGTGTTAATCTTGACCCTTATATTTACTTATATTTACTTTTAAAATCATATTTGTCTGCTATTAGTATGTCACCCTGAATCTGGTAACAGCCAGGAAGCTGTCAACATTACACCATAGACAGTGTCTACTCTGTTATTGAAACATTGTGAACAAGAACAATATAATCAATCATTTGCATCAAAAAGAAATACTAAGTTACTGTAGCAGTCAGTAAAACCAAAATCAAACCATTCAGGCCTCATTTTCTCTCTCAGTGGACAAGGTTTATTTACAGAGATTGCCAATTAAGGGCACCTGCCTGCTCATTCCCTTTGTGTGAGAGAGGAAGCCTGCCCCACTTGAATGCAGCCCCTTGTTTATTATACCTAATTTTCAGCCCACAAATTTCCCAAACTAAACAGGTCACTGGTCACCTGTACAATGCTGTTACATGTGGCTGTAAGTTTGCCCTTTGTAGTAATTAAAAATTTCCCCATGGAGAATACATGTTGATGATTAGGATGTTGAAGACTCAAACCTTACAGTAAATTTGATGATACCAAAACTGATATAAATGGGTTGCAATCACTTGCCCCCCCCCCCAGACATTTGTCCCTAGGACACTTGCCCCCCCCCACCGGACATCTACCTGCTAGGATATTTGCCCCCCCTGGATATCTGCCTCTTTTTTCTATGACAGTTGACAAGTCAAAATCAGTTTGCAGTTTTATCATTATTACTACAATAACATAACATTCAATGACAAGTCGAAGTCACTTTAGCCTAATGCAATGGCCTATCCCCTGGAGTGTGTATGAGATGATCTTATCACCAGTTGTCTTCAACGTATCATTGATAGTCAGATCAGTGGTGGACGATGGGTTCTTGGGGTGATGCTTCTATGAACAGTGGTGGACAGTAACGAGTCAGAGATCAGCTGGCTTGGAGTGCCCGTGGGATTAGCTGCCTTAGTTTTCAGGTCTTCACGGCAGCTTCTATCTGTGCCGTGTCACTATCATGGTTGCAGGCTGTCTTGTTGATCACATTCTGGGTCTGGAGATCAGATCAGTGACCACAGCACCCTTGCATGATCAGGATCGACGATGGTTTCACACCCATCGAAGAGTAATCTTGTTGGACCCCCTTCTTGGTGTAGGCATGACACTCAAAACATAGCTTCTGACCTCCTCAGATGCTAGTAGTAATTTCCATGGTGAAGTTATAAGTGAATTCGGACAACTCTGGCTTGTGCATCCAGTTTTATAGGAAAATGGAGTCACTCCAAATGCAATTCAAAAGAAACCTTGTTGAGATGGCTTCTTTCAAATATCCTCAATTGTAATAACAGGTCCAGGTCCTAATGTCATTGGCTTCTTCCACAATTGCAATAAAGATAATCCTTTGATTGCAGGATTATCTCCAACTACATAAAGTAATTTACTTGGCTGATCTGACACAAAGAACATTAGTTGCAATTAGGGTAATATATATCTTGACTTAATGTTCAGAAATAAAAAAATAAGTTAAATAAATATTTCTTAAAAAAACTTACAAATAATCCAGAAGATACGAACAGGGGGCAAATGTCCAGATTAATGTCTGGGGGCAAGTGTCCTAAGGGCAAGTGAAAAAGGGGCAAATTTACGAGGGGGGGCAAATGACCTGGACCTGGACGATATAAACAGGGGAAACTGTTCAAAACTCAGATTAACGACCCAACTGTCCAGGGCTGTCCAAAATGTCTGGCTTTGTTAGCAAAAATCTAGGAGAGGTGTCGCAGCGAAAGTACATATGAAATGGCTGAATGCCATTTTAAAGATTTGTTATGGCAAACCTGATATATATATATATATATATATATATATATATATATATATATATATATATATATATATATATATATATATATAAATATATAAATGTATATATATATATATATATATATATATATATATATATATATATATATATATATATATATATATATATATATATATATTTATATATATATATATATATATATATATATATATATATATATATATAAAAAATTAACTATTGTTCATTAAATGCATCTATATATATATATATATATATATATATATATATATAGCAAAAATCTAGGAGAGGTGTCGCAGCGAAAGTACATATGAAATGGCTGAATGCCATTTTAAAGATTTGTTATGGCAAACCTGATATATATATATATATATATATATATATATATATATATATATATATATATATATATATAAATATATAAATGTATATATATATATATATATATATATATATATATATATATATATATATATATATATATATATATATATATATTTATATATATATATATATATATATATATATATATATATATATATATATATAAAAAATTAACTATTGTTCATTAAATGCATCTATATATATATATATATATATATATATATATATATATATATATATATATATATATATTTATATATATATATATATATATATATATATATATATATATATATATATATATATATATATATATATATATAAATATATAAATGTATATATATATATATATATATATATATATATATATATATATATATATATATATATATATATATATATATATATATATATATATATATATATATATATATATTTATATATATATATATATATATATATATATATATATATAGATGCATTTAATGAACAATAGTTAATTTTTTAATCATATCTGATTAAATATGATTGTGCACACGTGACAAATAAAACTGTGTTAAAACGAATTGGATTTGAATTTTTCCTTAGCCTAGGATTTTAAAAGTTGGAATTGTGGAATTGTAATTGATAAATTGGATTTGATTTTTTGCAAGGCGGAATTAGAACTGAATTTTTTTTAATTGACAAAACAGAATTTACCCCATGCCTGATGTCCGGGGGGGGGCGGGCAAATGACCTGGACCCGATATAAACAGGGGAACTGTTCAAAACTCAGATTAATGACCCAACTGTCCAGGGCTGTCAAAAATGTGTGGTTTTGTTAGGAAAAATTATGACTGTCAATAAATAATATCAAATTATTTTCTTGAATAAGTTTGCCTAGTACATACGCCATGGCCCATGTTATCTTAGCACTTACTGAGTTACTGTTATTGTTTTGAGTACGGCCACATGTCTGATAACGTCGAAAATAAATCGGCGGATTGGAAAATACTTGTAATTATATCAAACTATTAACACTTACTCGCACTTTATTGTATTCATACATTTCGATTTACTATGGGTCATATATATGCTGACGTTGAAGCACAACTGTGCTTATTTTGGTGGAACTATATTGTAATCGTAGTGATAAGTCACAATGGTAACGGTAATCCAATTTACTAACCTGGTTTCGGCTCGTCGCTTCCTACGCATCGCTCTGCCCTCTGATATCTGCCGTTTCCTGGTCGAAGAATAGTCTGTAGATGCATGTTCATATGCGGAAAAAAAGATCTCAGATGGAACGGTGCCGTTGACCAAGAATGACATGTTGATGCTGAACGTCTGTCCATGCTCATCACATACGTCTTTTGTCTTGTAATTTGCATCGGAAAAGTGGTCTCTCGCAGAGCCTGCGGCTGGCGGACACGCCAATTTCCGCATTTGCAACCACCTTTTCCGTTGCAAATCCTTCCTCGAAAGTCGATAAAAAGTTTTTTCCTTGCATTTGTAGTACTAGTTGATATATCAAGGAGCCGTCCAGTGCACACCAGTTCTCTTTTTTTTCGATTTTGCGTTTCGACCGTTTTTCCGATAGGTAATGCGTCGTCGCTCATTTTGATTTACTGTGTGAAGATGGTGCCAGGAGCTCGTACTCAAACCACTCTGCCGCAGAGCCCCCCCCCCGCAAAGCAATGGCGCCGCCCACCGTAGATAATGGCAGTTAAAAAGGATATTACAAAATTACCGTGGCGTTGCGCCCATCATATAAGGGTGATATATACTGTAAATTATATGTTATTATGTTTGGGCTATGGTTGTTCGAGTGCTTCACCACACCCCTTCAAAGATTAATGGTTGTGACACAGTTGTTTATAACATATTATTCTCATATGTGCATCCCAGTATTGACCAAAGCATTAGAGCATGTAAATATATCTCAATCTAAATATCACTGGTCCTACACGGTACTCACATAATCCAATAATTTAATTCACTTACGTATCACTGTGAAGTTCATTTGGCGTTCTTTGCAGATGGTGTTGGCAAGTGGAATTGGGATGATGCAGCACACAACAACCTTTAGTGATTGACTTCCAAGCATCTCCTCAGTGATTGTAATGGTGTCTGTTTTGCTTAGCGTTCCATGTGTTGCTGTATTCACCCATTCATACGTTCTATCGGAAGGATTGCTTTCAGCAGTTACTTTTATTTTATCATCAGGATAATAAGAATCTCGTTCAGGTTTCATCACCAGCATCTGTGGACCATCTGCAAAGCAGCAAAAACCAGTTAGTGTTACCTGTGGGAAATATACTACAGGTGGAGATGATTCCACAAACCACACTGCAGGTGATACACACACAATGTACAATATAGTTAGGCTACACATTTTACCATAAGATGTTGTAATGCAGATAATAAACAAACAGTGATTACCAAAAGTGCTTAGTGTATACTAAGTACTGTGCAGTGTGTAATTTGTATATGAGAAGTAACATGTCATTAATAAAACACTTACCCAGCTACACAATTTTTATGTTTTGTAAGAGCTGAAGTAGTTTTAAAATCAAGCAACACAACTTAATAACAACTATGATGTAATGAATACTTACAATAAACAGTGAGTCGTGGTGATGTGTATTTAGTAAGCACATTATCAGTCGTAGGTATGTTATTAGCTTCCTTTTTTTTTAGGGTGCCAGGCTTTGGTTCATCAAAATATGTCAGAGACGTGTAGATCTGTCCATTGTCGGCTGGTGTCAACTCAGTGACATATGTGTATTTTACTGTGTTCCCACTTGATTCATCCGTGGCTTGTAGAACTGCCTGTGTGTTCTTCCACTCCATCACTGGGGCCCACCTTCCTTGGTACGTCACCTCACAGCTGTACTCGATGTAGTCTCCTTCTACCACCTCATTGCTTGTGATGTTGTTCTTACACACGGGATCTGATTCTGAAATTACATCAAGATACCAAGCCAGAAATATTATTCAAGTAGTAACTTTAATAGTGGGCACACTTTTGATACTCTATTGACATTGACAATTCTAAACTATTTTTTGTAATTCTCAATATACAATACATAGCACTCAAGGGCCAGCGACACTCTAGTCCAATTTGTTTATTTCTTAAAAACTGCATCAAAGATCATTTCTGCATGGCCGCCAGACGTTATTATTAAATGTATTGGAATAAAATTTACACCACAAAAACTTCATTATGTTGTATGTTCATGTGTTAAATTTCTCTTGTGATAATTCGAAAGTTACGAGTTCAGTAGGCTTTCAAAAAAGCATATGAATATGCGATTAACTGGCCGTGACGACATGCTGCTGGCTCTAAGACGCTATGCTGTTACGCAGACGCGAAGCACCTCGCTTAGTGTTTTGGTCCAATCGAAAAATCACGCGTAAATCATGCTTCATTCATAGACCTCGCGCCGCGTCAATATTTGTCCTATTTGACCAAAATAAACTTTATTTTGAAAAGAAATGATGATTCCATCAATCTGTGATATACACTAATCTCAGCTGACGAAAATTCTCCCTCCATTATGATGTAAATGCAACCTCTCAGTGTTATTGTTTGATGAAAATGTTAAAAAGTTGACATCAGAACGTCTATTGTATAGTACCAATCTATATTTGGTTTGAAATTTCAAATAACATTAATGCAGATTTGTCACGATGACATCTGATCTGTGGAGGCGCCTGCCCATTAAAGTTGAAAGTTTTGAGCAAGTTGATGCGAATTTTCCCAGAGTTCCGACACTTCGGCAGCTCGCTTCTCAAACCATTAGGTAAGTTGTTGTATTCTAAGCATATATAAGATATTTCTGCACATTATGACACATAATGTCAAACAAATATGATATACGCAACATATTATATTTTACTGATAATTTGTAGCGAATAATTTGAGTATTTGTTTATTGCTAAAAGTGGACCTGCCGTTTGTTAACGTTCAGTTAAAATCAGTTGCCCTAGAAATACACAACCATAAACGTGTTAAATGTTTACCTAAATTGATCAATATTACATACAAACAATGTTTTTGTTAAATTCGTGATTACCGGTAGCTCAGTTCTTTCAGAACTTAACTCTCTAATCTGAACAAATCTAAAAAAACTTACATATACATCTATATATGAAAAATAAAAACACTAATATTAAAATTTATAATGATCAACAAATTTAATTAATCATCATCATGATTATGATAGCCTAGTGTGTGATTTTTATTTTTGCTGTACTATTATGCTAGTTGTTGATCTGGATTCTGGACATAAATTCTTATGAATTCTTATTTTTTAAGACATTTCTCCAATTTCTCATCATCAGTTGCTTGCCACATTTAATTTTTACTTGGATGCAATCACTAATTGAATCACTGAATGACTGATTAGACCGCATTTACAGTGAGTAACATATTGTTATAATTATTATTATTACTGTTTTCACATTCAATTCAAAGTCTTTCATGTTCACTTTTCCATGTGTTCATTAAATGATTTACACTTCAATTGTGACTATTATGATAAACTGCTCAAAGATACATTAGGAATATCCCATTATTTCTTCATCTGATTTATTCATTATGTCGCAATGGTTGTTGTGGTTTCAGATCTGCTCCCAACTATCAGGAGGATTAACTCCAGTGTAAGAACCGTGACATCCTGGAAGCCCTCTTCACTGTTTGCCGCCAGCATGATACTGCAGTCCGGGCCAGTGATTCCTCGCATGCTTGACTTGTGTCTCAACTCGTAAGATTATTATTGGTGCAGTCGCGCTAAAAGCATTCTGGCACAACAAAGTCATAACGCAGGGTGTTTACGAGGAGACAGCCGTCAACATGACAATTTCACAGTCTTTCTGGACACTGCATTCTGTAACACTTCTGATAGTGATCATGGTGCTGGTGTTCCACTTCAACATGTCATGAGGTCAAGTTCTCCAGTTTGTGTGAAAGAAACACCCACGATTGATCCATCAGAGTGTACAGATACTGCAATGTCTTCCCAACCAGAACCAGTATTGAAAGGATGTGCAACCCAGTTGTTCTACCCAGAAACGGAAAAACCCACAACACAATTTGTGTAGTTTTGACATTTTCCCCTGAAAATTTGCCTCTGTGGTAGTTTTCAGTTTTGTGTTTGTCTCCCACCACGTTCTGAATTGACAAAATAACATATTTATGCATTTTCAAAATATACTATCTCTGAAAGTATCATTCACATCCCTCCTATATTTTGTGTGTACTTATTTTATGTATTATTGTTCTTGGATATATGTAATATTGTGAGATTTTAGCCATAAACTAAAATGTTATGGTTGGTCAAAAATGACATTTTGTGAATAAAATGTTTGCCCAACCCTAAATAATACAGCCACACACATTATCACCCAAAAGGACTGTGACGAAGGATATACATTGTTCCAACATTTGGTGGCTGCACTGATTTTAAAAGAGGATGTCCACTGTTTTAAAGACAACTCTCTTTCATACTGGTTAATACATTCTTCATCACTTTTGACAAAGGACCATCTCACATTAAACATTTTATTTTGTAATATCAACCTCATATGTAGTTAATTCATTAACTGAAAATAGTTATTCAATAACATATGTCACCACATTGTCAAAAATAAAAATAAAAAATTTACTGTATCCAAAAATATACTAACAAGTAATATGTCATAAATATTTTCAATTAAATGCCATGGACAAATCTATAATTACATGCAGGGATTGATCAGGATAGGGGCTTTGCGTAAATGATGCATCAAACATCTAAAAGCCGCATTGTTTTCTGCCATGTGTGCCCTAGTGCCGCATGCATAAATAACAACATTTTATTTTATTGATGAAATTCAAACAAGACAAATGTAGATAGAGTTATCCGCGATTGCGCACGTTGTGATATAGAGTATCATTCCACCACTGCCACTAGGAATGAACAGATTAACGACTCCATCAACTGCATCATCTACTGAGCGTGCGTTCACGTCTACAGACTGGTAAACAAAGCTATACATCTTTGTTCTTTGCCCAAATGGCACATACGTCTTTTTCCAGATCCCTGACAAAGGTATTTTTTCCCTGACACATTTTTATTTATCATATATTCATCTAGGCAATAGCAGTTGTAGACAGGCTGCCAACCAAGGCTACAGAAGAGCTATCTCCTCTTGAGTGACTACACTTCCTCCGACTCCTACCACTGCGACAACACGGTAGTCGTGGAGAAGTACATGTCAGCACGTTAAGTGGACAACATAATGCAAAAAAAAATTATTTAAGAAGGGGCTTTGAGTTCCCTGTTATGAAGCTAAAGATGCCCGAATTCGGAGATTATTCTGCAGCATCACTTGCCGGTTCAAAATCGTTACATTATACTTTTTATTCTGGAAAATTTACATCGCCATCACTTGCCATAGTTACGCGAATTAAACTATATTGAAATCACTGACTGAATGTAAACCCATATCATCATTGACGTCACAAAACCATGTGATCGTCATCTCATTAACTTCGAATTTTACATGCGCTTTGCGAGTTAGATGCATCTAATTTTACCTATAAGTAATTTTTTCCTAATTTTTTTATTTTGGCATGTAGTACATACAATATTAAACTTTTACTTTGTACACCGAATAAGTATTTTAACTAGTGCCTCGTTGTTGTCCCTTTAATGTAGGCTGAATCATTTGTACTTCGTCCCACTTCCTGTCTTGGTCGATGTCTTTCTAGGAACTAGACATGCCCCGCCAAATTTCAAATGGCGTTTCCAGGAATTACCCTTCCGACCAACGATGACAGGTCCACTGCCAATTAAAGTTACTTCCCAAACATAACATGTAACGTCATCCATGATTGGCCACATCCAAAATGCCCGAAAGTCACACGGAAGTGCAAAGTTGATAGGGCTACTACATTTTGTCAAATATTTGAATTACACTGGATACATACCACATAACTCGCTATATGGCTCTAAAAATATTGTTTTAACTTAGTGCCAGTTCTGTCATTTAAGTGAAAATTACTATGGCCAGCATTGGATTTCTACATTGACTAGGACATCAGTATTGACATATCAAGAAGTACATGGATGTGAAATACAATTGCAACATCCTAACAAAGGAATTTGATTAACCATTCTTAGTAAATATGCTGTGGGCCTATGGCCATGACAAAAGGGGCTACAGACAGGACATTTCAGCTTTTTACTTGCCATGAGACAAGCAGTGTCTCAAATTGCACCAAGTTTGGACCATTAAATATTCCACTAATTCCAGTTCAGATGTTCTTAGAGAAACATTTTTAGCTCAACCGTATTAGTTATTACCAGGGAAACTGGGGTATAGGGTTTACGTACAGGAAAGATGTTTTGCACGAAATGACATGTTGCAGTTTTAGGCAGGTATAAAATGTATATAAATACAATAGACTAAGTAATATAAACACACAGTCAGTGAGTTCATTGAACTTGTGAGAAAAAATAATAATTTGGAAACGAATGGGTAATTGCATACTTATACACGTCTGTAGAATTTGAACTGTATGAGCAATACATTTTCCTTGCTTGTAGTATAAAGCTGAATAAATTACTTAGCATGAGCAACTATTTATTCTTGTATATTGGCTGAAAACAATTATGTAAACTACCATTAAAATAATAGCAATTTCAGAGTGCAATGTCAAAACCTCTTTACCAAGTCATATTTAAAAAACTGCAAACAGCAATAGGAGAATTCACAGTTAATTTCTATACCCATTTTCCACAAAAACACTGGATCTCAAGAACCCCTTTTCATCCTTTGAAAAATAATTCTTTCCACTCGTTTTTAACACCTCCCCAAAAATGTCATGATAAACAGATAGAATAAGGTAGGCTAGAAAGAAAGGAAGGAAACAATCTTGAGATGACGTTGTACTGATTTTGTACTGAATGAAATAAATTATCTTTACATTTTCAATGCAGTCTTTTTGAAGATGATTCTTGTTTTAGTAGGATGACCACCCAAATCAGTGTTTAATAAGTTTCCCTTCATGGGACACTGTGTTTTTGGTAGATGAGTGCAATGTAAATCCTTATATCATGTGACACTTTTGAAATCAATGATCACTTTGAAGCCAATGAAAGAAAGTTTATTTAGAAATTTCACTATTAAGTTTAAATACAGTGGATTTTAGGAGCATCTCAGTGAAATGCATTTTGGAAACGCTCATAAGATTCTATTTCATGATGGATTTTCCTATAAATGAGTGCTTTATCTCAGTGAAAGAGACCCCAGGTGTAAGAAAACTACACCCATGATTTAGGTACATATGAAGCATATATATATATATGGTCAAAACATGGCTTACCAAATACAATAACTTCTACATCTCCATAATTGTTTGCATTCTGTCTGTAGGTGCATCGGTACTGTCCGCCATCCTTAAGCACTGGTGATATGATGATCAACGAATAGTTTCCGTTTGGCTCAATGTTCAGACGATACCTTGACTTGTTTAATATATCAACACCAGTAGAGATTTCTTGTGCATTCGAACTACTTGTGACTGATTCTGTCCATTTGAGGCTGTTTCCAGCACAGATGAGAGTTACACTCTGTCCAACCATTGCAGCAACATTGTGTGGTGTTTGTGTGAGTTGTCCACTTGTCACTGCAACAAAACAGTATAGTTACTAGGTACCTGTTAATAGTCAAGTTATATTAAATTCTATCATATCCATTAAAAAAAAGATTACAATACAGACAACAATAGGTAATTTCACAATGTAATTAAACATTAAAGCTAGCATAGTAGCTAAAATAAGCTTTAACACCTCTTAAAAGCTCAAAATCATAACTGTTTATGAACAGACGTTAGATTCAGATTATTTAGTTACTAATGTTTATTTTGATATTCTTACAAAATTAATTTGTAAGATTTACACATATCATTACATATTGAAGTTTATCTTCCTAATCAGAAATTAAAAAGACAAAAAGCAACATAATATCAAACAAAATTAAGACAGTTGTTGAAATAAAACATTAAATGCTAGAAGAAATCAGAAAATAAAGCAACAAAATAAGATGCGGAACATAAACAGGTGAAAGCTGTAAAAAGGGGCAGAACAACCGGAAAGCAAATTTTTTTTATTTTATGCACATAAAGGGGCAGATGAAGGCCAGCAGTCAAAGGCCACATCTGTTGACTTTAATGAAAAAGACCAAAAACGAAAAAGGGAAGACCATTATACCACAAACAAATATTTTCACAAAAAGACTGTTGGAAAACACAACAAAATGTAGCACACAAAGGGCCATAGGCATAGGGCCTAAGTGTGTATTTCTCACAGATTCTTTTGCTTCCAGTTTTCCTGAAAGGCATAGGGGCGATTCTGTGAAGTATGAAAAATATTTTTCACCATTTTAATTAGTTAAGATATATATGCAATATGCTGTCAGATAACTGAAGTTTCAGAAACATTTATTTTCACGGAAAATAAATTGATGAATAATTATAATAGCATTTCTTTAAAAAAAATAGTTGCTTACAGGACTATCGTTATTTGGCAAAATATTTCTTAATAAAACTTACTTAAAAACCACTTGAGGAACACACTCCTTACATGGTGAAGACAAGAATACCATAATTTATTAAATGCATTGATGTACCTTTATTATATTAACAAAATATATACATGTGCTTTGTTAGTGGCTTGTCCTGTCTGCAATATTCAATCACTTTTAACCTGAAGTTACCAAATGGCAGATTTTTGTATTCTATTCCTTAGTGCACTGCTTAGCATCTTTTAAGATAATAGCATTTTAAAAGTGTCCCGTCCACAATGCTTTGTTGCAGATTGGACATTTTCAAAACAAAATATTTGTACTTTTCAGTTGGGCAGCTTCTTAAATAATAAATACCATGATTACCATAACTAGGCAGACTTAGTCTACCAAATAATCCCAGCATGTAGATTTGTTGTAGAATGATTACTACAAAATGTAAATAGTGCTCCAGGAGTTCTTATAAAATACAATGTCAACTCATTGAGTCACTTTACGTAGTATGACTTCCTTGAGTGGAATTCACTTTGATCAGAGATCTAGAGCAGCCATGCCAGAATCCAAGACAGATTGTAGGAAATGCATACACAATGGATAGTACACATCAAAAGGAAATCAAACCACTCCTGAGTCATTATTGGGCCTTATATTGTTGGTTACAATTATATAGTTAAAATTGACGGATATAAACGTCTGATAATCATTATGGTGTTCATGGCTATACAGTCAAGATGCTTCTTACTCCTACAGAAAGATCAAAAAAGGAATGTTTTTTTGATCTTCTGTGGCTATTAAAGGATAAGTGATCAACACATGGGTATTAGGTGTAACAATGGTGAGCATTGCAGAATCAATAATCTCATTTAAAGCTCTATCAATAGTAACTAGTTAGTAGGTACTTCTTATATGTAATGTAGCATAACTGGCATTATGTACTATAATGCACACAAGGAGTTAAGTACTGTTCATGAACCTGGCATTCTGTACCATGAAGCACATAAGGTAGTTAAATACTGTTCATGAACTACACATAGTGTTGTTACAATTAATTTTATGTTCGTTGACAGTTTTTTTTACTAACTTGCAGTTAGCATGGTTTCTGGATAGTTAGGCAGTTTCTAATTTCTAATCTATGGGATGTAAGGGTGTTCATGCACTCAACCATAAAGACACTCAAGTCAACCTCACCTCCCCGCGGTGCACCCTGGTAACCAGTACATTGTGCTCGGCTAACGAGGATATGGCTAACGGAAGAAAAACCCAACAACCCTCCCAGTTCAAACGATGTTACGGAAACTAGAAGTGAATCTCAAAAGCCAGCTGGTGCTGGAAATGGTTACAGGATGGCAAAGGCCCAGATACCAGCAGATGGTGACATCATATATGTGGACAGTATGACGCTTCCGGATCAAAGCCAAATGGACGTTCTGAGACTAACAACGTCATTAATCAAGCCAAAAGTTAATGTAAATATAGGATGTTCATTTGTTGGAATGTGAGAACGTTGTACTTAATAGGGAAATCAGCCCAGCTTGCGAGAGAAATAGATAAATATAAAATAGATGTCATGGGCATTAGTGAATGCAGATGGACAGGGCAAGGAAAAGTCAAGTTGAACACCGGGAGCGCAATTATTTCAGGGAGAGAATACAACATATACAGACGCGGAGTGGCAAAAATGATGACAAAGAAAGCAGAACAAGCATTGCTGGAATAGAAACCTATCAGTGACAGAATTATTTATGCTAGATTCGTCTCCAAATATGTGAGGCTATCAATCATAAAAATCCATGCACCAACAAATTAAGCCAACAACAAGATAAAGACAATTTCTACAAACAGCTACAGACAGTTGTGGACAGTGTTCATAAGCATGACATAATCTTAGTAATGGGGGATTTAAATGCCAAAGTTGGAAAAGATAACAGAGGATATGAAAACATAACAATATTAGGAAGCCATGGAGTAGGTGAAAGAAATTACAATGGAGAAAGACTCGTTGACTTCAGACTCAACAACCTTGTGGTAACAGGTACCATTTTCCCACATAAACTGATACATAAGCAGACATGGACTTCTCCAGGAGGAAGGACAAAGAACCAAATAGACTATGTGAGCTGGCAACACAGGACATCAGTAACAGAGACTAGGGCCATGAGAGGGGCAGACATTGCGAGAGACCACCAATTAGTACGCTCAAAAATCAAGCTGAAACTAAAGAGAAAACAAAAAACAAGGCGATCAGAAAGAAATCTGATATACAGTCGAACCTCATTTTACGGTCACCTCAATGATGCGGTCACCTTGCAATTACAGTCACCTGTGACAGTCCCAAATTATTTCAACTATGTTGTCCAAATGTGTTACACAATGTTACCAATGCACTGGGCCACATAAAAATCACCAATGACTGTTCTAGTGCAAAATGCTCCCTCACATACTGGTGCCATACCCCTTAATGTTGACCAAATTTACATTTTGGCATCAGATCTGTACCATGCCATTCGTGATTGCTACTGCTGTCTGCCTTTTCCAAGCACACTGTTCACTCTTCCTATCAAACTGTGTTAGGTTTAGCTAGGGATGGGGTTAGCTAGGTATGGGGTTAGCTAAGGTTAGGGTTGCATACCTTCATTTCCTTATGCCCAAGCGCTTACGAAATGTTGCACACAACATGAAACGAGTATTGATATGTGGTGATTAGACATTTTAGAAGGGCAACAATTATTGTTTATGCTAAAAGAAATTAGTATAGGTTTTTTTATTACCGCAAGTATTTTAATGATTTTTTAATATATGAAAAAGTGGTGTTGATTAAAATTTAAATATATATTTGTCGACCCTAGATTTGGTGGACTTGGTGTAGCAACAAAAGTTTAACTTCAGTAGTGTGAAGTGAAGTGAAAGTGTATTCAACAACAACAACATAATACAGGTGCATAGTATGGTGTGCTGCTACTGCTGCTGAAGGGACATAGCTGAAGTCATACGACTTATAAGGTGCTGTGCCCTTCTCAAACTAAATAAATGCAATACAAGTAAAAAATTAAATACAAAATAGCATTCACAATTCACTTATAAACTTATTACAGTGGTGCTTGTGCTAATTATAAATTAACTAATTGACATAACTTTCAATTAAAAGTTCATAAATATGCTGTAAGTAATGACAACAATGTTTTGTTAAATTGGTAGCTGAGTTATTTCTGTTGCTAAACTGTTCCACGTCTTTATACCTTTGACAGTGAGTGACAGTAGTCTGAGGGTGGTGTTTGTTTTTTTTAACATAAAACAGTTTGCTTTGTCTGGTACCATACATGTGTATAGCTTCGGTTTGTTTAAAGAATGCATGAACCCGACCATTTAAAGAGTGATTATTAGCTTTATTGAGTATAATCATGGTCTTGTATGTAACAAAATCATGACGTTTAAGTACTTTTGAGCTGTGGAAAAATACAGATGTATGATCATGGTAATTAAGGTTATAAATAATCCGTATAGCTTTTTCTGTAACAGAAATAGTTTCTTGAGTCTGGATTGATACGTACTTCCCCATATCTCACAGCAATATGACATATGTGGTTCAACAAGTGATTGATATAATATGTGTAACGCTTGACAATCAAGAACATGCATAGTTTTATACAAAACTGCTTTGCTTTTTGATACTTTTGTTTCAACCATTTTTATATGTTCTCTCCATGTTAGGTTTTCATCAATAGTTACTCCAAGGAATTTGTTATGTGTTACCTGCTCAATGTTTGTTCCATTCAAAACTATATGCACATCTGTTCAAGGTTGTTTTTTATTGTTAAACATTATAAAATTTGTTTTGTTCACATTGAGCGATAATTTGTTCGCTCTGAACCATAGGCCTAGTTGTTTTAGTTCGTTGTTAACTACATTGGTTACATCATCAATATTACTAGCCGAGTAAACATTTTTAGTATCATCTGCAAATAGAATAATATGTAGTAGTTTGGAAACATCGCACATGTCATTTATGTACAAGATAAATAGTAATGGGCCAAGGATTGATCTTTGCGGGACTCCACACTTGATATCTTTGAATTCTGAGTTACTATTATTATAGCATACATATTGTTACGGTTGGATAAATAACTTTTTATCCATTCCAGAGCTAAACCCCTTACTCCATAGCATTGTAATTTACTTAGCAATATGTTGTGGTCAACGGTGTCGAAAGCTATTTTTAGATCGATAAAGACACCTATCGTAGTTTGGGATTTATCCATTGCAGAAGTAACCTTTTTGACAAATTCAGTTAGAGCTAGTGAGGTCCTTCAGCATTATTTGCTAGTGACTCTTTCCTATTGGTGCCAGGTACTTGAGTTTCTCGATCATGCCCTCTTCGTTAGTGAATATCAGATCGAGTGTGTTTGGTGTGTTGTTTCCTCTATAGTGAGTGGGCTCAGTCACATGCTGGGTCAGGAAGGATTCCCGAACAGCTTCCATGAAGATTGTGCTTGGGTGGTTGCCATCAGGTGGTGAAGTGTTCTCACGCCAATTGAGGCTTGGATGGTTCAGGTCACCAATTATCAGTACATGCGAGAAGCCTAGATTGTTTGCTTTTTTCAGTGTATCATTTATCTTTGCATCATTTGTGACATTACTGTTTGGTGATCTACAGATGCAGCCGATCAGTAATTTGTCATTTTTCATCAGTTTGGCTTCGCACCATACGCTCTCATCTCCGTTTGTGCCGGTTAGTCCTCTGTATTCAGTGATCCCAAGAGACTCATGTGTGTAGATACATACACCTCTCTTTGCGCAATTCAAATTTTCAAAACACTTGCATTTTTCAATGACCAGTTCTGTTTCCTGCGTTTGTATTTTACAGTTTTTGGCACCACCTAGGTCACTCCGATCGCCAAAGGGTTTTGCTCTCCTATCATCACCTTTAACTCATTTCTTTTGTTCAACAACGAGTCAGCATTAAAGTACATACAATTCATACAACTATTTACACTATTAACATTGCTGATTGAGTTTACTCTTTGTTGACAGGCTGACCTTGTCGTGGGTCTCCCTCTTTCCTTGCTGTGGGTTTTCCTCCTTTTGTGGCTCTCCGTCCTTCCTTTTGCGGTTTTCTCTGTTGCGTTGCGTCTGCCCTCTCTAAAGGGGTGGCATCGCGTTTTAGGAAGATACTGTGGAATTTCTTGTTTTCTGACTTAGCTAGCAGTCTTGCCTTACTCAGGATCGGTGTCCTCATTTGCTCAGTTTTCACTTTGATTCTTAGTGGCTTGGGTTTCTCTTTATCTGTTGACTCGCTGTTCGTGCTTGTTTGCATCCGTGTCACTGCAACCACTTCGACGTAGTTTCAATTCTCGACACAGCTGTAGAAAGCTTTCTTGGTCGTGTTGCTTCCTGTTGTCTGGATCATCCGATTTACTTTCAGATACGTTGAAAGCAATGATGTTGGTTTTGCGTATGTATCTCTGTGTTATTTCTCTTGAGGTTTCCTCTTTCTTACGCTCTAGTTCAGACTCCATTATTGAAAGTTGTTTCCTCAATAATTCCTGGACATCGCTAGAGTTTGAATTTGGTTTCCCTGGTGTTTCCTTTAGATTATTCAGATCTTCTCGCATGTCTTTTATCGTGGATATGTCATCTTTCAGTCTCTTGAGATCAGCAACATCTTCTGCCAGCTTGTTGACTCTGGTGTTGACAGATTCTATATCTCCGTTCAACTCACTCTTCACTTCATCTCTTCACTTCTTCCATTGCCTTCGTCATGTAGTGCTTACATATATCTTCAATAAACTTGTCTGTTTGGGCTGCTTGTATAGCAGGACCCCGTCTTGTGATGCAGAACCAGTTCATATCGTCATCCTACAGTAAGTTAAACTTCGCTTCTGATATATTTGCACAAACGAGGCAAATCCATTTTGCACATCGTTTGCATTGTAGCATTTTATCAACATGTTCTGAACATGTGTCGCATAATAGCTGTGTCTCACTGACCGATTTGTTTGGCTTCGTTGACGTTGAACTTTGTGTTGAAGGTCTGGACTAACTTTTTTCCTTCACTGGGGCCATAATAGAAAAGTTATTTGCTTACCTCATAGACGCTGTCACTTGTTTCATTGAGACTTGTTACTCCCCGTAATTAACTGTTCAGTTATAAACATTTGAATTACTCTCAGGCCCATTGTTGACACCGGAAGAAATCAGGACCGGTGATCTCTAACCTTACTTGGGGAGCTAGGCGCGCCCGGCGCCAAACATTCAATGCCTTTTCAGAGGAAAATATACGTTTTTTGTTTCTTATTTCGGTATAGGTTTGCTGTGATATGATCAGGTGGGTTTTATCTCCGTGTGTTAATTATCATAACACCGGATTTTCGTTGTAAGACTATAATTTGCAAGAAAAATACATTATTATATAATATATTATTATTATCCAGCCTGACACCGACAATTTTCTAAGTCAAACACACACAACATGGGGAGGTTAACATCTGTTTTTATTTATAAAAAAAAAATATGAGCTCTAATTATATTATCGGAATTGCAAATTATAAAAACATATAAGAAATGTGTTATAGCAAACTAATAATTCCATCCAAACTACCTGTAATATCCACAATTAAGTTAATAACAACAACAACAACCAAAATATAGCATATAAAAATGTTATAACCGTGCTGTGATCGAGCTTCCACATTTCCACATGTGTGGTGTTTATATTTTCTACAATCTCTTGCTGTGTGACAAATGCCATCGCATCGTTGTCTTCTTCCCTTGTACCAGACGGTGTCAAAGATAAAGAGTCTGGCTTGTCAAAGATGTTTAAAGTCTGCTGTAGCTTAGTTAGATTCAGCTTTTCCTCTCTGTACAAGTTTCTCTCGGTTTCTTGTTTGGTTATCTTCCTCCCTTCCAAACTCACAGTGTTCAACCTTCTTCTTTAATTGTACAATGAAATTATTGATCGTCTCTCCCCCTTCCGGTGACGTAGACAGGAAATTCTGTCTTTCCTTAGGCTTAGGCAAATTTTTCTTGACATCGAAATACTTGTCTAGTGCCTGGGCACACTTGTCATAATTAGTATCTTCCCCAGTAGCCGGCAACTGGTGACCGCCCGTGTGATGGAGTATTGCACGCTTCTGCTAGTTGTCGGTTAATTACCCCCGAAACAATGACATATTTCGAATGGCGATTTCCACTTTTTCCATTTGTTGGCTAACCCCGAAATGTTAGTTGTTTTAAACTCGAATGGAAGATTCCTGCTAAGCCGCTTATCCCCGTCGCCATAATGTAGTGTTTTGCTGGATAAAGACAACAGACAAACCGTTTGACTAAGGCTAAGCACATGTAATGTCGCTCATGTAAATCACACACTCGGCACCCACAACAACGTAAAATAGTGAGTACCATTAATTTATGGCACTATACCACAAGGGTCATTCCGTGTCAAATCAACCAATTTTCAGGAAATTTCTAAAAGTTTTTTTTATTTCAAAACTAATTTTTTTTAGAATTTTTCAATCTTTGCTATTTTTCTAAAGTCAGCATTTCATCAGTCATGATATTACATGTAATCCAAATGCTGTATCTAAAATCTAAGACTGTCATAGTCTAGCCCATTATCTTGGTGGGAAATGCTGAAAATGTCAAAGGATTCTGTTGATAAATAGCCGAGTTAGACAAAATAAGAGATTGCTCATCGGCCAAAAACATTTTATTGAGAAAAATGGCATTGAAGTTTGTCAACATTCCAATACAAAATTTCATAGGCAAAAATAGAACTGCAGTGATAACAGTTCACACAAAGCTTCTACAGTTGATTGTCTTTCCAATGATATATACTGTTCATCATTTGGTTGTGTGAAAATATGTATAAAAAAAGACGAGACACCAAAAATATGTTACCATTATCATTACACAATGGTACTGCATGACTAAAACTACAAACTGTCTTTTTCCAGTTGATTGTCTTTCTAAAAGTTCAAAATTCAACTGAAGCCACACAACAATAGGTGTTTCAACACCATCACAGCTGCCAAACTGAATTCAAGCTAGAATTCACCAGCAGCATAGTCGCTGGCTGAAGCTTTGGCATCGGCTGCACGAGTAATCATACAAGCCTGTCGCACAGTTTTTGTCGAAGCTTCAGCCTGCCACTCAGCTTCGTGGAGCCTCTTTCTTTCGGCATCGGCGGTGATCGATGTGTCGCAGTCTATGTAGGTCTGGCACACAGTGTTGGCCGCATCATCAAAGAGGCTGCTCACCACCGTCATGTTGGCAGCAGTGACAGCCTTCACGTGCCTCGAGTAGGACTTGTGCTGCAGGGGCTCCATATCCATGAAGCGGCACAGCTTCACAAGTCCTGCATGGCCCACACCCATGTCCATGGTTGCTGCCACAGCCTGGTGGACAACGACAAAAGGGACGTTACCGGCTTTCTGTTCGTCGATCCGGTCGGATGACAGCGTTGAGTTCAGCACTGCCCCACACATAGTGCAGTACGTCTCGAACAGACACACAAGGCCGATGCGATGGTCGATTGCACGGATCTTCAGTGTCGGCTCACTGCACTCTCGACACGCCAGGCCCTTCACCAGCGCTGACAGCATGCTGCACCGAACAAATGATGTCTCGATGGGGCGTCGATGTCGCTCAGCAGCACTGATGCGTTCACGCAGTCCCTGTCGGTATCCAAACTTTCGCTTGGTAGCCGAGATGGAGGTTGTGGCTGCAGATGTTGATGCCTGAGGGGGCTCCAGCTCAGAATCAACCTGCATGGAAAATTATTTGGTATTAGATGGTACATCTGACAATTAGCATAATATCAAAACTAACCAGGGCAGATGAGCTGGACAATAATCATTGACATCAATAAAACAGGCACAGGTTTTGTTAGGCCAATTGGCATTGTCATTTCTGTAATATATGTCTAACATGACAATAGTATAACAGACAACATAGATAGTAAGGTATATACCATATGTGACATAGTCACTTGTCGGTTCGATTAGTTTAGCTATCCACCACATGATGGCAGCACCCAGGGTAATGTAATGTAATTTAGAGAAGATAGTTAGTGAACCATTATTGCTATGACTATTTGTCCTGTAATTAGTTGTATTTACTGTGTAGGTAGTTGGTCTTATTACTAATAATTCAGTTGTTTAAACACAAATTTTACCCTCGAGACAGGGGTCACGTGTGGTCAGTGGAAGGGGCCCTGCCCCAGTGGGCCAGGCGTGATTCTACAGTTAATGACAACTCTGTTTTGGTAAGTCCCTAAATGATGTTTTCTACCTTATTAAGCAATGTTTTCAAATTATAATTGTATCATACTGTTTGATAGAGAATTGTCCATCTGTTTATGTCAAGGCATTTACTTTATCAGTTATAATTACTTAGTGGTGACTTTGATTACTAATGTGTGGAAGATCAGGAATAAGTGGTCCTTGGACTTTAGGGAAGAATGCCCAACATGGCTTAATGAGATTTTGACCACTTGCAGTCAGTAGCTGGTAAATGTACAGATCCCTTTAGAAAGTTCAGTTTTGATCATGTTTAGTGGTGCTACTGTTATAGTTAATATGTTATAAGATGTGATAGACATAGTGCAAACATAAAGTATGCATGTATATAGGTATTAGGCAACTGCCCTACAGTTAAGCCAGGATCAGTCTAGTACCTTCTCTCCCTTTGAAGTTACATTGATTAACTGCTCTAGGAGGTGGCTGGGAGAGGGCTGATCTTGAGTATTCCCTAGAGACCTGTAAGTTGAGCAGTGTCCAAGACTTGCTTGTAAACAACAGTGGAATGATGGCTAGGCTAGTCAGGGCATGCACATGTGAAATTTACAACATTGTTGACTGTTGAATTTATTATATTAAGGGTGTTTTACATGTAGAGTACTAGTATTACATTAATACATACAAGTATGATTATATATTAGTACTGAATAAGATAACAGGTATTTTACAGACAATATTGTGAACAACACCAATGTGTTGGAACTATGGTATTTAACAGATATTGATGTGTCATCTTACACTGGACACTATATGATATGCAAATATAGCTTACTTGTTTGGTTTTGTATTTGTACAGGCGAACGCAAGTCCTGGCCCACTCCTGATTGTGGCCAGTCGTCTTTTAAGATGTCTTTTGAGTCGTCTTTATTATTGTGTTTAATGTCATCTGTTCTTTCACCTTTTATTGTTGTTCTTAACGCTCTTGCTTTTGGTTGTATTTTGAACTTTCGGTTGACATTTTATACTTTGATGAGGTACCGAAGTTAGATCAGTAGTGCAAATTGTGCAAGGACTGAGAAACTTGGTTTTGTATAATTTTAGTAGTTAAACTGTAATAAACGCAATTTTATCTTCAAATTTGCCTTACAGTGGTCTATTCTTAATTTAGGCATAAGCTTACCACCCACAGCCTACACATAGTATAATAATATAGACATGAATGTCTGCAAAATTAAAAATGTAAACATAGTTACATACAGATATTACAGACAGTGTCAGCGACAGTGTGACCTAATAAATTAGCCTAGTTTTATGGCTTCTTTGAATGTCGGTGCCTGGATAATATTCAGCCTTCAAGTATTCCAAATTGGCAAGAAATTAGTTGCCAGAAAATATTATGCATAACATCCTGATGCAAACAATGATAGCTTATACGTACGTCAAGTTCTGTCGACGAGGGCATCTGCTCAGGCTCAGCCTCAAGCTGAACTGCCACTGGGCCAGCACTGTGTCCAGCCACGGGTGCATCGGCACTCGTGTCAGCTTCACTGCCGCCGTTCTCTCGTTTGCGGATCACTGACCGTGCCAAACTCAACTGTCGGCATCTAGACATCGGCTTCGTACCAAACTGCCGCTTGGCTTTCCCGTATCTTCCGGACATCTTCCGTAAAATACAATAATGCGACGCGAGGTGAACAAAAGCAGCAATGGCGAATCGGAACAGAGAAGGGAATTTCCTTTGTGACGGCTTTCCCGGGCGACAGCCAATCAGCGCGCCCCACTGGGGGGTGTGTCCGTTGTTGCCAATCGTAGCGACGCTATTGCTCCACAGGGGGTCCTCTTCTAGGTCAAAATGCTCCAAATCTACCAGGGATTTTACAGAACCACTGCTACCATGATGCACTGCGAAAGTGAAGCTACACGTGGATAGACGTGTTGACAAAGATGGCGGAGCACGCGTCCGCCAAAAGTGTCGTATTTTTCGATCGCGGTTGCGCAAGATTATCACAAGACAATGGGCCTGTTATAAATGTTCGTTTTTATTGCATTTGGAGAATTTACTCATATGTATAAAACACACAGATCGACAGTTAGATAATAATAATATATTAATATGAAAAAAAAGAAAATGACCAAAAAAAATTTTTTTTTACGAGATCGTGTTTACCCAATAAAGGACAATGCACAGTTAAAAATGGGGATAGTAGGATTTGTCCCACATTCTCATTTTGGGTGTTGAAAATCGTAAAATATAGAAAAAGTTAGTTTATGGCTTAATTATTCTGAAAGTATAGCAACTAGAAGACTTATGAACTAATTAATATGTTATTGCCAGTATCCCTGACAATATGTGGTGGCAATTGGGACATTGTACTATAACACAACAAAGAAATACAGGCTGTTAAAATTCTTCTCGGAAATAGAAAAAATTCTTTTCCATTTTCATGCACCCGGCATCCCCATTGTCCTTTGCCCTATCATTCTTGAATTTTGCATAGATAATATGTACGCCATGCACGCGCGCACGCAAACAAGCACGCACGCACACCATGTGATGTATGTACATGATATGAAGGCTTTTGGTTATATATTTGGACACGGTATTAATAAACACCATGATCAACACCTCACATTGCTGTTTCATAGTACATGCACGTAGTTCGCAACAATTCAGCGGGGGTCGACAGGTGTATTACAGGTACAAATGCCAGATTGACACACAGTACAACATACGCTATTTGCTATAACTAACATACTGCACTACAATGTATGTATTAACGCTGATATTTCACACCTGTACGTGGTATTAGTTGTTTGACGTTACGTTGAGTAGTACGTACGCCTACACTAACAGTTTGCCATTGCGATTGTTGTAAAATAGATGTGGTAACCTTCAAATTGATCGACTTACCTCGTAGCATGACAATCCCAAACACTAAAATGCTCGTCACATTAACGAACGACATAACACGTACAGGTTCTGTTATATTGCTGAAGCTGAGAAGCATGAATTACATATTGCCGCGTTCGTTACACAGGTGCCGTATAAAGTGTTCACGTTATTTGAGCGGACATTTATTATTCCAGTGCTTCCTGGTTTGCGGAAAGACGGCAGTCGCACATGACACCGGTGAACTTTGACATGACCTGGTATACATTTTGCTCGCAGTACATATGTGGCATCTGACATATGTCCACGGTCATGGCTATCCTGAATAATCACTATGCCATATGATGATCAGACAGCGGCCGTATTAAACATAGGAAAATGTTATGTTATATTGTAATAATACTATAATACATAACAAAATATATGCGCATTACCACTACTTATAGAACATTAGTCTATTTTTACAGTAGAGTAATTAAGTATAGTGTTACATGAATGAGTATTCTCATTGAAGATAGTATAGTGGCCAGCTTCTCTCTCGTGAGACAATGCTTGTCTTAGCTGCTTTATGTCGGTAAACGTCAGCATGTTCGGCTCCAGTACAACAAGGGAGTTACATCCAATTCAGTTGGAGTAGGGAACGGGCGCTACGGGTTGCCTCCGACGGTGAGATATCGGCGCCCTGCAGGAAACAATACTTGCTTCCAGCGGGTCTCTGCGGAGTAATGCCAGCTTGGAGTGGGCTTTGCAGTGAGAAATTCCTTACTGGAATTGATCGGACCACCCACCTACACTCACACGCACGCACGCACACGCACACGCACACGCACACGCACACGCACACGCACACGCACACGCACACGCACACGCACACGCACACGCACACGCACACGCACACGCACACGCACACGCACACGCACACACAAACAAGCCTCAGAATGCATCCTTGTCATTCGCCTCTCTGCAGTATCATCCCACGTCAACATCTTGAGTATTTGTGCATCTACACTGAAAAGAAATTACGGACCAGTTTTATAAGGAAGTAGACAATGCCATCAACAGTATTCTCATTTCTGGACACCTCTCTGTGTTGGGAGACGTCAATGCCAAAATGAAATCAGATCATGGAATGTGGCAAACTTCACAAACGGAAGAAACAGAATGTTTTTGAAGCCAACTTAGAAAAGGTGGAACCTGTCAATCAAGCCAACCACACAGCCTTGATTAAGTACAAGAAATATCATACTGAGAAAACCTTGACTGTTCTTGGATCAGCTAGTATGGCACAGTGAACTGCTAGACGCTGCGCCAACGATTCCTGGCTAAACCTTTGTCAGGGCATTCAGTTCTCATCAAACACCGGAAACGCTCAAGGAATGTACGACGGAATAAAGAAAGCGCCTTTCAAATATCTGACAGACGAGATCATCACCGACCGCAGCAAGTAAAATGAAGAGGTGAACCAAGCACCATGTTGAGCTTAACTCCAGAGACAATTTTGTCACAGATACAACCCTCAACGGTGTCGAAAGATTACTAGTAATGGAATAGCTTGATAACCAACTTACTTTGGAAGAACTCATTAAGACCATTGACTATACTGCCTGTGGTAAAGCACCTGGTAATGATGGCATACCACTTGAAGTGTGGGAAGCCTGCTCTGTTGAAACATCTTCACAAGCTTCTCTGCCTGTGTTGGGAAAAAGGCTCAGTGCCTGCATGAAGACATGTCTAACGCTAACATTGTCACCCCTTACAAAATAAAGGAGATCGTAGTGACTGCAACAAATACCGATGAATCTCCATATTGAGCATAGTTGGGAAAAGCTTTGTCCATATTGTGCTCAATAGACTGCATATATTAGCTACGCGTGTATACCCATAATCACAATACGGCTTCAGAGCAGGAAGATCCACCCTAGACGTTTTATTCTCGCTGCGATAGTTGCAAAAGAAATGTATGGAACAGAGGAGACCAGTATACATCGCTGTTGATATGAAAAAGGCCTTTGACCTGGTCAGTATTCCTTAAGAAGATTGGATGTCCCCAAAAGCTGCTGAGTGTAATTACCTAATTCCTTAAAACATGCACGGCACATTGCAATACGATGGGTCATCATTGAAAGCCTTCCCAATTCGTAGTCAGTGGTTGCGTCCTTGCAGCAACCTCGTTTGGGGTGGATTTCCTTTTCCCAGCTGTTTTCCTATGCGTTCGTCTTAAGAAGGTGTGTGCCCATCTTAAGAAGGCATCTTAAGGCCCATCTTAAGAAGGTGTGTGCCTATATACAAGGACTGAGCTTTTCACCCTGGCCCGTCTGCGTGCAAAACCCAAGGTACAACAGGTCCTGATTAGGGAGATGCTTTGCTGCCGTAGGTTATGCGGTAATGTTATTTAAATAATTTGTGTTAATACCTCTCACCTCAAAATCCCACCCTCTTAGGCCAACCCCCGCTTCAAACCTACCTCTGAGGTCAACCTGCCATTAATTTTCGACTTCTCTGAGAAGCATTCAGCAACTGTGCAATTAGTGCGCGAAGATAATTCGTTCATATATCCACCTCTGCCAGGTACTCATTTAGTGAGTGACCGTTGTAATGTGGGGTGAAAGGGATTGCCGAAGCTTCAAAACAACAGCAAGAAGATTCCAAGCCGGGTTCTCTTGACTGAAAGGCCGACGCTACCGCACCCCACGATACATATGTTAAATTATTTACATAAAGGAGTAAATTAAATAGAAGAATGAATACATTCCCTCTAAGAGAGAATAACTTCCTATGAGAGAGAATATGTGAGTGTCAGTGCCGTGGTAAAAAACTGCTTAGATAAATTATGGTCAAGCCAGGATATGTTATATTTAGCGTTTTTCGTAACATTAAATTGCCAATTTTCTTCTATTTTTCGTCTTGTACGAGATATTTGTCAGTGAAATCTCCTTTTCCGGTTCTGATGCAAAACACTACATTTTGTACAAGTTTTGTAACTGAACCGATGGGGAGGTTGTGCAAAGAACACACTAGCATCGAAAAATGTAAAAGTGTCGTTTAATAGCGTTAATAATATCGGGCAGACTAATAAACCTTTACCGAGTTCTGGGTACCATTTCACTAACATAATGCTTACGAGCTCATAAGCACGATTTCACTCTTAAAAATCTATTTCGCTCATTAGCTATGATAAAAACCGTAACTCCGCCATTGCGCCCAACCAATGTTCGCTGAACACGGACAGAAAAATTATACATTTAGGGAAGACCCCACCGTAATGTAACATCTGCACAAACGCAACAGCATTATCAACAACCTGAGCAACAGTAGTATCCACTGCATCCAGGTCATTTGATCCAACTGACATCCATAAGACCGTATGTGGCGCAGGTAGTAGCCTGGGTTGGAGAGGATCCGGGTGTATGTCAGACCACCCTGCCCATAACCATATAACTGGCACTTGTCATCCAGTTCAAGGGATTGAGGAACGGATCTGGAATAAAGTTCCATATGATATTAAAAGTAAATATAATATAAAAAATTTGCATCTGCATTAAAGGCATGTGTTTTAAGTGGTTATGACAGTCCAAATTAATATTATCTCTTCTACCGTTTTTCTATTATTTTATATTAGTATGATTCATTGGTATTACCTGTTACCTTAGACTTGGTAACTGATTTGTTTCACTTTATTTGTAATTTAGCCTGATTGCTGCTTGTTGCACAAATTACTATTTATCATTATAATGATATAATTATTATTGGTTGACAGCGACCAGTTATATACATATTCAACCTTAATTGTTTTTCCTATTTTGTGTTTGCGTAACTGGTTACAGCCATAAAGCTCCGCTGTTTAACCTGAAACTGTATTACAAAATACCTGTTTGTACTTGTTTCGTTTATATATATTTTGTATGTTTGTATACAGTTTCGAAAAATAAACTCACTCACACTCACAAACCAAAATTAACATAAATATAACGCTAAAGGTAGTGGCATCAACCATGTCCCGCAATTTGCTGGCAACTACTTATATACTAGGTTTATGATTGCGTGCACACCCCAAACACTCTGTACGTTGCCCATGAATACCCCCATCAATATCCGGACATGGGCAAGTGGGCCGGGTTAGGGTGGTGTCCCTTGTTGGACCGGACAGACCGACGACACACAGGCCTTGCAGGAGATGATGCTTCAACCAGTAATGGGGTCTCAGATTCATTGTCGTGCCTTCAGAATCACTGTCAGACTCCATCTCTGGTAGGACATCCAGCCCAACGGTGATGTCGTGTGCGTCACTACGCGGATCATGAAAAAGTAGTTTCCGATCACATGGCTGAGCCCACTGTAGCTGGTTGCTTAGTTTGTGCCTAGTGAAAGCACACTATTTCAGCAACAACCGGTCTCCCACTGGAATGGGGCCTGCGTTGCACGACGGTCCCACCTCTGCTTGTCAGCATCAGCAGCCCTCATCAGACACTCCTTGGCAACAGCCTGTGCACGACAAATCGAGTCAGAATGCTCCTGCACATAGTTCTCGTTCCAGTTGTACCCAGTGTTGCTGATTAGCTGATCCACGGGCAACACTGGCTTCCGCCCAAACATTAGCGAGATACTGGTGTCGCAGTATGGGGTAGTGTTGTAGATCATGACCAGAGGAGACAAAGCATCAGGCCATCGCAGATGTTCCGCCAAACTGAGTGATTTAACCAAGGAACAGAGGGTGTGATTGAAACGCTCAGTCTGGCCATTCCCCTGAGGGTGGTATGGGCTGGTGCGAGTCTTGTACACGCCATAGAGTCCACATATTTCTCGGATCAGCTCGCTCTCAATGTTGCGGCACTGGTTTGATTCTCCACCGTTCCCACAACTTTCCAAGAAGCTGATCTTCACAGTGCATTTTTACAAGCTGCTCCAGGCTGTAAAAGGGTAAAACTGGCAATGTTAACGCACCTTCCGACACAATGAGTTCCGCCACTGTCACATCATGCGACTGCCTTGCCCTGGTCTCCATATGGACAGGTGTGCTATCCATTGCCAAGTAAAGCACATTCGCCGTATCTTCGGTCGACATATCTGCCGGGCATCGGCTCAACGCATCAGCACATCGGTTGGTCTTCCCCGACATGTACCGCACATCTATGTCAAATGAGGCCACCAGCGCATCCCATCGGTGTTCGATTGCCCTAAGATTGGCCGTCTTCCAGTGAGTAAGATGATTGTGATCGGTGCACACCATGCAGTGCGAACCAAGAGTATACGCCTTAAACTTATCAGACACAGCCCACTTGAGTGCAAACAATTTGAGCTTGAAGCTACAAAAGTCGGGGTAGTTACGTTTTGCCACAACTGGCGAAGGCCACTTGCAGCAATTTATCCTCCTCCTCCTGGGAAAGGCATGCCCCCAGACCCTTCAGTGAGGCGTTCACCTCTGGAACGAAATCACAGTCATACCGTGGATATGTCAAGATTGGGGCCCCGCAGAAAGCCTGCTTCGGAGATGCCAAATCACCTGTCGCCTCCTCGGATCATCCCAAGGTCCTCGCTGGCTTTCCAGCTTTTGAATCTGTCTTGACCATCAATGCATGCAGTGGTCCTGCCAATCTGGCAAAATTTGACACGTATCGCTAAGCTCAGAAACGAAAGCAATTCGGCCTGTGTAGAAGGCGTTGGCCAATCACGAACGCGTGCACTCTTGCCCGGGTCGAATGCGACTCCTTCCTTGCTCACAATGAGACCAAGATAAGCCACCTGTGTCTTGAACAATTGACACTTTGCACCTTTCAGTTTCAAACCATGTTGGCAGAACCGCTGAAATACCTTCTTTAACCTATCGATGTGCTCTGGCACCGTTTTAGAGAACACAAGTACGTCATCCAGATTGAGGATGAGCTCGGACAGATGCAAGTCGCCAAAGATCAGCTCCATGATCCTCTGAAATGTGCTAGGGCTGTTCATCAATCCCTGGGGCATTCGTGTGAATTCGTTCAAGCCCCACGGTAACTGTCTTTGCAATGGACCCATGGTCCATTGTCATCTGAAAATAACTACGCGTCAAATATAATGAAGAAAACAAACATATGCCATCCATAGCCTCCCCCTGACCAGAACGACAGCGCTGGTATAATTGCTAGCTGAGCGGCGAATAAGACCTTGGTCCAAGAAGCCCTGCAATAACTGCTTCACCTCGGACACTAGATGTGGCGGGAAACGTCGATAAGCAGTGTAAAATGAACCGGAGTTGCATAAGTCACTCGAATCTCGTGTAGCATCAGGCCACGACGCCCGACATCCAATGGCCCTTTGGAGAGACATATTACTTAACCAAGCTGCTGCTCGTACCGCATCATCCTGCTCCAACCCATCTAGGCTGCATCTTGGCGGCAGATTGTACTGCGAACCATCGGGAAAGAAAAAATAAATAAAAGGTGACACTAATTCGGCTGGTTAGTCCTGATCACCCGACAGCGGTACCTGTGTAAGAGTGGGTGCTTCGCCACCGCTTTCGACCAACACCTGCTGTATTGAGACTTTCAATACCTCTGGTGCAGGTGAAATCACTACTTCGTCGGTCACAGCTACTTCACGGACTGTCGACAATCTGGCTGCAGCTGGAAGGGTAACTCAGGCCCAGGAATCCAGGATTAGCCACAACCACATCCACCATACCATCTTTGACATACGGGATTTCTTCCACCAGACACAGTTGCACCTCTCGGTCGGCTGCCGCCTGCATCAACCCAGGTTTCCCCTCTATAGACACATCCTCTCGACAGACACAGCTCATGTGGAATTGTAACCAGTTCGCTTGTCACTGCGTCCACTAGAGTTTTTCTCACCTGTCTCACCAGGCGGAGTGATAGTCACACTAGTCGCTGTCCTGACAACAACCGACTTACATCCAGTACTGTACGACTCTTCTCCAGACAGCTGTATCCATCGCAAAGCCAGATGCCAATTATCCTATGAGCATGGTACTGGCTCCATTGACATTGGGTGTTGGTCGTAACCTATGAAGGGTTGTGGCCAGCGTTTCTGCTAAAGCATCGTTTGATTGAGCGATCATGGCTGCCAAACTTTCATCAGCCAAGGTGAATTTTACAAGATAATATGTAGAACAGATGTCAACAAACTGAGGAGGTGCAGTTTAACAAGTTACAAAAACACGCAAATGGCTAACAATTGCAAAATATCACAGAATGGCGATAATAATTCTTATAACATCACCAAGACTCTCTCTCTCTCTCTCTCTCTCTCTCTCTCTCTCTCTCTCTCTCTCTCTCTCTCTCTCTCTCTCTCTCTCTCTCTCTCTCTCTCTCTCTCTCTCTCTCTCTCTCTCTCTCTCTCTCTCTCTCTCTCTCTCTCTCTCTCTCTCTCTCTCTCTCTCTCTCTCTCTCTCTCTCTCTCTGTGTGTGTGTGTGTGTGTGTGTGTGTGTGTGTGTGTGTGTGTGTGTGTGTGTGTGTGTGTGTGTGTGTGTGTGTGTGTGTGTGTGTGTGTGTGTGTGTGTGTGTGTGTGTGTGTGTGTGTGTGTGTGTGTGTGTGTGTGTGTGTGTGTGTGTGTGTGTGTGTGTGTGTGTGTGTGTGTGTGTGTGTGTGTGTGTGTGTGTGTGTGTGTGTGTGTGTGTGTGTGTGTGTGTGTAATGCGTATGTTTGATATTGATATGTGGTTTACGTTGATTTGTTGGTAACTAGGCAAACAAACTGTCGCAATCGTCATAATTTTTAGGATCCGTGTTTTCGTAAGTGGAACTTGACAAAAACAAGCGCACGTGCTTTCGTAAGCAAAATTAAATACCCAAATAATAAAAAAATAAATCGATATAGATATAAACCATATTGAAACATCAACATATTCTTTGTGAAATGTAGTATATAAGCTTAAAAATAAAAAAGAACGTTCGACCAACTGCTTGTCACTGTCATCCGGTGTTTGTAGAGACATATTCACTGTTAATAGCGTAGAACATGTCATAGGCAACGCCACAAGGTCACAGTAATACAAGTGGCTAATTAAGTGCATGCAAGAGTTAATTTTTTAGCCATATTTTCGTAATATTATATAGAATTCATTGCATGTTTTTAACCTTTGGCTTTGCTTAGTTATGTATGCAGTAGGCATATAATTATTATGATTGCAAAAATTCATCTAATTAATTATAATATTGATTACTGTTCAATGCAAAAATAGCAAAATGTTGAAACATACAATTTGTAAGTATAAAAATGTTTAATATGAAATTTCCATTAAACTACCAAAATAGGGCTACTTGCTTATCAGCTACTACTTGTCAGCCACTGTCAGTGGGCCATGGCGACATATTGGTTAGAACACCAGACTCTCAATAGAACCCGAGTTGCTTAGTATTTAAAAACTAATAAGCACAGTGTTACCCTTCTACATTGCATAAAGCAAGCCCCAAGTGAGCTGACTAGCTTAACTTAGCTACTCAAGATACTGCCATAGTTGCTCACATTCTGCTGGAACCACAAACAACTGAAAGCAATTTTGAATTAATGAAGCAATGCTGCGAGTATTGGGTCCACTTTATGCAGCGTAATGATGGACTAGATATTTATACTGGACTGCACCAATGTGACAGTGACTAAAATCCAGCATTTGTAAACAAAATATTATAATTTTATTATTAATTTGTTTACATACCTGTACCAGATTTGTTTACTTATAACAAAGATTCCCTCGCGATGAATTATTTTTTATCTGTACTTATTTATTTTAATAACTTTGTGATTTGTGTATCAAGTTCATTTTCTAACGCAACTGCAGTGGATAATACATAACTATTATCTGGTTTCATTGTTAGTTAAGCAGTGCAGTGACTTTCTCTGTCATGTACATTTTGAGTAATAAGTCTTGACATAAGTAATTATGCAAGCTTAATTCACCTGAAACATTTTTATTCTTTACAAGCAATTATGAATAACTTACATAGTTTTTGTGGTTATGTATTAAACCACATGAAAACAGTTTATGCTTAATATGATGACTTGTTTATTGTTATTGAATTTCTTTGTGATTGGTTGAATTTCTTTGTTTTTGTGAAAATGTGTGATTAGTTTATGATCACTGAATGAAATCGGATGCCGACGAAGGTCTACCTTCGCCGTCAAACGCTAGAAACAGACTGGTTCGCAATTTCCAGCAATCACTAATATGACCCGATTTTCGAGCATGTGCTGAGACTGCCAAACTTCTCAGATGCCAATGACCACTAATGCCAGTCATTGTCACTTGGCGGAGCCACCAGATTGACCAATCATGACATATATATATATATATTCATAAAAGTGCATGTTTTGATCATTATGCCACAGTGCATAGGAGGATAATTTTGCTTAGTATTTAGAAACTATCAAGCACAGTGTTACATTACATTGCATATGCTAATCTGTAGTCGAGTCATCAATTCAGACACATCTCCTTCTTTAAGTTTGAAGAACATATTCCTGTTAACATCCTCATAACCGTTCACTATTTTAAACACTTCTATTTGGTCTCCTCTTAGTCTCCTGGTCTCTAGTGTTGTCAAACCACATTGTAATAAGCGACTTTCATGGTTAAGGTCTCTCAATTCTGGAATCATTTTAGTTGCTCTTCGTTGTATTCTTTCTAGCATGTCTATGTCCTTCTTACGATACGGCCTCCATGCTTGTATACAATATTCCAAATGTGGTCTAACTATTGCTTTGTACAGGGGTACAATTAGCTGTTTCTCCTTATACGTGATAGTTCTCCTAATTAGCCCTACAACTTGATTTCCTTTCGAAGCAGCAATCCCACATTGCTCTGAAACTTTCACGTCAGCACTAAATGTTACTCCTAAGTCCTTTTTTTGTGTGGTTCTACCTAGTACAGCATCCCCCATTTTATATTCTTCGTCCATGTTTCCATGTCCTATGTGTATGTATTTACACTTCCCAAAATTAAATAACATTTGCCATTTTTCTGACCATTTAACTAATTTATCTAGATCATCCTGTAAACTTTGTTTGTCTGTATCATTAGTAACCTTTCTGAATACTTTTGTGTCATCTGCAAATTTGAGTACTTTGCTAGATATGTCATCTTCCAAATAATTTATATATATTAAAAACAGTATAGGGCCTAATACTGATCCCTGTGGTACCCCACTCAGAACAGATTTCCAGTTTGAAATCTCACCATCTACTATTACTCTCTGTCTTCTGTGTTTAAGCCACTTTTCTATCCAGTTTATTACATCATTACCTATACCATGGGCTTTTAGTTTAAGTAACAATCTTTGATGTGGCACTTTATTGAAAGCTTTCTGAAAATCTAAATATACAACATCCACTGGTGACCCGTCATCTACCCACTATGTAATTTCTTCCAAAAAAACATAAGAGATTGGTTAGACATGACCTTGCTTTTAGGAACCCATGTTGAGATGTATTTATTGATTTATGTTTTACAAGGAATTCCACCATGTGGTCTCTAATTAATGTTTTGAGTAATTTACATACAACTGATGTTAAACCCACTGGTCTGTAATTTTCTGGTTTGTTCCTCGATCCTTTCTTAAATAGCGGTGTAATGTTTGCTTCTTTCCATTCTGAAGGAACTATTCCTTCTTCTAGTGACAAGTTAAACACTTTTGCTAGTGGTGTACTAATTTGCTCAACAATTTCCTTAAGCAGTTTTGGTGGTATCCCATCAACTCCAGGTGATTTATTATCTTTCGTCTTCTTAATTTTCTTTGCTATCATTTCAGGAGTTACAAATAACTGCCCCAAATGTTCTGATTTATTGCCCTCAAATTTAGTAAATGGAACTGGAAGTGAGCTGATATCTTCTGTGGTTAAAAACTGAGCTGAAATACTCATTCAGGACCTCTGCCATTTGAAACCCGTCTGAAATTATGTTTTCACTGTTGCTTTCCAGTGGTCCGACCTCATCTCGAACTTTCTGTTTACTCCTTACATAAGCATATAAACTCTTGCTGTCATTTTTTATATTACCTGCCAATTTTTGTTCAAAGGTTCTTTTAGATTTTCTAATTTCAGTTGTAGCTAGGTTAAGTGCCTCTTTGTAGTTTGTGTAGTCTTCTACATTTCCAGTGTGTTTATAGACCCTCCACAGCATCTGTTTGTGAGCAATTTTTCTAATAGCCTCTTTTGACAGGTGTTTCTTCCTGGACCTTTTCCTTTGTTTTCTTAATGGAACAAATTTCTCAATAATGCCCTCAATCTCATATTTTAAACAAGTCCAGCATTCTGTTGCTGTCTTGTTCTTCAGCAACTTATTCCAATCTATATTTCCTAGATATGTTCTCATCTCTTTATATTCACCTTTCTTTGTTGAAGTTCCTCCTCCATTGTTTTTTATATGTATTCCCTGTTTTTACTTTTATATTAAAATGGATTTGGTTATGGTCACTTGAACCCAACGGTTCGTGTACTTTAACATTGTCAACTAATTCATTTTGAGAAGACAAAATTAAATTTAACACATTCCCACCTCTGGTTGGTTCCAAGACATGTTGAGTAAGGAAACAATCCTGTGTTAGAAGTAGAAACTGATGGTCGTCACCTCCAGCACTCTCTAATGATTCCCATTTTATATGGCCATTGTTAAAATCACCCATTATAACACATTCCCCCTTGCTCACCTCCCTTATCGCCTTTTGTAATTTTACATCTTCCTCTTGTCCTATGTTAGGACTACGATAAACTACTCCTATTGTTAATGTTGATTTCCTGGTAACTATGTTACACGTAATTGCTTCCTCACAATCTGTTTCACTTTTCAGTGTTATTTCATATGCTTGGATATATAAAATGACTCCACCTCCCCTTCTTTCTCGTCTATCCTTCCTAAACATTGCATAGTCTGTCAGTGCTAACTCAGCATCTACTATATCTTTATTTGCCCATGATTCTGTGATGCCTATTACATGAGGATCAATATCTGCTACCATAATGTCTAACTCACTTTTTTTATTTACTATGCTCCTGGCATTTAAGCATACACATTTAAGTTCATTGTCTGAAATTATTGGTGAACATTTCTTTGGATGTGTATTAGTAGTAGTACTCCTTCAAGTTTTCTCTGTCAGTTCCCCCTGCGCATCTAGTTTAAATAATTTATGGTACCTGTGCCCTCGTCGACAACTCTGACAAACTCACACCCAAGAACTGCAGCACCCTTCCCTGTCAGATGAAGTCCATCTCTCATGAAAAAGTAATCTCTTCACACAAAGTTTAACCACATGTCTACGAAGCCTACTCCCTCCTACATACATACCTTCTGTACTTGTGTACTATCCTATCCTACCAGGATAGTCATGATGTACCGTGTCACACACCATCTCATAGACATCCCAGTGGCCATGTTATCACATCTTGCTACACTCACCTCAAGAGGTCACAATTAACGTACATGCACTATAGTATATATCTCGTCCCCTACTGCAGCCTTGTGGACTGTTACCTTGTTGTGGTAAGGAGGCTTGTGTACCCCTATGACCCTCTGAGCTATACCGGTGGGAGGCAACTCCTGGCAGGTCCAACCATACCGGGCAGGTCTGGGGCGAGTGGTCAGACAAAGCACAGTCCAGCCACATCTCTTGATCATGGAGCCCGGGAGGAAAATGGTCTACGACCACTGCGGAAAACTTGTGGGCACAGCGGCTTGGGCTAATCACCCACTCAGTTGTTATTGAAATCGATTACAGAAACCGAAACCATGAATACTCAACCACACCTCGATCTGAGCAAAGCAGGCTGTCCTGGAAGGGTGCGTATGAATCCCTTGGGTGAAAGCCGACAGGAAGCCCAAGGGAGGAAGAGTCTGCTACAGCTCAAGTAAAAAATTAGAATTGGATGCTGGAATGTCAGGACACTGTACCAGGCAGGAAAACTGGCACAGCTCGCCAAAGTAATGAGAAGATACAAGCTGAGCATCATTGGCGTCTGTGAAAGCAAATGGAACACCTTTGGGAAGGTTACAACTAGCTCTGGAGAAACCTACTTGTACTCTGGGAATGAGAGAGAAGATGCGAACACACATGGAGTAGGGCTGCTCCTCTCAAAGGATGCAGCAAAAAGTCTCATCGAATGGGAACCAGTCTCGGAGAGAATCATCACAGCCAGGTTTACATCAAAAGGTCGGAACATCACCATTATACATTGCTATGCACCAACCAACTCTGCTGAATTTGAAGAGAAAGAGACCTTCTACCAACATCTACAAACAGTCACCCAAAAACTACCGAAGAGGGATATCCAAGTTGTTATGGGGGATATGAATGCCAAGATTGGAAAGGATGACAATTGGAAAGGCACAATGGGGAAAGAAGGTCTGGGACAGATGAATGAGAACGGTCTCCTGTTTGCAGATTTCTGCACTCTCAATGAACTGATAATCGGAGGAACTCTCTTTCCACACAAGCCTACACACAAAGCCACATGGATATCCCCAGATCTAAAGACGGAAAACCAAATTGACCACATAACAATCACCAAGAAATGGAGGAGAGTGCTTCTAGACGTCAGAGTGAAAAGAGGAGCTGACATTAACTCCGACCACCACCTCCTTGTGGGTGAATTTAGGATGAAGCTAGCAGCAAAGAAGAAGACGGATAACAAGGTACAAAGAAGGTTTGAGATAAAAAACTTCAAAATACTAAAATACGACAGGAACTGGGAATCACACTACGGAACAGGTTCCAAGCATTGGAAAAGGGAAAAAACATTGATGAAAAGTGGGCAAGATGCAAGAATGCAATTACAGACACCTGTGAACAAGTCCTAGGCTGCTGGGAAGCTAGGAGGAAGGACTGGATTACAGACGACACCTGGGAAGCTATTGAGGCAAGGAGGGAGACTAAAATGAAACTCAACAAGGAAGCAGATGACACAAAAAAATAAAAACTGCAGCAGGAATACCAGGAAAGAAACAACAGTTAAAAAGAAGACAAAGAGGGACAAGAAAACATATGTCGAAAAACTAGCAAACGAGGCTGAGATCGCAGCTAGGCAAAACAACTCCAGAGAGTTATACAAGATCACCAGACAGCTAGCAGGGAAGAACAAGAGCACTAGTCGCCCCATCAGGGACAAACAGGGAAACCTTCTCACTAAGGAATCTTTACAGTTACAACGCTGGAAAGAATATTTCCAAGATATCTTGAATAGGCCTCCACCAGATTCAATCCCAGACATTGAGGAAACAAATGAAGACCTTAACATTAATTGTGGTAGGATATCCAAAGAGGAGATCAAGAGAGCCATCAAAAAGCTGAAGCTAGGCAAAGCACCTGGAATTGACAATATACCATCTGATGTCTTAAAAGCTGATATTGGGGCCACCACAGACGTTTTATACAGCGTGCTAAATGAGATCTGGGATAAAGAGGAAATACCAACTGAATGGAAGACAGGTATGCTAGTTACAATCCCCAAGAAAGGGAACCTCAGTGAATGTAAGAACTGGAGAGGGATCATGCTTCTATCAGTGCCCAGTAAAATTCTCTGCCGTATCATCCTGGATATGATACAAGAAACAGTTGACAAGAAGCTAAGAAAGGAACAAGCTGGCTTTAGAAAGGATAAATCCTGCACAGATCACATTGCTGCACTCAGGATTATCGTTGAACAATGCATTGAATGGCAGAGCTCCCTTTACATAAACTTTGTGGACTTCGAAAAAGCATTTGATAGTATAGATAGGACAGTTCTATGGAAGCTCCTGAGGCATTATGGTTTACCCACAAAATTTGTAACCCTAATAAAGAACATGTACGAAGGTTTCACTGGTCATGTCATCTTTAATGGACAAGTTTCAGAAGGCTTCCAGATTGGAACTGGAGTACGACAGGGCTGCTTGCTATCTCCACTGCTCTTTCTGATAGCCATAGACTGGACAATGAAAAGATCCACAGAACACCATCGTACTGGGATCCAGTGGAACTTGTTCTCACAACTAGAAGACTTGGATTTTGCAGATGATCTAGCACTACTCTCAGAAACCCATAAACACATGCAACAAAAAACAGAAAGGCTTCAAGAAAAAAGCAGCCAACTGGGTCTTAAGATCAATGTGGGAAAGACAAAGGTGATGAAAGTCAACAGCAGATCCTCCGAACCCATCTCACTAGAAAGTGGTACTGTTGAGGAAGTACAAGACTTCATCTACCTCGGGAGCAACATCAGTACAAATGGTGGAGCTGACAAAGATGTGGAGCTACGCATCAATAAAGCTCGCCATGCCTTCAGAACCCTACGCCCTGTATGGCTCTCTTCCCAAATATCCATAAACACTAAGATCCGCATTTTCAACACCAACGTTAAACCAGTTCTTCTCTATGGCTGTGAAACGTGGAAAACTACTCAGTCTCTCAACAACAAACTCCAAGTCTTCATCAACAGCTCTGGAAGAAAACCAAACAGGAAGAAATAAGCACTACAATCAAGAGGAGAAAATGGAGCTGGATTGGCCACACTCAGAAAAGATTCAACAAATACAACCAAACAAGCACTGGACTATAATCCACAAGGAAAGAGAAGACAAGGAAGGCCAAAAATCAACTGGAGACGCTCCACACTACAAGATCTTGAAAAAGTGGGGGTCACCTGGCAAGAGGCCAAAGCTATAGCCCAGAAGAGAGTGAGGTGGAGAAACATGGTTGACGCCCTATGCTCCTGAAGGGGCCAAGAGGATTAAGTAAGTAAAAGTAAGTACTGCAGCCTGTGGCTGTGCAGGACATTGGCATGGGCACTCTTTCTTCCCAGCTGGTATCCGACAATTACCTTTTTATTATTTTATTCTTAACCTAATTTAGTCACATTTTAGGCACTTAGCAGAGTTTTGTCAGGTTTTTAGCAAGATTTTTAAACAGCATATATATACTCCTGAGGTGGCAAGTAGAAATATACTGGAAGAGGTAGATCTACCTCCTGGAAGGTGGTGAAGGAGGTAGACAACGCGTGGCATGCGCGGAGAGTAGCCTTGTGGAGCATAGCCTCGCGAAGCGAGGCGGCAAATGGGGGGGTGCGGAAATTTTTTTAAATCAAGATTGCAAATACTGCAATCTGAGTAATTATGTAGCCTATTTTGTGAGTAATTATGTAGCCTAATTTGCCTTTGTGATATAATTTTAAATAAAAAAAATTTGGAAAATAAAAAAAATTACCCCCAAGATATCATGTTGCCTCAACATGCAGTCAGCAGAATAATGTGTTTGAAACTATCCACTCGCAATGACAAATACCAAAGTTGTTGAAGAGAAAGGATCAGGAGCAAAGAATGTAAAACAAATTTATGCAACAAAATAACATACAATAATCAAAGTGAGCAGATATCATACTAACTAACTCTACAGCCAATCGTCATCACTCTCATCATCTGACCCGACTGCAACCTCGTTGGCAGCTGCAGCCGCAGCTGCGTCTTCCCTCACAAATCGCAAGTCATTATTGCCCTTACTTGCAGCAGCTCTAACATCATGTAGAAGCTGCTCACTGATATTGAGTTGTTGGCATGGTACCCCACTGTTTATCTTGCATGCGAGTAGGGCACACACAGTCATGTTTCCTATCGATGGCCTAAACTTGGTGTCGATCTTGTTTACCATTGAGAAAACTTGCTCTACTGGAGCCTGGTCATATGGCAAGATGAGCAGCACGTGAATCAATTTCTTCAACTTGCCAAACGTGGTCACACCCGATGGTCCTTTCATGTTGAAGATGTGAGCCCACCAGGCATCTGGCTTGTCGGGTGGATTGCCGTCTGCTGGTACATCCTTGAACGGAGGCAGGTCAGGCGCTACTTGGAAGGTGCGCCATTCCTCCAACATCTCGTCAACATACTCGTCAGACAGGTCTTTAAAGAACCTGTCCACCAGCTGCAGCGCTGAAACACATCACAGTAAATTATACAACAGCCTGTCCAACAACTTATTCACCATGGCGATGTAGGAATTCCGAACATCCCTAATTGTAAGAAAAATAGAGATTAATCTTTTGCCGATAGATATCGCCATCAACCTTCAAAACAGCCACAAAAAATATACGAATCATTGCATTAAAAGTTGGTAGAGCGAACCTACCTAGAATGTCATGAAATTTGATTGAACATTAACATCATTTAAATAATTTTTAAATATTTATAGCCTACGATCTCACTGCACTTCTTGTATAATTTAGTTCAAACAAGATGTATATAATTTTAGCTTCAACACAGAATATCATCTTTACAAATACATCTTTCGCATACTGTATGTATGCAGTTGCATATAGATATAGTATATATATGGCAGCGGCTATTGATACATGACTGTCTACACTGAAATGCACTGAGCGCAAGAAAGTAGTGCAAAGCTAATCGCAGCCCTAACCCTACCCCTACTCCTACCATCGACCCTAACTTAAATCTTAACCCTATACCTAACCTAAACGCTAACCTGAATGTTAAACTGAACCGGAATCCTTAGCCTAACCATATTCTAGTCACGCATCAATAGACACTCCCTATATATATAATATATCATCAAGTTACTAGCCTGTAGAAGGCTGTAATGGTGCCTGGGTCTACTTCGTCCTACAAGGAAATAACATGTTGCCGAGTCGCTGTGCCAACGTCCAGCTCCTCTTCAGACACCTGGTTGTCGGGATTGTTGTAGTCAACCTGCAGGATGTCCTCCGCCCTTTGCAACAGATCGCACTTGACAAAGGTGCTCAGGTACGTGCGTAGCAAGTCTTTCGTCTCATCCAGCAATTGTAGGATCATGCACCCCTCAGCCTGTGTGTCCAATGTGTCAAGCAAATATTACTAAAAAAACAAACGATGTAATAGTAAGCGAAGTTTACAGTGTTAGAACAGTGATAGATTTATACAATAAAATATTAGCTAAATGGTTCCAGAAAGTACTGTAAGACAGCCAATTTAATTTAAGTACGTACTTTATCATTTATTTGATAATTTTATTGTACCGGTAGTAATGTTTGGTACTATTTCTTTGCAAATTGACTGATAAGGATAACTGCAATTGAATCAAGTCGAACATTTTGCAAGCATACTTGGCCAATTTTTCTACAATTTTGGCGACATTGTAAGCTAAGAGCAGTGGTTATTGAAGTGTAAACGACTTGTATGATATAATAAAATGGTATGCCACTGGATTATCACTGTCATTCACCTGGAAGAGAACGTTGAACCTATTGAGGCGTGCGGGTGCATAGCTGAGGAACTGGTAGCTCAGCTTCACTGACACATTAGTATAGGCCACCATGCAGCGCTTGGCTCGCCCCGGTCTCTCCGACTCTTTCACACTGGCGAAGTAGCTCTGGAGGGCTGGCCACTGTGATAAAATTCTCTTCATAGACTTCTCCAGTGACAGCCATCGCATAGATACAAGCTTCACAATGACCTCGACAGGTGTCTCGGTGAAGCTCTGGAACTCCTTGTAGTCCTCTTTTCTAACCGAACTGTAACATCAGCATTCATACTATTTTCAGCTGAGAAAGAATGTAAAACATTTGAATGAAAATCAGCGTCTTGGTGAGGCACAGTAACTCCTTTTTTTTCAAACAAAACTTTAACATTAGAATGTACTGTACAATATTTCCATCAATTAATCTATCAATGGTTTTATTTCGGACATATGATTGACTGTAGCCTATGTCTACATGGTCCATAAAGTACAAATCAAAATATGAATAGGATAACAGCATAAAAAAAGTTCCATAATAGTACTAGTGAGCGTAGACTACAGGTCTGGTGTTCAGCACCATCTAAATCAGCACCACTCTAATTTAATCATTAATATAATGAACCTTTTGTCAAACCAGAAGTACGTGTCGACGAGGAGATCCTCTACCGGTTCGTGGAGACACTTGACCATTGCCCCTGTACACAGCTTTGCGATCGAACACCTGATTGTCGGTCCTCTCTCGAACCCGTGATAGTACAGAGTTGTACTGCCCAAGCATGACGTTCGCATTGTCCGACGAATATCCCTTCACGTTGTTCCAGGGAACGCCGAATTTTCTGCAGGCCAAAAAAATTATTAAAAAGTAACACTGGAATGAACATCAAGAAATATAATTTCCTAAAAGGTTATTGCAAATAATAATAGCAACAATCCATCGTAGGCTACTGCCGCAGGATTCTTTATTATTCATAACTTATTAGCAGTGTAGGCTACATACTTTCAGTTGTCACTTAGTTCTAATTTATTTTTTGTTTTTATTCTTTTACTTATTCATGTAGGCCTACATATCATTTTATATATTTATTGTATCGTACTCTGGGTATAGTCACACCAATCATACATCAAAAATTCATGTGCACAACGCCCATTATGGCTGATGTTGAAGATTGAAGGGCATTGGGAGTGATTTTTTGTATGAGATAAAATAATAATAATGGGTAGAGTAGCCTACTTACTGCATGGATTCATCGACCGCGGCAAATAGATTTGCACCAGTACTAGTAGCTTTGTTGCAGATGCCATGGGCATGTTCAGAAACATATTCTGAACGAGACCGCTCACAGGATTCACCTGCGGAGTAGAATAGCGCAACCTTTATCATTGTTTCGCTTGTTAGACTCATCTAACATCAAAGTCACAGGCCCCTCATTCGCGTATTGGACTGTCTTCTTGATCTCGTCTGGGGCCAATGCTTCCGTCACCACCGCTGCGGTCTTCGTCCGACGGCAAGCGAATTTGCTGGCGATGGAGCTGTCCGTAAACATGATAGGGACCAATTCACAGAAACAATCCGACACCGCAAATGGCAAGTTATGTTCCGTGATAAACTTGCACCACAAGGCTTCCGCCTTCGCTGCCTTGTCGTCAAGTGTAGCATTTGCCCTCGGCGGTCAGCGCATATTTGAAAGCCTTACTTGCCTGCCAGCTTTTTTCGCGCGATCTTTTACTTTCTGACCTAACCATGAACATGACCACCTAGAGCACCCAAACTTCTTTTCATATATCTACTATACATATACGCATGTCACGTGGCCAAAAAAGTACATTTACTTTCTCAAAACGATCGAAATTTACAAAAGAATTAAATCAAAATATAGCCCTCTCCTACGGCGCCTACGCGTAGCGCCAAGGCTACCGTAAAATCGATGCATATGACAAGGCGTCGTTCAGTTTCACCAAAACTCTGTGCGGGGGCGCTGCTGATTGAAATCAAACAGTACAATTATGTATTTCTGTTTTAATTATGCGTGGGTGCGTAAGTGCGTGCGTGCATCATTGCGTGTAATTATGTATGTCTCAGTATTATATGTATTTTTGCTATATGTGAGATGTCATGTTTTTAGATAATTAGCTTTATTCATAATTTTTTATTATCATCAGATTGTGTTATATTTTTATATGTATTTTAAGTATCTCTGAATGGACTTTGTCCAGATTTACGGCGCTATTTTAATACCAATTGCGTTTTTAACTACAGTAATTACGTTGGCACCAGTATTAATGCTTTGGCTTCGCTGTCTAACACTGTAAACAAACTGGCTTGCAACTTCCGGCTATCACTAATATTACCCGATTTTTGCGCATGCGCGGAGCCTGCTCACCGCCTCTGCTCCTTTTAATTTAGGCGTGCGGGCAAGTAGTTCGTGTGACAATCGATAAATCCAACAATAACGACCCCATGTTACCTTTTGTTTAATTAGTTTTACCGCAGCCACACAATGTGTACACCGCATACAGGTTGTACATTATTTTGCAAAAGTTGCAAAAATATAACATTTTGGTAGTTGAACTGGGGAACCCGTCGAACTGCGCTTGAATACTGCAGATACGTTGTGTCAGAGCCTAGCGGTTGTATTCAGGATTGGTGTGCTAATTAACGGAAGTGTTTCCTGCGTATTTTGTAGGGCCTTTTGAACATTTCTAGTTAACGTACGAAAGTCTGAATGTTAACATGCATACTTTATTATGCGTCACAATCCTTTGCTGTTTTACGTTGCACGGTAAGTGAACAACGTATTTTGTTACTAGTAAAAAACTTAAACAAAATCATATTCGCGTACTGTATAGTCACCGACGTTGACGTTGGTTGCCGGTGATCTCGGTCTGAGTGAACTCGATCTGTTTTAGTGACCTCGGCCTGTGCGGCAGTGAATTCGGCCTGTACAGCAGTGATCTCGGCCTGTTCTTTTTATTACGGGTCTTGTTATATGCTATAGCTATAAACGAATTCAGTCGCCTCCGGCCTACATAGTATATAATATAGCCAGCAAACTCCATGGCATGCGCACTCATCCCGACTTAGATTATAGTATGGGTCCCGGATGGTTCGGCCCATGACGGGTTCGGCCCACGCCGACGGATGGTTCGGCCTAGTCGATTCGGCCCACGCAGACGGATGGTTCGGCCCATTTCACTGGCGCTATTGAAAGCAGCGACGGTCGATTCGGCCCACTCTTGCTAAGCGGCGGAAATCTAAGAATAGTCGTTTCGGCCCACGGCCTAATTCAGTAGGAGAGGCGGAAATTATGATTGTGCACAGAAACATACGTACACGCTAATATAATAATAATGATCTGGAACTATTTATAAAAATATAGCAATATAAATAAATTAAAAGAAAGTGGTTGACATAATAAAGAAATCAACCAAATTCAAGTAATTAATGTTTAATGGAAACGTCCACGAATAAACGTAATAACTAGTTGAGTTTGTATTGTAATATATAATGTAATGACTTCATTGTTTGTGTGAGCACATTTTATGTGATCAAGCCCTTTATGTGTTTAATCTGTCTGATGTTTCATCATCAACACTTGTTAACTGAAATGTTTGAAAGCGTGATTTCATAGTTTGTGTGAGCACATTTTATGCTTTTAATCTATCTGGTGTTTCATCAGCAAAACATGCTAATGTAAATGTTTGATAGCATCACTTCATTGTTTGTGTGAGCAAGTTATATTTGATCAAGCCCTTTATTCAATTAATCGTCTTAAGGTAATTGAGCATATCACAAGTTGCAAAGAGGTGTCATTAACGTTTTCGGCTCTATTGTCCCACGTCAGTAGCTGATTTCTAAGAATAGTAGTTTCGGCCCACGGCGTGATTCAGGAAAAAAATACTTAATATGATTACGCACAGAAACATATTCACACGCTAATATAACAATTATCTCATAAAATAACAGAATGCAGTCCAGCAACACAACGCCAGAAATATTGACAACGGATGGAATTTCTGTCTTTATTAACAACTACCAAAACATAATTTTCCAAAACTATTACAACACGATATATATACATATATATATATATACATATATATACATATATATATATACATATATATACATATATATACATATATATATATATATACATATATATACATATATATACATATATATACATATATATACACATATATACATATACATACACATACATACATATACATACATATATATATATATATATGAAGCCACGACAGGACGAACGCGTTATTTACAATCTGGGAGCGTCTCGTCAAGGCCGAACGTAACGAAAGGGAAACGCTGCGTTCTTTGAGCCGACTGACAAAAATAGCGAACGTAATAAACACTTGGTTCGAAAACAATAATAATATTGTAGCGTACAATATTTCGCTAAAACACGCAAACAGTTGAAACTAGAGAACGTAATAAATAAGTAATATTGGTTCTAAAACAATAATAATGTAGCGCATGGCGTTTCGTTAAAACACTGAAACAGTTGTAGCGTATAACATTTCGCAATTACAATACTCTATAAACAACAATTGACTCGAAAACAATAATACTGTAGCGTACAACAAGTCAACAGCATTTCGCTAAGACATGCAAACAGTTGAAAATAGCGAAGAATTCGTTAGTCGTTTCGGCCCGCTGGCACCGGTTGCATACACGGATGGTTTGGCCCATGCGAGCAAAAACACTTCACGGTTCACTGGTCGCGCCGTTGGATGGTTCGGCCCATGGGCCGAACCCGTTATGGGCCGAAACATCCGACACCCTATAGTATAACCAAAATTGGCTTCTTATGTCTTCTTCTTCCGGGTACAAGTCAACCCTCTCTTCAAGGCTTATAAACTCGGTGTGTGTGCACACGTGCTAAAGTGCTGTAAGAAAAAGTAATAAAATATTTGGAAGAAAGAGAAAAGATGATAGCATGTAGAAGCAAACTGGACTAAACAGTGACTGGGAAAAAATTAAATAACTCCGAAAGCAAGCTACTAAAGCATTAGCAAAATCTTACAAAGACTATGTTAACAACCACATTGGAGACAGCCTGAAAACTAATCCAAAACGATTCTGGTCATTTATTAAGGCAAATAAACGAGAAAACATTGGCATTCCCACACTTCGAGTAAACGACCAGCCAATAATAAATAATCGTGATAAAGCAAATGCCCTAAACAACCAATTTAGCTCTGTATTTACCCAAGAAAAGCACCCCATCCCCCAAATATCCCCCTCTACTTACTCCAACATCCCCCTTCTCGAAATTGGCATAGATGGCGTAATAAAGCAGCTGGAAAATCTAAACCAGAACAAAGCTACAGGCCCAGATGAACTCCCAGCCAGAGCTTAAAGAAACTGCAAAGCAGATAGCTCCCATCATCGGTCAAATTTTCCAACAATCATACAACACAGGTAAACTTCCAAACGACTGGCTACAAGCATTAGTAACTCCTATACACAAAAAGAGCAACAAATCTGACCCTGTTAACTACAGACCCATATCACTAACCTGCATCCTCTGTAAAGTAATGGAACATATCATCCTAAGCAATATGTGGAAACACCTGCACAAGCATAACATCATTCTCCACTTCCGACACGGATTCCAGTCGGGACTGTCTTGTGAATCTCAACTCATTGAGACAGTCCACGACTGGATGACTGCTATGGACAGCAAGACCCAAATTGACGCAATCCTGCTTGACTTTGCCAAAGCCTTCGACAAAGTGCCTCACCTACGTCTTCTATCAAAATTGACCTCCTATGGAATCACTGGAAACACTCAATCCAGCCGCAAACAGAGAGTCAGTTAACAGTGCCGTGTCGGACATCACAGATGTCACATCTGTTGTCCCACAGGGTTCAGTTCTAGGACCTGTCCTCTTCTTACTCTACATAGATGGGAACATCAAATCTTCTATACACCTTTTTGCAGATGATAGTATTTATTATATCGTAAAATTTCTTCCAAAACCGACCATGAAATTCTCCAATCTGATCTAAGCCAACTCCAAACATGGTCAGACAAATGGCAAATGGAATTTAATGTGTCTAAATGTGTCCACCTTCCAATAACAAACAAAACTAAACCTAGCCCACACAAGCACTCGCTTTCTGGCCAGCCATTATCCATTGTATCCAGCCACTCATATCTCGGAGTAAAATTGGATTCCAAATTAACCTGGACAAATCACGTCACTGATATAACTTCAAAATCTTCGAAATTTTTAGGCATGATTAAACAAACTCTTGGCCCATGTAAACCCGAAGTTAAACAAACAGCCTATAACATGCTTATCCGGCCAAAACTCGAGTACTCTTCACCCATATGGAATCCTCACACCTTTTCACAAATTAAAAGCCTTGAAACAGTACAACACTGCTGCCAGATTTGTTGAAAATTATTACAGACGAAACACAAATCCAGCAGATCTAATTACTGCCCTTGGATGGCCAACCCTCGAACGAAGAAGCATCATTAAACAAGCCATAACCTTCTACAAAATTCTGAACAACATTATTGACATCACCCCCCTCCAGGCCTACTAACCCGCTCTCGAACCCGTGGACAATACATAGCCCCCAGGTGTCGTATAAATGCAATGGTCTTTTAATTTTATCCCCAAGCCATTCGCATATGTGCAGGGCTGGGTCCAATTATGTAATTGTAATTGGTTACAGCCAAATTGTGTAATTGTAATTGATTATGGTTTCGAAATTTTGCTGTAATTGTTATATTTTGTATAATTGAATTTTTTTTCACTTACAGTCAATTACAGTACATTTTATATCACAAACTACCTGAACGAACTGTCACTAAAAATATAATTTAAGTCTCACTTGAGTTGACAATCAAGACTAATAATAACACCTGCTTATATATTTATATTTCAGTTACAGTATTCACTGTCTGGTGGATACTGGTCCATGGTGCTAGTGGTGGGTAGCCTTAGCGATTAGCCTTTTCAATAAGTTGGTAACAGCCAGGAAGCAATAAACAATGCACAGACATTGTCAGACAAAGGCTAAGCTGGTATTCAACCAACATGGAAAGACCTGTAGCCTGATATTGCTTCAGAAAATATCAGCTCTGTGAAACATTGCAGAGTTATCAAGCCAATTACACCCCTTGTGTTGTGTTGGACTGGAGACAGGTCAGGTGGCAAGGACCACTTATATGGCCTCTCTCCCCATTCCCAACACAAAGCAAAGGGCAGACCAATTAAGAATGTTAGCTTAGAGCAGGAGCTACAACCTCAAAGTAAACACATCATACCCTATTATTAGTATTTTTCGAAGATAAAATGTAAGAAATGCACACAGATAAATGTCTATGAAACTGGATTGGATGCTTAGAGAAGAACTACAAATAAATATTGTATTATGGCCTGTGTGATTTTGTCCAATTTTCACATTTTTGTATTTTGTCCTGTGGGGTTTTGTTCACTTTTCATATTTTGTGATTTGGTCTGTAAGGAATATGTCGTGTAGGATTATGTCTTGTGTACAAAATATTGAAAACGTGCAAACATACATAATTAACAAATGCTGAATATATTTGGTTCCGCATAATGTAATTGAAATTGAAACAGTAATTGTAATTGATTTAGGCAATTATGATTGTAATTGAAATTTAAAATTAAATGTAATTGTAATTGATATAATTTTGTGTAATTGGACCCAGCCCTGCATATGGAATATGATTCCACCAAAAATTACCAACATAAAAAACCCAAAATCATTTCAAGAATCTATTATGAAACTCCCTTTCACCACACCTCACCTAAATTGTCTTTAAAACACAGTACTCAGCGTAAACTTATCCATGGTGTGGGTATGGAGACTCTCTATGTGTGCATGTGGCAAGGCAGCGACAGTATCCATACACATAACCAACCTATTAAAAATTTTCGTTTAACATCCTATACATAAAATAAATAAAACTATCAGATAAAAACCATTTCAGCAACATTAAAGATACTAGTCTTAGTTGTATGTACCACCCGCAGCACATGCGCACAAACTCCTGCGTTAGCCCAAGTTTGGGCTGTTTGGAGTAAAACCACTTGAGACTAGAACTGCAATTTGAGGAGAGGAAAGTTGATAGCGTGAAAAATGCAATATCAATTAATGTTGCAAGCTGGAGATCTTCTGTCTGAAAATCTCCAAACTTGATGCTGTAGCTGTGTTGGCTGGCAGGTTATTCCAATTGGCTATTGTACGGGGTAAAAAGCTATACTGAATGAATTGCTTAGTGATTACGGGGAGTTGAAAAGCTTCAGAATGCATGTGTCGGGAGGGTCTCACCAGGGGTATAAGTTGGGGGAAGAGGTCCAGGGCGATTATCAAGGTGGATGTCGGTTCTACTTTGTTGGAGGCTGCGCCAGTGCAAGTGTTTGGTCATGGTGCTGACACTTGCTTCACGGTTGTAGTTATTACAAACATACCGTGCTGCCCGTCTTTGGGCCATCTCTATTTTGTTTTTGTACGTTTGTGTGTAGGGGTCCCATATGACAGCGGCATATTCTAACTGGGGTCTAGCTAAAGTGAAATAAGCACTGGTTTTTAATTTTTCCTGGCCAATTCTGAGATTTCTTCATAGGAAACCTAAGGATGCATTTGCTTTCTTTGTGACATCATTTATGTGGTTATTCCAGGACAGTGTTTTATTTATGACCACACCAAGATATTTCGCATTGTCCTCCTTTACGAGTATGTGGCCATGAAGAGTGTACTGTTTGTATTTCGGGTTACTGGATCTGGTTATATGGAGTACACTACATTTCTGGGGATGGAACTCCATTTGCCATGTTTCTTCCCACTTGGCCAATTTGTCTAGATCTTGTTGAAGGGCTGTCATGTCAGTACCATTGGATATTGTCATGTAGATACTAGTGTCATCAGCAAAGAGTCAGACAGTAGATTTGAGGTTATTTGGTAGGTTGTTTATATAGATAAGAAAGAGGATGGGGGCAATCACTGAACCTTGTGGGACTCCACTGATAACAGGAGCCCAGTCCGAATAAATACCTTCACATGCCACAATTAGAATTAGATTCGGCCATATTTATCGATACAGTGAGTAAGTTGTATCATTTATTATACATTTTATTGTTAGATAAACAATATTCAGTGCAATAAAGATGTTTTTGACGATCAGTCGTGATCTTATTCTTAGCTGATATAGGTGTCGCAATGACGTCACAAACATAATATTGTGTTAATATTTACCATGCAGTAATCGGTTTTTAAATATTATTTGTGCATTAAAAGGGTGGATGCCATAGTAATTTGCTTCCTACTCTTGCTTTGTTTTATTGAACTGATCTTTTCATGTTGTCTATCTTTGATTTGTGTGCGTTAAGAATGTGTACAGGCAGCTGTAGTAATTGGCTTTCTATTCTTGCATTGTTTCATTGGGCAGATCTGTTCATGTTGTTTGTCTGAACATGGCATCCCTTTGACATTGTTGACCAGTAGGCCTACAAAAGCTTAAGTTAAGCCCTACTAATTGCATGGGCCCAGATCAACGTGGGCCGAGGTAAGACCGACGTGTTCCATAAAGATGATTGATCAGAATGGGCTACGATTGGTTAGAATCATAGCCAACACCCAGCTTTATAAAGAGGGGAATATCGAGGACTCAACACCGAAAGTTTTGGGGCAAAGGTGTGTGCTCTTGAGTGCCGAATAAGCGTCCCTATACATGTATTTATTTGATAAAAAAAATGCCACCGTATATGCACCTTATTTGGCACTATACCATTATTAAATTTAAACATTTATGCCATCCTTTATTCTCTGATAATCGTGGCAAATCATACATGGTATTATTTTTAGGAGAGCAATAGCTCTCACTCCCTGTTGCTAGCGATAATCAATCATCCATGGAGCTGTTTTACTGCTCGCGCTAAAATTACTTGCTCCCAACTGGAGCTGCATGTGGCTCCTTCTGACGGCTACATTTTCATCCTTTCGAACGACAGTCGTGAATTCAGTGGGATCCTGTGCTTCTGAGGATCCTAGATTTTGATCCTGGAGCATTAGACCTTTAGATTTCCATGATTAGATGAATCGTTCAGAATCTCAGGAGCTCGACATGGTATATTATCAGTTAAAACGCCATTATCACCACGTAAACCGACCGTAAATGGTCGCTGTGCAACGCCTCAAACCGGTCGTAACCGGCTGGCGGCGGTTTCCCCTGAAATGGGCTTGTGTATTCAGTTCAGTATAACTTTAATGTCCATTTAAAAACAAAAAATTCCCTGTTTTTTCGCAGATATCAAATGCGGTTACTATATCTGCGATGATGCAAATGCGCACACAGTTTATGCATATTCAGCAGAACAAAATGAAAATACACTGCGATCTGCGTTGTTTTCTAGGGACGCCTTGGCTTCACGTCGAATAAAAAATTGCTTTGGCACTAAAAAGACAAATATACCAGTTACTTTTTCGCACTGTACTATTATTTGTTTTGAGCAATTTGCCCCCCTATGCTGTTATTCGGCACTATACTATTATTACATTTGACCGATTTGCCACCCTATACTGTTATTTGGCATATAGATTTATTTGGCACTCGAGAGTATACCTTACGCTTTCCCCTTAGAATAATGTATGTATTCAGGGATTTAATCTTTAAGTTAAGCCTTATTCCTTGATCTATGTAAAACATTCAAAACAATAGACCACCAAATCCTTTTGCATAAACTTGATTTCTATGGGATAAGGGGTCCTCCACTCAAATGGTTCAAGAGCTATCTCACAAATAGAAAACAATATGTTAGTTGTAATGACAGTACTTCGCTTCCCCATGATATTACGTATGGTGTCCCACAGGGGTCTATCCTTGGTCTGCTCTTGTTTATTTTATATACAAACGATCTACCTTTGTGTCTAAACAAGAGTAAAACCATATTATTTGCAGATGATACCACTGTGTACATGAGTGGAAAACTAACTAATGATCAAAAACATGAACAAAGAACTCAAAGTCTTAGCTGATTGGTTTAATGCTATCTTTAAATGTATCTAAGACAAAATATATGTTATTTTCTAGATCCCATCCTGTCCAAGGAGAAGAAACAGTTTTAATAATGTCTGATACGATAATTAAGCCTGCACATTGTATTAAATTTCTAGGCCTCTATATTGACGAAAGACAGGATTGGCAGGATGCATGCAGAAAAAAGCTAACAAGTGTTTTATATGCAATCAATAAAGTGAACCACTTCCTTCCAGTTGCCTCCCTAAAACTAATTTATTACACTTTAGATTATCCCTACCTGACGTACAGAATAAGTCTGTGGGGATCTGCATATAAAGTCCACACTATAAAATTGTTTATCATGCAAACATTTTTTTTTGGCTTTTCATCAAACAAGCTTCCATGAACACAGTCATCCCCTCTTTAAACACTTACATTTAATAAAATTGCAGGATATCTATCAAATTGAAATTGCTAAATTTATGTACAGTTATATTCATAGCGGCCTACCAGTTTCACTTTCAAACACCTTTACATTTACACATGACATTCACAATCATGATACAAGGCAACTTAGATATATTCATCAGATCAATAAGTTGTTCTACTGTTAGATCTTTGAACAGTATATTATGTAAAGGCCCACTGATCTGGAATAAAGTTCCATATGATGTTAAAAGTAAACCTAATATAAAAAGTTTTGCATTAAAGGCATGCGTTTTAAGTGGTTATGACAGTTCAAAATAATATTATCTCCTACCATTTTTTTTATTGTTTTATATTAATATGATTAATTGGTATTACCTGTTATCTTAGGCTTGGTAACTTCACCTATTTGTTTCACTTTATTTGTAATTCAGCCTGATTGCTGCTTGTTGCGCAACTTATTATTTATCATTATAATGATATAATTATCATTGGTTGACAGCGACTAGTTATATATATATATATATATATATATATATATATATATATATATATATATATATATATATTCAGTCATAATTGTTTTCATATTTTGTGCTTTCCTAACTGGTTACAGCCATAAAGCTCCGGTGTTTAACCTTAAACTGTATTACAAATTACCTGTTTGTAGTGTACCGGGGTACTTGTTTTGTTTGTATACAGTTTCGAAAAATAAACTCGCACACACTCACTCACTCCTAGTTACAATACGCAAGTCGCGAATAGTTAAGTTGGTAAAATTAGCGAAAATAATGAAAGTACACTGTAATATTAAATAAGGTCCACACAGCCCATTTTCCAGTTAGAATACGACAGTCGTTTCGGCATCCAGAGCCCGGTGGCACCGGTTGCATGGTTGATTCAGCCCATGCGAGCAAGAACACTTGACAGTTCACCGTTGCACTTTATATAAGCAAAAATCATGTATCCCCTGTTAGAACAAGTACCCAAATCGATTTGAATAGAATATGTTTGAAAGAGTTTATAAATATAAACATCTATATAAATGTCTATATAACAGATAAAAAAATCAAATAAATAAAAAAAAAATTATTTAAAAAAAAAATCATGATTTTTTTCAACCCTGGCCTGACATCAGTCATTATTATTTGAACTTACTCCCTACATATCCAGCACATAGCCTATACAGTACAGAACTCATACTCAAGCCTCAGTAAATTAATTCCTTTCAAGTTTCAATGTAGGAACAGGCAGCAGGAAATATCGATTTGTCCCAATGGCAAAGGCAGACACAGCAAAACAAAATATTCAATACAGAAACCATATAATATAGTAATTCTTAAGTCAACAGAGAAAAACAAAGTGATAACAGTATATCATACAGTATGAAAATATAAGTTAATGCAGGCCTTGACATTAAGCTTTTGTATCTAGTGACCCACTGGGCCAGTACGTTTGAAAAGTTACTAGCCTAAAAACATGCCATTTTTGCAATATATCACATTTCAAGTTGAAGTATGCAAATTTAGCCGTTATTTCTCCTTGATTTATTTTTTATTTCATGCTTTCTGCTGGTTTCACATTAACCCCTTGAGTGACATCTTGGCATATCTAGACACCAGGTAGAAGGGACCAACAGCTTTTTAAACAACGTGGGGTGCCTAAAATTGCACCAGTTTGAAAACAGCAGCATCCAACTGACAGTCTGGTGCTCTAATTGCCAACATACCTTGCATGTACCACAATTCCAATGTTATGCTTAGCCCACAAAGTCTTGAGCTGTGAGGTGTGGAGTTGGCTGAACGTCTGAACCAGTGGTTTTCAACCTTTTTCACCCCACGACCCAATTTTCTGCCAGAAGATAAGGTCACGACCCGCCACTCCCCCCAAAAATCATACATCACTTTATAATCATTCATTCAATTCAAATCACTATGCCGTGACTATGGTATGCAATAATGCATAATATTTATTGGCAACAAGTTTTAACAAAATGACAAGATGATTGTTGCAAAAAAGTAACAAAACTGGCTAGCAATGCTAATGATGATTAACCTTGCCTCAGACTCAGTCACTCAATGAGATGGCTGGAATTGCTTCTCAGCAACGAGTCTGGTGATTCTCAGTTGCGTTGACGAAAGGCAGCACCGTATTGGGCTCAAATTGCAGCCTGTTGCGAGCCTTTGATTTTATAGTGAGCATTATCGAAGATGCGCTTTCACACAAATAGGTTGAGGGGAATGGCATTAGCCTCCTCGGCGCAATGTCACAGATACGTGGATAGCTCTGCATCACCCCACACCAAAACTATGACAAACTGACATCCTGAAACAGGTATTTTGCACAAGAGTCAGTGACAAGGGTGATCAGCTCCTCTTGAGCGGCATCTTCATCATCCGAAACACACTGGTTGACGTCAGCTGTGAATGGATTCCTCACCAGTGCAAAAGTTGTGCTGTCAAGATCTGGAAAATAGCGTTGGAATTCCTCCTTCAACCGTTCAACGATGTGAGATGTGATACTATCAACGCCTTCAAGACCTCATCGTCAACAAATAGAGAACATGGCATGATGTCCTGATACAACCTTGCTCACCCATAGGTTGAGGCATCCTTGAAAGGCCGACAGTTTGTCACAAAACATCAAGATGTTGCTGTCTCTGCCTTGGAGAGAGAGGTTAAGCACGTTCAGATGTTCAAAGATGTCACTCGGATAACACAATCTGCTCAACCAGTCTTCATCCGGAAGCAGAGACTCCCAGACGTCCTTGCCCTGCACCATCAGGACCTCCTTCAACTCAACCCTCACATCGAAGACCCACTGCAACACAACACATGAAAGCCAGTGAACCTCTGTGTGGAAGAGCAGATTCTTGCGGTCAGCGTCCATGCTCTCGCAGAGGTTGCGGAAGAGTCGGGTGTTGAGTGCACTCGATTTAACGTAGTTAACGACTTTGACAACATCCTTCAAGACGTTATTCAAAGGATCCAGCAGAGTCTTTGCTGCCAGAGCTTCCCGATGTATCATGCAGTGGTTAGCGATGACATCTGGCGAGACCTTAACCAGAGCTTGGAAACCAGAATTTCTCCCTGGCATAGATGGCGCTCCATCTGTGCAAACTGCTTTGACTTTGCTCCAGTTGATTCCCTCTGCTTCAAAGAAAGAATTTACTGTACAGAACACATCAATTCCTCGTGTGGTGGAGTTTAAGGCGTGACAACACAGCAGCTCATCCTTGAAATATGAATTGTGAATGTAACGCACATAGACAATTAGCTGGGCGTATGAAGAAACGTCCGTTGATTCATCCAACTGCAAGCAAATGATTGGCGAATCTTTGATCTGCTCCACCATCTGGCTCTTAATATTGTCGGCCATATCCACTATTCTACGCTGAACAATGTTGTCAGAAACGGAGAGTGCATTCAGTTTATTCACAGCTTCTGTACCAATCATGAGTCGCACAACTACTTTAATGCATGGGAAAATCAATTATTCGTCAATGGTGTACGCTTTCTTTGCTTTCGCTATGCGTAGTGATACAACGAATGACGCCTCGACAGCAGCTTTCAATTGCTGAGAGGTTTTACCAGTGCTATCTATGCGAGCATTTTAGGCAGATTTCGCTTTTCGTTGAAAGAAAGAGATGTTTCTGTCTTTGTACGTGGGGTGCTCCTTCTCGAAATGATGTCTAAGCTGAAATGGCTTCAGCGACTCTGCAGATAACACTTTCATGCACAAGAAGCATTGTGGTGTCTGCACGCCTTTCTCTTCCAGGAACGAAAACCTGAATCGTAGATACTCCTCACTGTAGGTCCTTTTTTTCTTCACTGCAGGTGCATCACAGGCTCCAGACGTAATATTGATGACGTTAGCACGGTTAGCTGCAATAAACACGAAACGTGCACCGTGGTATTTAACTGTTCACCAGGTGTCGCCACATGCAACTTATTTACGGTACACTGCACTATAGTCGCCTTCGCAGTTTTGAAGCCGCATATCATTATCATCATAATGCTCGCCAGTATCAGATGCATAAATCACCATGAACGACATTACTGTGAATTATATTAGTTCAATCTGCAATGTTAGCTTTACTTAATTATTGGTATTGTATTTTTGTTAATTATTACACGGTGGGCGCTTCATACATTTGATTGAGACTATTCTGCCGATCGCCTTTGTCGATGCTTAAATTACTGACATTATATTCACTATAGTTACTAATAATTAAATGAATCGTCTTCACGTGATACAACATGTATTTATGTTAGAACTGATACATTGTGCCTAACGTACAGGAATGTACAATTTCACGAAACATAGGGCTTTTGTACCTCTCTCCCTCTGATAAGCGAACGCCACGGACACGACGAGTGAGTCGGCGATCAGGTCGGTGTATAGCAAAATTTTATGAAATCATACGTATTCCCTTTCGTAAAAATAGTGCTATTCCAAAACCACAAGGCATAACCATGATCTGAACAAAAAATGTGTTATATTAAAAATATATATACAATACGGTCAATATGGCCTATGTATCTAATTTTGCATGTTGCTGGCTGCGAGCCCGCGACCCCTCTGAAATGTCCTGGGGTCCCGACCCCCAGGTTGAAAACCTCTGGTCTGAACGAGTGCTGAACAGTTGAATGCATGTTAAAAATGTACTGGTTGGGGCAGTTTTAGTGATCATTGAAGGGAAATTAAAGTCATAATTTTGGGCCTATGCACCTATAAGAGTTAATAAAACAACCATTTGCAACTATAAATTAATCAAGAATATCATGCCAGTGATTACTGAACATTCTTCAGGATAGTTCATTTTCAAATCAGTTAACTTTCATTTTACATATCCAAGGTGTGTTTAATTTACCTGGTAGAGGCTTTCGTCAACGTATCATGTTGACTTGATCAGTACCGATGATGCTGAATGACGTCATCGTACATGTGAGACAGTTCGTAATTGCCCTCGTCTCTGTTGATGGGTGAACGACAACAAAACAAATGACAGAAATTACAGGAGCCAAGTAGTCATCCCGTAGAGGGGGTCTCAGAGAGAGTACACCGAGTACTCAAGAAATATATAGTAGCAACAGCCATGCGTCCCCACACCACCCTCAGGCGCTTGTTGGTACACCCCAAGGACAAAGTAGAGCTAGAGGAACAGGGTGAACTGGTGTACCAAATACCATGCAAGAACTGTGGTGCTGAGTACATTGGGGAGACAGGAAGATTACTAAAAACACGACTGGAGGAACACAGAAAGGATTAGGACAACATGAAAAAGGAGAAATACACAAGGAGCAGGGAAAAAAGATTGATGTCTACCATCAATAAATCCGCCCTTACAGACCATGCGACAACTGAAAACCACATCATAGACTGGGAGGGAGTGAAAATTGTAGACAAGGAACCCAACCGAAGAATCTGGCACATCAAGGAAGCCATCTGGATCAGGAAAGCTAGAACACCCATCAACAGAGACGAGGGCAATTATGAACTGCCTCACGTGTATGATGACGTCATTCAGCGTCATCGGTACTGATGAAGTCAACGTCATACGTTGACAAAAGCCTCTACCAGGTAAATTAAACACACCTTGGATATGTAAAATGAAAGTTATCTGATTTTATCATGCCAGTGGTTTGATACGGCCATACTAGCCGCCGTACTGTTTCACCTGTTTGCATCCAAACTTATGCAACATATTTGGACCTTTGTTTACTGAAATTCTTGCAATTTGGCTTAGCAGCTTACATAATTGAGAGTTTGTGGTGCTTCAATGTACCTGATAGCCCTTCGATTTCGGGGTTTGTCGATAAACATTCTTTATATTTTCTCAGCTAGTTATGCCACTTTTAATGGTGTAATGTGTTTCATTGTAAATTCTAGTGTGTTTTGTGATGTTGATCTGACTGCTCGGAGATACTAGGAACAGCTTAGATTAGATATCAGAAAGTATTCATTTCACAGGACTATGAATGGAACAAATTGTCTACTGATTGCATAAATTCTAATAGCATAAATATGTTTAAAACAAAATTGACAAATATATCATAGGGGCAGGTAACACAAAGAAAAAACATTATTAGACTCGATTACCCAATGGTTTCTTTGTCCACTTGCCATCTGGGGTTTTAGCTTTGGGAGGCAATCTTTTTAAGGGTCCCTCCTAAAAAAAATTTTCAATAGTGTCATTCCAAATAAATTTTGCAAATATATCAAACCTACCTATTATCCACTACAACATGCTAGCTGGATTTGTGCTGAAAACCTGTGATGAAAATTCAAAACTTTGTCATGTAATTGACTAATTGAACTAATTTGAATAATTAAGATCACATTATATTTGGAGAGTGATGCTGTAAGTTCTATGATATTGTCTGTCATGTTTCAGTATGCTTAACAAACATTCTATTTCAGTTAGGTTATAAAAAATTCAGATGCAGTAAACAAGTGCTAGCTGGCTAACTCTTAGAAGTCCATGGGCAGCATGATTTGTACGGTGGCCCACTTTTCTATAAATGCTAGCTGCATTTGGAGGGTGTATGTGTGAAATAATAATTTCTGTTGGAGGCCTGCTATTGCTTAATGTGCTTTCCAAAATATTAATAAGTGACAAACAATTTAGATGGACTAGCTGAAACAAAAGAAACATTCCTGCAAGTATGTTGGCATTAAGAAAGTAGTTTGTGACTCTGTATGTCTGTATGTTCCCTCCCTGTGAGCCGTCAATTCCGCATTTACTGCAATTTTGTAGGCATGCCTGTGGGCCCCTGGCAGTGGCGGATCAACCAATAGGCACTATAGGCACGTGCCTAGGGCCCACGAAGGCAAGGGGCCCACGAAAATAGCCGAGCATATTTTTGTAGACTGAATGTTCCCGAAAACCAGTTTTGGCATATCCTGATGTAGGCCTTGCATGTTTTAATGTTTTTACAGACATTATAGAGGTGTTATTAAGGGGTGATCATTATTTATCGAGGAGCGAGTGAGGTGGAAGTATTGGCTGGATTTTAAATCCAACTCACCCCCAAATCCTGTGCACTAAAAACTGAGCCATCCCTTCATTCCTTGGTTCCCCTCCTGATAAATTATGGCCGCTCCCTATTTTCAGCAGTGCTTTCCGAAAAGTGCTCAGGAATTGATAGATCATTTTACAAGAAACCCACCATCACAGAACTTGGACAAGGATCTTCACAAATCGGCAAGATTGTACACATCCAAGACAAAATACGTACAACGGAAATTCTTTGTTCGATGGCTTGCTAACGAGGAGAGTGTAACGATGGAGTGGTTGGTGTATTCTCCATCAACTGAAATGTGTATTGTTATGTATGTGAGCTATTAAGGAGCGAAAGTGATAGCTTTTCTCTGAATGGTTTCAATGACTGGGTAAAATGCGCACAAAATCACGACACATGAGTGTAGCGATAGTCACTTAGTAGCTGTAAAGAAGGGGTTCGAAAATGCCAAAGCGCACCATGTTGATTCTGCGATTGCAAAGCAGCTGGAGAATGAGCAGCAATACTGGATCGAACTCCTCAAGCGCATCGTTGCCATTGTTACTTTCTTAGCAGAGAGAAGACACCCGTTCCGAGGCCACACTGAGTTGTTAGGGCAGAAGTACAATGGTAACTACTTAGGCTTGTTAGAGTGGCTCTCACAGTTCGTCCCTTTTCTGGCCGAACATATTCGCCGATATGGAAATAAAGGAAGAGGTCAAGTATCATATCTCTCTTCAACAATATGTGAAGAATTCGTCAAGCTGTTATTGGACAGGGTGAAAGCGAAAATAATTGCTGAAATAAAGAAGGCGAAGTACTACTCTTATCAGCATTGATTCCACACCTGATATAGCACACATCGATCAACTGAGCATCGTCATGCGATACGTTAGGATTATACCCTTGTATATTGCTGATTTAGCCTGATATTATGTCATTTACAAAACACATTTTTATGTAACCTGTGCAACAAAACAGTGCTGAAAATATGTCCATTACTGTGCGTGTGGTTAGGTATGTAACAATTAATCAATGCATCAGTATATTGCGATGCATCACCAAAATATGGAAGGAAACAGCTATTTATTTACGCAAGTATTTATATTTTCTGTTATTCAGAGTAAATTAGTTAATCAACAGAGTTTATCATTTCACGCTGGAAAATGTGCAATGCCAATGAGCACGTTAGTACTGTTTTGGAAGAAAAGTATGTTTTTCGTATGGTTTCAGTGATTGACCATTATATCATACTATTTAGTCAATCACAGCAAAAATAACAACTGAATCAGGCCTTTTTATCGGCTTCAAATGACCAGTTAGCCATGCAGCAGTCACACTGTCACAGTGTCTTCTGCTAATAGTGCTAAAGTTCAATGACTGTCTTGATTCGGATACTAAACCATTTTATCACCACAAAAAAGGTTCCAAATTGGAAATGCTAACAAGTCACGTGATGTCAAAATAAAAAAAATTTTGGTCTGTTTATTTTCAACAAAATTGAATTTTGGTGTGATTGGAATGTTCTATTGTAATAGCAAAGTAATAGCTCAATTACTATTACTTTGATTTCTATTACTATTACATTGCATTCTGTTCCATCTATTACTATTACTTGAACAATTGTAATCATTACTATTACATATTACTATTACCCCAGGCCTGACTTGTTTTGAATGTTTTCTGCATAATGCTAACACTGTTCAGTAGCAGCACATGTTGCTAGTAGATATCGGTTCCAAAAAGCAACCCAAGAGGCTAAGACCCTCAACGGTCACCCAGAACATGTTTCTGGTTGCAATGATGGTAAAACAGATTGTATTCCTAATTAGAGTTAAGACAATGATATATCCTTTTCTGCATACCAAACCATATTAGTAGTATTTACTACACAGTTTCTAAGTTTTTGTATGAAACTTGTTTGGCAAAATTGTTTAGCAATGGTAGTTATCCAGTCTTCTTGTTTCTCTCACTCAGTACCAATTCTTAAACCATTGCATTAGCTCCCTGTCCGATATCCCTTTTGTTTTGGTGCGCTGCAAAGCTTGGGACTCCCGATGATTTTAGCGCAATATAAGTATTTTATATATATATATATATATACGGTATTATTAGTTAAACATGTGGCATATTATTATTAGTTAAACATTTCAAAGATGATTTCTAATAATAATACTTTTTCATTTACAAATCTACACAGAGAGATATTTTGCAAATGTATATCCTAGAAACAACGTTGTGTTCATTTAAACCTTATTTTAAACTCTTTTTAAAAAATAAAACCAAGAAATTTATGTAATCTACTACAATGTTTCATTAGTAAAAGTGGTTTTGCTCTTTCTAACTTTATCAACCATATAAGATCATGCTTCAGTGGGCAACATTTATTAAGTGCTGCTGTCAGTGGATAATATCAAAACAAGTCGAGTAAAAGTCTTGAAATTTAGAAAAATCGAAGATAGCAACATAGATTCTTCATCATTTTCACCTCTAAGTCTAAGCATACAGATTTGATTAGTTTTTGAATAGTGAGGTTACCATATTAGTGGGATTAATGTCCTATACTTTACTATGGAAATAATTTGGGACTGTCACAGGTGACTGTAATTGCGAGGTGACCGCATCATTGAAGTGACCGTAAAATGAGGTTCGACTGACGACTGTATATCAGATTTCTTTCTGATCGCCTTGTTTTTTGTTTTCTCTTTAGTTTCAGCTTGATTTTTGAGCGTACTAATTGGTGGTCTCTCGCAATGTCTGCACCTCTCGTGGCCCTAGTCTCTGTTACTGATGTCCTGTGTTGCCAGCTCACATAGTCTATTTGGTTCTTTGTCCTTCCTCCTGGAGAAGTCCATGTCTGCTTATGTATCAGTTTATGTGGGAAAATGGTACCTGTTACCACAAGGTTGTTGAGTCTGAAGTCAACAAGTCTTTCTCCATTGTAATTTCTTTCACCTACTCCATGTCTTCCTAATATTGTTATGTTTTCATATCCTCTGTTATCTTTTCCAACTTTGGCATTTAAATCCCCCATTACTAAGAGTATGTCATGCTTATGAACACTGTCCACAACTGTCTGTAGCTGTTTGTAGAAATTGTCTTTATCTTGTTGTTGGCTTCATTTGTTGGTACATGGATTTTTATGATTGATAGCCTCACATATTTGGAGACGAATCTAGCATAAATAATTCTGTCACTGATAGGTTTCCATTCCAGCAATGCTTGTTCTGCTTTCTTTGTCATCATTATTGCCACTCCGTGTCTGTATATGTTGTATTCTCTCCCTGAAATAATTGCGCTCCCGGTGTTCAACTTGACTTTTCCTTGTCCTGTCCATCTGCATTCACTAATGCCCATGACATCTATTTTATATTTATCTATTTCTCTTGCAAGCTGGGCTGATTTCCCTATAGAGTACAACGTTCTCACATTCCAACAAATGAACATCCTATATTTACATTAACTTTTGGCTTGGTTAATGACGTTGTTAGTCTCAGAACGTCCATTTGGCTTTAATCCGGAAGCGTCATACTGTCCACATATATGATGTCATCATCTGCTGGTATCTGGGCCTTTGCCATCCTGTAACCATTTCCAGCACCAGCTGGCTTTTGAGATTCACTTCTAGTTTCCGTAACATCGTTTGAACTGGGAGGGTTGTTGGGTTTTTCTTCCGTTAGCCATATCCTCGTTAGCCGAGCACAATGTACTGGTTACCAGGGTGCACCGCGTGGAGGTGAGGTTGACTTGAGTGTCTTTATGGGTGAGTGCATGAACACCCTTACATCCCATAAATCCATGCAAGCAATTAGAAACTGCCTAACTATCCAGAAACCATACTAACTGCATGTTAGTAAAAAAAACTGTCAACGAACATAAAATTAATTGTAACAACACTATGTGTAGTTCATGAACGTTATTTAACTACCTTATGTGCTTCACGGTACAGAATGCCAAGTTCATGAACAGTATTTAACTCCATGTGTGCATTATAGTACATAATGCCAGTTATGCTACATTACATATAAGAAGTACCTACTAACTAGTTACTATTGATAGAGCTTTAAATGAGATTATTGATTCTGCAATGCTCACCATTGTTACACCTAATTCCCATGTGTTGATCACTTATCCTTTAATAGCCACAGAAGATCAAAAAAACATTCCTTTTTTGATCTTTCTGTAGGAGTAAGAAGCATCTTGACTGTATAGCCATGAACACCATAATGATTATCAGACGTTTATATCCATCAATTTTAACTATATAATTGTAACCAATAATATAAGGCCCAATAATAACTCAGGAGTGGTTTGATTTCCTTTTGATGTGTACTATCCATTGTGTATGCATTTCCTACGATCTGTCTTGGATTCTGGCATGGCTGCTCTTGATCTCTGATCAAAGTGAATTCCACTCAAGGAAGTCATACTACGTAAAGTGACTCAATGAGTTGACATTGTATTTTATAAGAACTCCTGGAGCACTATTTACATTTTGTAGTAATCATTCTACAACAAATCTACATGCTGGGATTATTTGGTAGACTAAGTCTGTCTAGTTATGGTAATCATGGTATTTATTAGTTAAGAAGCTGCCCAACTGAAAAGTACAAATATTTTGTTTTGAAAATGTCCAATCTGCAACAAAGCATTGTGGACGGGACACTTTTAAAATGCTATTATCTTAAAAGATGCTAAGCAGTGCACTAAGGAATAGAATACAAAAATCTGCCATTTGGTAACTTCAGGTTAAAAGTGATTGAATATTGCGGACAGGACAAGCCACTAACAAAGCACATGTATATATTTTGTTAATATAATAAAGGTACATCAATGCATTTAATAAATTATGGTATTCTTGTCTTCACCATGTAAGGAGTGTGTTCCTCAAGTGGTTTTTAAGTAAGTTTTATTAAGAAATATTTTGCCAAATAACGATAGTCCTGTCAGCAACTATTTTTTTTTGCTATATGCTATTATAATTATTCATCAATTTATTTTTTGTGAAAATAAATGTTTCTGAAACTTAAGTTATCTGACAGCATATTGCATATATATCTTAACTAATTAAAATGGTGAAAGATATTTTTCATACTTCACAGAATCGCCCCTATACCTTTCAGGAAAACTGGAAGCTAAAGAATCTGTGAGAAATACACACTTATGCCCTATGCCTATAGCCCTTTGGTGCTACATTTTGTTGTGTTTTCCAAGTCTTTGTGAAAATATTTGTTTGTGGTATAATGGTCTTCCCTTTTTCGTTTTTGGTCTTTTTCATTAAAGTCAACAGATGTGGCCTTTGACTGCTGGCCTTCATCTGCCCCTTTAAGTGCATAAAATTGAAAATTTTTGCTTTCCGGTTGTTCTGCCCCTTTTTACAGCTTTCAGCTGTTTATGTTGCACATCTTATTTTGTTGCTTTATTTTCTGATTTCTTCTAGCATTTAATGTTTTATTTCAACAACTGTCTTAATTTTGTTTGATATTATGTTGCTTTTTAATTTCTGATTAGGAAGATAAACTTCAATATGTAATGATATGTGTAAATCTTACAAATTAATTTTGTAAGAATATCAAAATAAACATTAATAACTAAATAATCTGAATCTAACGTCTGTTCATAAACAGTTATGATTTTGAGCTTTTAAGAGGTGTTAAAGCTTATTTTAGCTACAATGCTAGCTTTAATGTTTAATTACATTGTGACATTGTGAAATTACCTATTGTTGTCTGTATTGTAATATTTTTTTTAATGGCTATGATAGAATTTTATAAAACATGACTATTAACAGGTACCTAGTAACTATACTGTTTTGTTGCAGTGACAAGTGGACAACTCACACAGATACCACACAATGTTGCTACAATGGTTGGACACAGTGTCACTCTCATCTGTGCTGGAAACAGACTCAAATGGACAGAATCAATCACAAGTAGTTCGAATGCACAAGAAATCTCTACTGGTGGTGAGATATTAGACGAGTCAAGGTATAGTCTGAACACTGAGCCAGCCGGGAAGTATTCGTTGATCGTCACGTCACCAGAGCTTAAGGATGGCGGACAGTACCGATGCAGCTACAGACAGAATGCAAACAATTATGGAGATGCAGAAGTTATTGTATTTGGTAAGGCATATTTTGACCATATATATATATGCTTCATATGTACCTACATCATGGGTGTAGTTTTCTTACACCTGGGGTCTCTTTCACTAAGATAAAGCACTCATTTATAGGAAAATCCATCATGAAATAGAATCTTATGAGCATTTCCAAAATGCATTTCACTGAGATGCTCCTAAAAAAAATAGTGAAATTTCTAAATAAACTTTCTTTCATAGGCTTCAAAGTGATCACTGATTTCAAAAGTGTTACATGATATAAGGGTTTACATTGCACTCATCTGGCAAAAAACAGTGCCCCATGAAGGCAAACTTATTAAACACTGATTTGGGTGGTCATCCTACTAAAACAAGAACCATCTTCAAAAAGACTGCATTGAAAATGTAAAGATAATTTATTTCATTCAGTACAAAATCAGTACAATGTCATCTCAAGATTGTTTCCTTCCTTTCTTTCTAGCCTATCTTATTCTATCTGTTTATCATGACATTTTTGGGGAGGTGTTAAAAATGAGTGGAAAGAATTATTTTTCAAAGGATGAAAAGGGGTTCTTGAGATCCAGTGTTTTTGTGGAAAATGGGTATAGAAATTAACTGTGAATTCTCCTATTGCTGTTCGCAGTTTTTTAAATATGACTTGGTAAAGAGGTTTTGACATTGCACTCTGAAATTGCTATTATTTTAATGGTAGTTTACATAATTGTTTTCAGCCAATATACACGAATAAATAGTTGCTCATGCTAAGTAATTTATTCAGCTTTATATTGCAAGCAAGGAAAATTTATTGCTCATACAGTTCAAATTCTACAGACGTATATAAGTATGCAACTACCCATTTTTTATTTCCTAATTGTTTTTTTTTTCACAAGTTCACTGAACTCACTGATTGTGTGTTTATATTACTTAGTCTATTGTATTTATATACATTTTATACCTTCCTAAAACTGCAACATGTCATTTCGTGCAAAACGTCTTTCCTGAACATAAACCCTATACCCCAGTTTTCCCTGGTAATAACTAATACGGTTGAGCTAAAAATGTTTCTCTAAGAACATCTGAACTGGAATTAGTGGAATATTTAATGGTCCAAACTATGTGCAGTTTGAGACATTGCTTGTCTCGTGGCAAGTAAAAAGCTGAAATGTCCTGTCTGTAGCCCCTTTTGTCATGGCCATAGGCCCACAGCATATTTACTAAGAATGGTTAATCAAATTCCTTTGTTAGGATGTTGCAATTGTATTTCACATCCATGTACTTCTTGATATGTCAATACTGATGTCCTAGTCAATGTAGAAATCCAATGCTGGCCATAGTAATTTTCACTTAAATGACAGAACTGGCACTAAGTTAAAACAATATTTTTAGAGCCATATAGCGAGTTATGTGGTATGTATCCAGTGTAATTCAAATATTTGACAAAATGTAGTAGCCCTATCAATTTTGCACTTCCGTGTGACTTTCGGGCATTTTGGATGTGGCCAATCATGGATGACGTTACATGTTATGTTTGGGAAGTAACTTTAATTGGCAGTGGACCTGTCATCGTTGGTCGGAAGGGTAATTCCTGGAAACGCCATTTGAAATTTGGCGGGCATGTCTAGTTCCTAGAAAGACATCGACCAAGACAGGAAGTGGGACGAAGTACAAATGATTCAGCCTACATTAAAGGGACAACAACGAGGCACTAGTTAAAATACTTATTCGGTGTACAAAGTAAAAGTTTAATATTGTATGTACTACATGCCAAAATAAAAAAATTAGGAAAAAATTACTTATAGGTAAAATTAGATGCATCTAACTCGCAAAGCGCATGTAAAATTCGAAGTTAATGAGATGACGATCACATGGTTTTGTGACGTCAATGATGATATGGGTTTACATTCAGTCAGTGATTTCAATATAGTTTAATTCGCGTAACTATGGCAAGTGATGGCGATGTAAATTTTCCAGAATAAAAAGTATAATGTAACGATTTTGAACCGGCAAGTGATGCTGCAGAATAATCTCCGAATTCGGGCATCTTTAGCTTCATAACAGGGAACTCAAAGCCCCTTCTTAAATAATTTTTTTTTGCATTATGTTGTCCACTTAACGTGCTGACATGTACTTCTCCACGACTACTGTGTTGTCGCAGTGGTAGGAGTCGGAGGAAGTGTAGTCACTCAAGAGGAGATAGCTCTTCTGTAGCCTTGGTTGGCAGCCTGTCTACAACTGCTATTGCCTAGATGAATATATGATAAATAAAAATGTGTCAGGGAAAAAATACCTTTGTCAGGGATCTGGAAAAAGACGTACCCCGGTATGTGCCATTTGGGCAAAGAACAAAGATGTATAGCTTTGTTTACCAGTTTGTAGACGTGAACGCACGCTCAGTAGATGATGCAGTTGATGGAGTCGTTAATCTGTTCATTCCTGGTGGCAGTGGTGGAATGATACTCTATATCACAACGTGCGCAATCGCGGATAACTCTATCTACATTTGTCTTGTTTGAATTTCATCAATAAAATAAAATGTTGTTATTTATGCATGCGGCACTAGGGCACACATGGCAGAAAACAACGCGGCTTTTAGATGTTTGATGCATCATTTACGCAAAGCCCCTATCCTGATCGATCCCTGTATGTAATTATAGATTTGTCCATGGCATTTAATTGAAAATATTTATGACATATTACTTATTAGTATATTTTTGGATACAGTAATTTTTTTTTACAATGTGGTGACATATGTTATTGAATAACTATTTTCAGTTAATGAATTAACTACATATGAGGTTGATATTACAAAATAAAATGTTTAATGTGAGATGGTCCTTTGTCAAAAGTGATGAAGAATGTATTAACCAGTATGAAAGAGAGTTGTATTTAAAACAGTGGACATCCTCTTTTAAAATCAGTGGAGCCACCAAATGTTTGAAACAATGTATATCCTTCGTCACAATCCTTTTGGGTGATAATGTGTGTGGCTATTATTTTGGGTTGGGCAAACATTTTATTCACAAAATGTCATTTTTGACCAACCATAACGTTTTAGTTTATAGCTAAAATCTCACAATATTACATAATATTATATCCAAGAACAACAATATGTAAAATAAGTACACACAAAATATATGAGGGATATGAATGATACTTTCAGAGATATTATATTTTGAAAATGCATAAATCTGTTATTTTGTCAATTCGGAACATGGTGGGAGACAAACACAAAACTGAAAACTACCACAGAGGCAAATTTTCAGGGGAAATGTCAAAACTACACAAATTGTGTTGTTGGTTTTTCCGTGTCCGGGTAGAACAACTGGGTTGCACATCCTTTCAATACTGGTTCTGGTTGGGAAGGCTTTGCAGTATCTGTACACTCTGATGGATCAATGGTGGGTGTTTCTTTCACACAAACTGGAGAACTTGACCTCATGACATGTTGAAGTGGAACACCAGCACCATGAGCACTGTCAGAAGTGTTACAGAAGGCAGTGTCCAGAAAGACTGTGAAATTGTCATGTTGACTGCTGCCTCCTCGTAAACACCTTCCGTTATGACTTTTTTGTGCCAGAATGCTTTTAGCACGACTGCACCAATGATAATCTTAAGAGTTGAGACAAAAGTCAAGCATGCAAGGAATCACTGGCCCCGACTGCTGTATCATGCTGGCGGTGAACAGTGAAGAGGGCTTCCAGGATGTCATGGTTCTTACACTGGAGTTAATCCTCCTGATAGTTGGGAGCAGATCTGAAACCACAACAACCATTGCGACATAATGAATAAATCAGATGAAGAAATAATGGGATATTCCTAATGTATCTTTGAGCAATTTATCATAATAGTCACAACTGAAGTGTAAATCATTTAATGAACACATGGAAAAGTGAACACGAAAGACTTTGAATTGAATGTGAAAACAGTAATAATTAATTATAACAATATGTTACTCACTGTTAATGCTGTCTAATCAGTAATTCAGTGATTCAATTAGTGATTTCATCCAAGTAAAAATTAAATGTGGCAAGCAACTGATGATGAGAAATTGGAGAAATGTCTTAAAAAATAAGAATTCTTCAGAATTTATGTCCAGAAAGTTTTTGTGGTGTAAATTTTATTCCAATACGTTTAATAATAACGTCTGGCGCCCATGCAGAACTGATCTTTGATGCAATTTTTAAGAAATAAACAAATTGGACTAGTGTCGCTGGCCCTTGAGTGCTATGTATTTTATATTGAGAATTACAAAAAATAGTTTAGAATTGTCAATGTCAATAGAGTATCAAAAGTGTGCCCACTATTAAAGTTACTACTTGAATAATATTTCTGGCTTGGTATCTTGATGTAATTTCAGAATCAGATCCCGTGTGTAAGAACAACATCACAAGCAATGAGGCGGTAGAAGGAGACTACATCAAGTACAGTTGTGAGGTGAAGTACCAAGGAAGATGGGCTCCAGTGATGGAGTGGAAGAACACACAGACAGTTCTACAAGCCACGGTTGAATCAAGTGGGAACACAGTAAAATACACATATGTCACTGAGTTAACACCAGCCGACAATGGACAGATCTACACGTCTCGGACATATTTTGATGAACCAAAGCCTGGCACCCTAAATGAAAACGAAGCTAATAACATACCTACGACTGATAATGTGCTTACTAAATACACATCACCACAACTCACTGTTTATTGTAAGTATTCATTACATCATAGTTGTTATTAAGTTGTGTTGCTTGATTTTAAAACTACTTCACCTCTTACAAAACATAAAAATTGTGTAGCTGGGTAAGTGTTTTATTAATGACATATTACTTCTCATATACAAATTACACACTGCACAGTGCTTAAGGAAATACACTTAGTACTTTTGGTAATCACTGTTTGTTTATTATCTGCATTACAACATCTTAAGGTAAAATCTGTAACCTAACTATATTGTACATTTTGTGTGTATCACCTGCAGTGTGGTTTGTGGAATCATCTCCACCTGTAGTATATTTCCCACAGGTAACACTAACTGGATTTTGCTGCTTTGCAGATGGTCCACAGTTGCTGATGGTGAAACCTGAACAAGATACTTATTATCCTGATGATAAAATAAAAGTAACTACTGAAAGCAATCCTTCCGATAGAACCTATGAATGGGTGAATACAGCAACAAATGGAACGCTAAGCAAAACAGACACCATCACAATCACTGAGGATATGCTTGGAAGTCAATCACTAAAGGTTGTTGTGTGCTGCATCATCCCAATTCCACTTGCCAACACCATCTGCAAAGAGCGCCAAATGAACTTCACAGTGATACGTAAGTGAATTAAATTATTGAATTATGTGAGTACCGTGTAGGACCAGTGATATTTAGATTGAGATATATTTACATGCTCTAATGCTTTGGTCAATACTGGGATGCACATATGAGAATAATATGTTATAAACAACTGTGTCACAACCATTAATCTTTAAAGGGGTGTGGAGAATAATATGTGATAAACAAATGTGTCATAGCCATTAATTATTGAATCACACAACACACTTAATGCTGTAATCTGTGTTTGTTGGATTATTTAACATGTTCCCTTTACCTTTGTACATTTGTATGATGTGTTTTGTTCAAACTGTTTGACAAGTTGTTTTATAAATTGTAATATGTCTTCTGCATGGTTTATTATATATTTTTACATAATTGCTAATTACTTGCATTGATGCTACTTGTGTTGTGCTTCACCTTATGTATTTATAACTCCATTGATAACTCCTGCGTTAGCCCAAGTTTGGGCTGTTTGGAGTATAACCACTTGAGACTTGAGTCTATTTGTATTGTTTCCCAACCACAGACTTGATGGTGGAGGATGACTTCCTACTTACACTTGTGTCTTGTTAACACCGCAAAGCTTTCATTGAATTGCAGCTTGTAAGGATTCTGTTTGGTTTTGTTTCTTTGGATTTTACAATTGCTTTACTAATTACACATTTGCACGCTAGCTTCAGCACCTCAACACTAGGGGGCTTCGGTGGTGGCATTGTGACCCACACATGTTAAGTGTAACATGTCGTCTGGCCGTCACCGTTAGATCCTTACGGTGTCGCAATGATTTCCTTCCTTGTAGCCAAACCGACTACCACAACCACAACAACTACCACACCAGCCACCACCACCGCAACAAAGACACCAGTGCCTCCCTCTGGTGGGAGCACCACCACCGTCAACCCCAGTGATAAGCCTGATGAAAGTAAGCATTTTCTTTCTCTTCACAGCACGTGTGTAAAGTAGGTGTAGGTAACATAGGTGGCCATGGACCCTGCAGCAAGAGAAATCCAGTAGGACAGCTACCAGTACTAACACTCAACCTTTCTCCACATTGTAGGGGCTCCTGGCTTCTGGGGAATTGGCCTCTTTTGACAGGCTAAATATGATTCTTCAATGTGTAAATGTAGAAAGAGTGGCATCCAAATATCCTGCAAACTTTAAGAAAGTTGTTTTAACTGGTACTCTTTGTCTCAGCCTGATCAACTATGTTGCTGAATTATTCAGACATAGTACCTAAATTCCATTTCAAGTTATGTTGCTAGACTGTATGTCTGCAAGACTGCACACATTCTTTTCAATGGATTGAAATTGAAGATTTTAGCAAATAAAAATGGGGAATTTTTTTGGATATTTGGATGTCTGCATTGTACTTTTTTGAAATTGTACATAGCTTACCTAATATTATGCTAACAAATGTTCTCTCAAAATCTGTAGCTGTGACTTATACAATGCATATTTCTATATTTGTCCTTTTAGATGGCTCTGGTCCTAGCACCGACGAACATGGTATAGTTACTATTGCAGTATTTGCTTCTACTTTTGGTGAAAATTGCACAATATTTGCACCACAAAATAACCCAGGGTTGGCAGTCTCTTACACCATTTGAATTTGTCCCACGTTTGCTTGAAGAACGGAAATTTCCTTGGAGATTGCATACTTCAGGAAGGAAGGGAAGATGTACTGTGGAAGATTGTTGTTGGTCAATGATTGTCCAACATGGCAACCATTATTTGGTTGTGAGCCCAATAAGGATTAATGCTTTTAAAGGGAGCTTCTTTATGCTTTGCTGGCTGGTGTGCACAGTTCTACTAACTTGTGTTCATTGAACAAAAAATCATGTCTATGTTCCATTTACTGTGTCAGCTATCTTCATCAAAGTTTTTACATGCAGTTGCCACAAGGAATTCTCAATGAGAAACATTTTTTATTTTGGTAAAACCAAACTGGTTGGGAGATAATGCCAACCCTATTTCAAATAATATTAGTTGTAGAGTTTGCAGTGCGTTTTACTTGTTTGAAGCATACAAATACCCCTGACTACTTCATTGATAATTTATTAATACGTAGTTTAATAGTTAATAATTTGCAAACTTTCTTACTAATTCTCCTCTGCACAAAAAACCAGTTATCTTGCTAAGAGAGCTGTTTTATTGTTACATGCAGTCAAAGTAGGGCATTTATCTTTGGCTGGTTTTGATGTATTTGATCATAATTTCAAGTTTCCAAAGGTGCCGATTTGTTTTAGTGTCGCATTTCTACACATCTCATGTGGATGTGAGTTAATCTGTTACTCTGTCCTGTCAGCATTCCAATGCAATACACATATTAACTGCACTAACCCTTGGTTCACACCACCACTGTCTTCTTTAGTGGACTTCTTGAGTCAATTTAACCATAACGTAATTATTTGTATACTGTAGTTATAATCAGGGTTTTTTTTTTTTAAATCTGGTATACACAATGTCATAAAATATTTGACTATTAGGCTATCTGGTGTCAATACAGCTACACAAGTATGCGCACTTTGTGCTTTTGTATTAAAAAACACACAAAACTTTGTTGATCTCGATGCTTGTAAACAATTAATTGTGTTAAATTCATATAAATCAGCGATTAAAAAAAACCGGAAGTCAAAAAAATCATAAATCAATTATTATTATTTTTTTTTGGAGCGATTTAAATCATGATTTAAATCAAATGATTTAAATCAAACAACTCTGGTTATAATATAAAATAATGAGATTTAAAGGGAAACAAATGTTATGGTTTTGGTCCTGTGCACCTATATCACTATATGAGTTACTAAAACATAACCATTTGCAACTACAAGTATATATCACTCTAGTGGTTTACTAGGAAAACCTTGTTGAACACACCATACTGTTACATAACTTTACGTGTGGGTAGTCTAGCAAAATTCACTTGCCAAATGAAAATATATTTGTAAACACCTAATCCTATACTTGCCAATACGATATGGTCATGGTGTAACGTATTTTGACCTTTGTTTACTTAACTAGTCTCTTTCTGTTTTATAGACAGAGTTTTGTTACTTGTGTATATACTATATACCTGCCACATTGAATAAGTCATAGCGGTAGTCTAGTAGGCTAGTCGATTTCTTAGAACTGTGCAAGTGCTTATTGGTTGTTCTGGTTAACATGTCAGCCCCCAGTTAAATGGAAATTTGACAAGAATTTTCCACTTTTAGAACAAATTCTGTGTAAACCATTGGCATGATATTCTTGATATCAGGTGCATAGCCCCAAAACCATGACTTGTTTCGCTTTAATATAGCAAGTCTTTCAAGAATATATTTATTCAATTCGTAAAGAAGTGCCATTGTGATATCCCAGTGTGACCAGATTGCTGAGCTTTCTTTTAGTCTGTATTGGAGATGTCACTCAATATCCTAAGTGTTTTACACAGATCAGAATGCTGAAGAATTCATTTTGGTCAGCCAGGCACAAGGCACACCTACTTTTTGTCTGGTTAATTGTTTGGAATTTCAAACAATACAGTACAAAAACATATACCATGCCAAAATCCTAGTAAATACCAGCTTGGAGGCGCATCAAAGCCAAAATGTTGGGCATTAGCAATCTCAAAATTGGTCTACAATGTTAAAGTTGTCAATAGATGGATGAAAACGCTAAAGAGGGTAAGCAAAATTTAAAATATTAAAACATAAAAAATATATAGCAGTTCAGATTTACCTGTTGGGCATCTTTTGAACTAAGTAGAACATTTTTGAAATTCCCAACAATTACCCAGGCAGGTGTGCCTCGTGCCTGGCTGACCAAAACAGATTCTTTAGCGTTCTGATCTGGTCAGTTAAATTAGCAAATTCAAGTAATTACAACCCATTGCTGTTACCTGTATCTAGATTCAAGTGTCATCTCAGTACTACTGGCTACTTCTGGTCACTTCAGTCACTTTGGTTAGTCGCTTCCTGCTGTGCTGGTCAACTGGTCATTGAACTATACAGCTGGAGGGCAAGAAAAAATGACCCTTTAAGTTCTTAATGACATCATTCACTGTAAATGCCCCTAGACCCTAATGCATATGTTCAATGCACTTCTTCACAAGTATTAACTTTGGCTTCCAATTAAGTTGTTGTTCTGTTTTACAATATGACCATAAAATGGAAGGGGGTAATGTAGCAAACAGTTATGTTGATTTTTAAATACTGAATAACAAAAGTTATTTAATGAGATGTTAAAAATATATATGCTTTTTTATATATATATATATATATATATATATATATATATATATATATATATATATATATATATATATATATTATATTTATTATATAATAAATATAAATTGTGCAGAACTCAAAGTTAATTTCACCAATTAATGTTATATCCAGTGATGGAAAATATCATCACCATGCCCCATCTTCTTGTAAATGCATATAAACACCATTTTAGGGAATTTAACAGATTGTGCAGATATTCTTCTAAGTTATATACATGTAATTCTTCTAAGCTAATATATATATAAATATTTAAATAAACACTTGACTAATCATTCCTGCGTGTGACACAATTTGAAATGTTGGTCTATTATTTGTATGTGTTTGTTTGCAGGTCTAGTGGTAGTTTAATGGCTGTTGATCAGTTGAATTAAAACATTTATTTGCTGTTAAAAAATAGTTAAAATTAATGATATCTTTTCTAGTTTTACTGAATTTGTTACATTTATATATCAAAATACAACCAGTGGTACACAAATAAGCTACCGTGTAGCTATATTATGCATAAATTTACAGATTTTAATTATTCATGGTACTTATATTTTTTATCAGTTACACTGTAGGTATTTATGTTTGGGGCACCAGGCAGAGAATAAAGTTACCTGCCAGCTCTCAGGGGCAGCAAGCAAATGGCTGAAAGGAAAATGACAATGGAAATGAGATTTACATTATTTATGAACCACGAAGTATCCTGGTTTGTTTTTGCCTGAGAGATTTGAGAAGATGTGGTCAAGTTACCTACATCTATGTTGTGTCATGTACACCTATGGGTCTTACCAACTAGTAACACTGTGTAAATGGATAGACAGTGGAAACACATATACATGGTTCAGTTGCTTAGCTAATCCTTGTGTCCACAGTGTCAGGCTCCTAATATATATTTTAATGAGTTCTGGGTATCAGCCAGGGTTGTTTGATTTAAATCATTTGATTTAAATCATTGATTTAAATCATGATTTAAATCACTCCAAAAAAATCATCGATTTATAATGTTTTATTTCAGATTTTTTTAATCGCTGATTTATATGAATTTAACACAAATAATGGTTTACAAGCATCGAGATCAACAAAGTTTTGTATGTTTTTAATATAAAAGCACAATGTGCGCACACTTGTGTATTTGTATTGTCATCAGATAGCCTAATAGTCAAATATTTTATGACATTGTGTATGTTTGAGCTACTCCCTTTCTGAATGCAGTGAAGCCACACAAACTTGTCTTCAAGAGAAAGTATCTTTTCAAGTCAGAAGCCCTGAGTTAAAGTCCACTTAGAGCTTGTGCTAGTTGTTACCAGTTCAGTATGTTGACTCAAGCGAGACAGTCTGGGCTACAATTGTTTAATACTGTACCAGTTTGCAGTCTGGTTGGAGACCCTTAGAGTGAGTACACAGAGCCCTGGATAGGTGCTAATCCACCCTCTCAGCAAACAACAATTATCACTGCTACAACCACAGATACACAACATGCTTTCCATTCCAAGACAAATTATGCAACAGGTGGTGGGTGAGGCATTGTGGACATTGTCTAATGTCTTTATATAAACAAAAATCATGTACCCTCTGTACCCAAATCGATTTGAATAGAACACATTTGAAAGAGTTTATAAATTTAAACATCTATATAAATGTCTATATACCAGATTTCAAATAAATAAAAAACATCCGATTTATAAAAAAAAAAATTTAATCATGATTTTTTTCAACCCTGTTATCAGCACACTCAAGGTTTATAGCTGTGTAATAATAACATCTTCATAATTAATACATTACTGTTAGATATAAATAACAACCAAATATTTTAATAAATTTATGAAAATATTTGGTTGCTAAATCGTTTTCAATTTGAAAATTTTTTTCATTTGTATAATAATAGAATTGATGGCAACTGCAAAAAATTATACAGTTTTTGACATTGCAGTCATCCATTGATTATGTCACAAATTCATTTTCCCCAAAATGGAGGTTTCAAAGCAACCATGACATATCATCTTAAAGAGCTGACTCAGTCGTAGTCAGTTTGACCATAATTCATATTCATATGAACCCAGAATTCTCTGTGTTGTGTTTTTTTGCAAGGCTTGACTCTGCTGACACACAGACATTTTGTTGACAGGGAAACAGACACTGACAACAGGAGCAATTGTGGGGATCGCTCTAGGAGCCGTCGCCTTCATTATCATCCTTATCTGCTGCTGCGTGTACTTCATACGCAATCGCAAGCGCAAGTCAGCAGGTAATGATCTTTGATGTCTTATCGGTACCAATAAAACAGTCACATGTTTGATGTAAAACAATTCCGTAGATGATTCTATCGTATTTAGTAGGTAGAATCACTAATCCTGACTTACTGATCTACTAATGTTATTTTAGGAGATCATTGCTCTGACTGTTGATCTGATGAGGTAGATCAGTCAGTCACCAATATATTTTGGCTGTCTTGCAAGACGGCTGTTGTCTTGCAAGACAATGGTTTGTATCACTGAAGTTTCCTGTTCAGAGCATAAGCCTGGGCGAAGTATGCAAAGACCCTGGGTTGCCCAGTCATCAGGATCCCCCTCTCTCTCACTGGTGGAGTCCAAAGTATGCAAAGACCCTGGGTTGCCCAGTCATCAGGATCCCCCTCTCTCTCACTGATGGAGTCCAAAGTATGCAAAGACCCTGGGTTGCCCAGTCATCAAGATCCCCCCTCTCTCTCACTGGTGGAGTCCAAAGTATGCGGAGACCCTGGGTTGCCCAGACATCAAGATTTAACAAGATTTGCCATCCAAGCAAAAGGCCCAGATGGCAAGTGGACAAGGAAGCCATTGGCTTATCGAGAGTCCAACAATGTTCATCTACTTATAACCCGCCCTCCTGAGATATGTGTCAACCTTGTTTTTAAACATATTCACGCTGTTAGCAGTTACACAATCTGTAGACAATTTGTTCCATTCATTTATTGTCCTCTGTGAGAACGAGTGCTTCCTGATGTCCAATCTACATTGATCCTTTACTAATTTTACCTCATGTCCTCTAGTTCTGCTATCCTTCTTGAGTGAGAAAAACATATTTCTATCAATATTTTCATACCCATTCAATATCTTAAAAACTTCAATCTGATCTCCTCTTAACCTCCTTGTCTCTAGAGTTGTTAAACCACATTGTTTCAGGCATTCTTCATAACTAAGGTCTCTCAGTTCTGGAATCATTTTAGTTGCTCCCCTTTGTATGCGTTCAAGCGTATCTATATCCTTCTTACGATATGGTCTCCATGATTGTATACAGTATTCTAAATGAGGTCTAACTATTGCTTTATAAAGAGGTATAATTAACTTTTTTCCCTTGTATGTTATGTTTCTTCTAATCAATCTGAGAATTTGATTACCCTTTGAAGCTGCAATACCACACTGCTCTGAAACTTTCATATCAGCGCTTATTGTAACTCCTAAGTCCTTTTCTTTTACAGTAGTACCCAGAACAGTATCTCCCATTTTATAGTTTACATTCAAGTTCCCATGTCCTGTATGTAGGCATTTACATTTCCCAACATTGAACAACATCTGCCATTTCTCAGACCATTTCACTAATCTGTCTAGATCGTTTTGTAAATGTTGTTTATCACCATCAGTATTAACCTTTCTAAACAGTTTTGTGTCATCCGCAAATTTCAGTACGTTACTTGTTATACTGTCGTCCAAGTCATTGATATATATTAAGAATAATATAGGTCCTAATACTGATCCTTGAGGTACCCCACTCAAAACCGATTTCCAATTTGAAACTTCTCCATCTACTACAACTCGTTGTCTTCTGTCAGTCAGCCATTGTTCTATCCAGTCAGTTACGCTGTCCCCGATACCATGGGCTTTTAATTTAAGTAGTAATCTTTGATGTGGCACTTTGTCAAAAGCTTTCTGAAAATCTAAGTAGATAATATCTACTGGCGATCCCACGTCTATCCACTTAGTGATTTCTTCCAAAAAACATAACATATTTGTTAAGCATGACCTCGCTTTAAGGAATCCATGTTGAGACGAATTTAATAATTTATGCTTAACGAGGAAGTCCACCATATGGTCTTTAATTAACCTTTCTAATAATTTACAAATCAATGATGTTAAACTCACTGGTCTGTAATTCTCTGACTTATTTCTCGAACCCTTTTTAAATAATGGTATGATGTTTGCTTCTTTCCATTCAAACGGAACAACTCCCTCTTTTAATGACAAGTTGAATACTATTGCAAGTGGTATACTGATTTGTTCTACTGTTTCCATTAGTAATTTTGGAGGAATCCCATCCACTCCCGGTGATTTGTTATCCTTCATTGCCTTTATTTTCTTAGCTACCAATTCTGGAGTTACAACTAACGGACCTAAATAGTCAGATTTAGCCTCCTGAAATTTAGCATCAGCAACTGGTAATGAACTAATATCTTCTTTGGTAAACACTGAACTGAAGTAATCATTTAGGTCTTCCGCCATTAAAAACCTGTGATATTATATTTCCAGCACTGTCTTCTAGAGGTCCAACCTTGTCTTGTACGTTTTGTTTACTCCTGATATATGCATAAAAACTCTTGCTGTCATTTTTTATGTTACATGCTAGTTTTTGCTCATAGCTTCTTTTAGATTGTCTGATTTCAGTTGTAGCTGCATTAAGTGCCTCTCTGTAATTTGCATAGTCTTCTTCCTTTCTGGTATGCCTATAAACCCTCCACATAGTTTGTTTTAACACTATTTTTTCTAATAGTCTCTTTTGACAAGTGTTTCTTTCTACACCGTTTTCCTTGTTTTTGGAAGGGAACAAATTTATCGATGATACTCTCAATTTCATATTTTAGAATATTCCAACATTCAATTGCGGTCTTATTCATCAGCATGTTATTCCAATCTAGCTTTGCTAAGTATTTTCTCATATCTTTGTAGTTACCTTTGTGGAAGTTTCTCTTGTACATTTTCTTATTTTTGCTTTCTGATTTTACATTGATGTAAAAATGTATTTGATTATGGTCACTGTTACCCAATGGTTCAAAAAATTTTACATTGTCCACTAATTCTTTTTGTGATGACAAAACTATATCTAATACATTTTCTCCCCTGGTTGGTTCTAGCACGTGCTGAGTAAGAAAGCTATCCTGGATTAAAAATAGAAATTGTTGGTCCTCAATCCTGTGCTCTCTAGAGAATTCCATTGTATGGTCCATGGTTAAAATCTCCCATTATGATACATTCCCCTTTACTAACTTCCTTTATAGCGTTTTTTATTTTTGCGTTGTTCTCTTCGTTTATGTTTGGACTTCGGTAAACTAATCCAATAGTTAATTTTGAATTTCCAAGATCCCCCTCTCTCTCTCTCACTGGTGGAGTCCAAAGTATGCAGAGACCCTGGGTTGCCCAGTCATCAGGATCCCCCTCACACTCTCTCTCTCTCTCTCTCTCTTCAGTCAGTCACCAACATATTTTAGCATTCGTCTGTCTTGCAAGACAATGGTTTGTACCAAGTTTCTTGCTCAGAGCACAAGTCTGTGCGAAGTATGCAGAGATCCTGGGTTGCTCAGACCTCGGGATCCCCCCTCTATCTCCCTCTCTCTCTCTCTCTCTCTCTCTCTCTCTCTCTCTCTCTCTCTCTCTCTCTCTCTATCTATCTATCTCTCTCTCTCTCTCTCACACACACTGTGGGGTCCAAAGTATGCAGAGATCCTGGGTTGCTCAGACACCCGGACCCCCTCTCTCTCTCTCTCTCTCTCGCTCTCTCTCTCTCTCTCTCTCTCTCTCTCTCTCTCTCTCTCTCGCTGTCTCTCTCTCTCTCTCTCACTGATGGAGTCCAAAATATGCAGAGACCCTGGGTTGCCCAGACATCAGGATCCCCCCTCTCACTCTCTCTGACTGGTAGAGTCCAAAGTAATGCACAGTAGTACAGTTGGCACCAGCTCAGCTGCAGGAGCTGCCAGAAGGGTGGCAAAGTTTACATCAGGCCTCCTTCGTGGCTCCACTCTGGATTTTATTTTAGGGTTTACTCCCTCAGATCACTTGCCCACCAAGGCTAGTGAGTGTGATCTGTCCAGTACTATTTGTCTATATTTGGGGATTGAACATAGTGATATGTCTGCTTAATATTGAGTAGCTGAGACTGAATTGATGACAGATTACTTGACAGAATCCACAAATGATACAGAGCTACATCTGTTTAACATAATCTGCGACAGTTGACTTTCACAGGCCTTTCAGCTGAGATGTTTTGTTGGTGACAGACTATTATGTTTACTTAGTTGCTGGTCACCATTATTGCCTTCACTTCTCATATTGTGACAAGATTTTGGCAGTTTTTAGTGCATGGTCCATTGTAGAGTACGGGTACACTATACTCCTTCCTTTGTACCACCGTGTCTCTGTCTGTGGCTACCTCTTTCTTCCACTTCCTTCCACGTCCCTGTCGATCTCTCCCCTCTTTCTCTCCACCTCCCTCCCTGTTTTTCTCTCCCTCTCCCTGTCTATTGCTCCCATCTATCCCTCCCCCTCCCTCTCTCTCTCTCTGTCAATCTCTCCCCTCTTTCCCTCCCTCTCTGTCTATCACTCACAAAGATATTAGTAGCCTTGTTTGTTGCCTGAAAGACCCACAGCAGTCATGGTGCCTGTGGATATGAACACATATTGTGCATTGACTGTGAAGTGTCACGGCTCCTATTCCATGACTTATTCACCAATAGAGGTGGCTTGTTTCCTGTCCCTAGCAAGTGGTTTTGTATTGCAAACACCAGTCAGATTATATTAGCAGTTCCTGGACACTTGTTTATTCTACAAACATGTCTTAGTCCAATCACTGATAACAATTTAGGTTAGTGTTGGTTTAACAGGCTTTTGAGATCATCCTCCTGTTTGGAATGTACACTGGACAAAGGGCAGCTATAGATAATGTTTGCACAATAATACTGACCAAACAAACTGTGTATGTGTAGTATATTGTGTACTGTAAGCACACCTGGGCTATACTGCCAAGTCCTGATTCAGTTGTATGCAGAGACTGTTTATTGTTTTCCATTGATGCTGTGTTGGGTGTACACAACATACATATATTAACAAGCATTACGTTCTTGTGGTGGGTCCAAAGCTCCCAAACATATTGGTACCCGCATATTTTAACTAATTTAAGATGACGTTTGTATGTTTATGGCTTTGGGCTTTTGATGAAATTGTTGTTGGTATCTGCTATGGGTTCATCTATATAGCATAGAAATTAGAAGTTACCAGCACCTATGTCTGATTAGTTAAAACTTTGACAATGTTAACAATATTACAAAAATATTGTGTGCCATATACTTTCATTTCATTCAAATAAAATTATTTTATCGGGTATATTTTCTCTGCTGTTGGTTTCCCTATTCATGGTTTGTATTAATTCCTGCCATCAAATTAATAATGTTTATTCTAAGCATAGTACTTGAATGGTTAAGTTGTAGCCTACATGTTGGTTCTCTCTGCAGTGGTTTCTGAGTGGTAATGAATTCATAAGGGACAGGTGTTGGTCATGGCTTGTTTGTGTGACAAAAGATCTGCTTTATGCTTCGCTGGTGACATCAATTCCCTGCAGCTGTATTCAATTCACCATGACCACATTTAGAATGTTTTGGTCACGTTTCCAATTGATTTTTGTATAGGTTTATATTTACAACTTCCTGTTGCAACAAAAAGCCTCTGTGTGTCTGGGTTTGATATTGTTGATTTGAGGACAACTTCCTGATTGCAGTGATGCGATAAACACAATCTTGGATTGTGCTGCTTATACTGTCATGCACAGGCATGACCTCATTCAGCATAACCTGCTTAGTCATAGTTTTACCTGTACTGTTTGGCATTATAGCCGGAACTACTTTCAAATGATTTTTTATTAGTGTCTATGTATGTTGGTGTGAGTCATAAATTCATAGACATAAATATAGCTGCTAATGATATTAGCTCAACAGTATTCATCATTCAATGTTAGAGAAGTTACAAATGTTGATCTATAAAATTGGTATTCTGTGATGGTCTTTCTTAGACTGTTTATTTGGAAAGGCAATCTGGTCAGAAAGGATATGTCCCCCCAACTGGGTGTGCAACTGAATTTGGGATTCACCTGTATTTGAGGTTCCATTTCCAACATTCAAACCTCGATTGAATGCTTCACCTGGGCAGCAGTTGTATAACACTCGCCTGTGATCACTGTGCTGGTTTGACCCAGTCAGGTCCAGGTGCAGTAGGGGCTCACCTGTAGATTATAAATGTACAGTAGCTTACACAGCTATTCAGTGCCACTCTGCTGACCTCAATTCACAGCAGAGTTATTCACCTCTCACTGTGGCCCCACATAGTTTCCCATTTGAAATTGATTAGTAGTCAACTGGAGCCTGGGGCGTGTTCTGTTGTATGTGTTCTTGGGTATACAGTATGCGTAGGCAAGCAGAGCACTGCTTTGTGTGTGTATTTACTGAAAAACTTCCTCATTCCTGTCATGTTGTTCCATGGAACTTGAAGGCTGACATACGGTAACTATGGCGACTTGCAGCCAACTCCATAGTGGCTACCATGACCTAATTTACACAATCACTTCTAATCAGACCTGGCTTTTGTCATCGATTCTCTTTTTGCATAATTGCCTATGGGTGGTTGTCAGTGATGGAACTAGACAAATAGGTTCCTGTGTTTCATATTAGTAATACTGAATTATTAACTGCTGCCAAGGCAAACTAGCCAGGACAATAAATATGTTGTGTTTACATCATGTAATGTATACACAGACTATTGATTATACCAAATTTTTTTGAGCTATATGAGACATGAATATTTTCACATAATCACTACATTGAATGTATAATTTATATATATCCAAGACCTATAATTATGCGTTGGTCGACTGCTAGTCAATGTTTGGTTGTTAAATCATTTGCAGTTGTTTTGGTGACTTTTATAATTGTTTTGTTAACCCATGTCATTCTCATAAATCCAACATACAAACCTGTCACAACGAGGCTAGCTACACCTGCACATGTAGTCAGAATAAAATGGGTTAAAGTAGATAGCTCATGGATCAGTTTAGATCAGGGTCCACATTTTTACATGGTGAAACACGTCATTATAATTTATATGTGATAAACATGCTTTCAATGTTTAATGCCATAATTGTAGCAATGGCTAGTCCATCACGATTTGACAAATTTATGTATTTTTTGCAACATTCTAATTAAATAATTTTAAGATTCCACTCAGACAACCCCCTGATTTTACATTATATTCAGTTGTCGTTCTGTTTGATTTATGTTTGCTGCTGTTTAGTAAAGTTATTAGATGTACACTTTAAACAATGCATCTTAAGAGTGAGTTGCATTGAACAGTAATATAATTATGCCCAACAAATTCATATACAATTTTTTTTATACAAAGGGTGAAAATCATAAGTTTCAAATATAATTTTACAAATTTTTATGTACAAGAAAATCAATTAAACACATTATTTTAAGTAAAACAAATATGTTTGTTATGCAACACCTATGTTGTCATATGGACACCACAATATTAACTCCTATGAGTAAACAGCATTAGTCAACTATTATTACTAAATGATCGGTGTAGATTGGATATCAGGAAGTACTCATCCTCACAGAGGACAGTAAATGAATGGAATAAATTATCTACATATTGTGTAACTGCTAGCAGCGTGAATTTTTTTTTAAAACAAGGTTGATACATATCGCTGGAGGGCAGGTTACACATAGATGAAAAATGTTGGACTCTCGGTAATCCAATGGCTTCCTTGTTCCTGGGCCTTTGCCTTGGATGGCAATCTTGGTAAACTATCCAGTCCAAACATGGTGTTACAGTGCAGAATAGATTGTCATTGACTATTCTCAGTGCCTGAACCTGCCCATAATTAACAAGTCTTCAGTGATTCTTGGCAGGCACATCATAACCAGTTCATTGTTCACTAACGTCCTTCACTAAGGTCCTTCACTAACATCCTTCACAAAGCAGCTTTAGCCACAATTAGCCATACCTGATTAGTGAGTGAATTATGAATTGACCAAACTGGTAATTTATAAGCCTGCCGATCTACTTTGTTCTGCAAGTTAAACTTTGGTTTGTTGTTTGTGTAGGTCTCTGGTCTGGTAGTTAGGTTACTATGTAGTCTTTATGTATGTTTAAGTCAGTGTGTGTAGGTGTGGAAGTGGTTGCCATTGTCTCCGGTGTAGTTTGTCAGTACACTGTTAGATTCGCACAGATACAAATGATACATGGCTGTCTTGGGTATTAGCTAAAAAAAATTGCATTGCTGTAGCTAACCATCATCCCATGAAGCTATCTTGAAGACTGGACATCATCTCTGCCCACACCACTTTCCTCCTTTCCCATGTATAATTAGTGCAGCAGCAGGCCCTTAGCCAGGGACCCGTCTGCCCGTCTTGAAGACGGGCAAATATTTTACGACGGGTAAAATAAAAATAAAACTGGTTTTTCTTTTTACAAGATGACATTTTTTCACAACAAAATTGTTTGAATGAACTGTCTTAGACTTAGTGGTGATTTAGCGCATGCGGACGTGATTCGATGAATGTTGTCGGCGGCAGAGTAGCGAATACCGCCGATCTATTTTTAACCTTGACATCGTTGGAAAATGATGATACTGCGGTTGATCTCTATTTATTGTAATCATGTGTCATTGGTTGGGAAACGCGTTATGTGGCGTTTCTCAGTGCCTATCCATTGGCGCTTTCATTTGATTAAACAATCCCGTGATCCGGATGTCGTGGGGCGAATTCAAAATGACACTTGCCAAGCGAGTGAAAAGATACAATAATGTCAACGTCAAAGTTCACGACAGTCGATACCTTTTTCGTAAACGTGAATAAAAGCAGCGTTCCTACGATTGTCCCTGAACAGTCTGAGTCAGCATCCTTTGTTACGTTGGTGGAGATCCATAATGTTGATGTGCCTGCCGCTAGTAACCAAGACGCTACTGTATTGTCGCCCACCACTGGCACTCCGCAGTGGCCAAGCGCGATCACGGTAAATTTTGAAATTGAGTCTGATTCGGGCTCCAATTCACATACATAACCGGCGTGTAGGCCCTACGATCAGCAGCAGTTTCCCGGTTCCTCAACTTAAACGGCAGGCAAACCACGGACGACTAGGCTGTGCTCAGTCTAATAAATTCATATTGTTATTTGTCCAATAGGCAATACTGAATCTGGATGATTGCTGTTTAATCAAATAAGTAATGCTTCAATGTATTACTTTCATAACCAGTTGTATTACTGAGTGCTATATCTTCTATTTTTATCTGTTGTATTGCTTTACTTTTAGTGTAAAGCATTTGATTTTAAGTGTGATTGTAATCATATTATTTTTTAGATGTATTTGCATGCATGTACTTAAAGTCTTAAGATGCTTCAAACATTACTTCCATGCTTATATATTTAAAATAAAGTTTCAAGTTACCTTTTTCATGAACCTTCATGTGTTGGTTCTTCTTCTATTATTATTATTACTGTGCAGGTGATAACGCCAACCTCGCTGCACAGCTAGTAAGACTCGACTGGGACAGTAATGGTTAAACTGGACTTGGCCCTCTATTGAAACAACCTAATTCGGGCAATAATGGCTGTCATTTGACATTTGCTCAACTTGCATTAGCCTACCAGTGCAAAAACCAAATGGGCCATTAATGGCCGTCATTATATCAACCAGCATTGGCTTGCTAATGAACAAAATAAATTGGGCCAATAATGGCTGTCATAGACACAATGGCTTCCATGAAAGCCGTTCGCGCGTTTCAGGTTTTTAGAATGTTCAAGACTGGCAAAATTTTATTTCTGGCTAAGGGCCTGTGCAGCAGTGATAATTACTTAATGATATTTAAAATAGGTGCAATCAATAATGCTCGGAATGCAGTAATTAGTTTTAATAGATTTAATATAATCTAAGTGCTAGGAAAATATTTCGAAGAATTTATCATTACTTGTTCATTAGCAGTTCTGAAATAGTCTTTGTTGATGGAAAGTGTGTAAAATAAAAATTAATGTGCTCTTGTGATAATTACAGGTGAAAATTATACTTCTGTTTTCATTAAACCATATGTAATGAAGCAGTCTATTTATCAAACTGATATGAAAACTTGTCTTACCAACAACTCTATAATATGTAAACGTTGCAACCGATACTGTTTGCCTTTACACAGAGTAGTTGTTGAGGTTGTGCTGCCTATCCTATGGGTCTGTGTACCGACTGTGCTGCCATCTGGTGATCAATGTGCCATTTAACTTCCTGGTTAAGGATAATGTCCTCACCTGTCGTGATGTGGACGTGACTCACATTCTACCAGGATGTGATAACATCCTGGTAGAATGTGAGTGATTCACTATGCCGTATTATTGAGTAACAGCATCCGTAATTACACTAGCTAGTTGCTGCCTTTGTTGCATTTTCTATGTGCAACTGAATGCTGTATGTCATACAACAATGTGTGTCATGCATACAACCCATACATTTGTATGACTACTTATGCTATCAGTTAGGGAAGGAGTGATTTGCACTAAATGTATTTATTAACAAAAGTTCCTGTTTGGATTGTAAGAATTAGATACTAAGAATTTGATAGTTACATATATAGTAGTAGCTGTATATTATTTACGTAACAGTAATGTAATCATAGTCTAATTACATGTACATATAATTATTTTCCCCCAATATGTCAGAACTTTGACAAATGATCATATTTAATAATATGATTTTATTTTCTGTTATTTTATTATCATTGAGTGACAAACAAAAGAATCTTTAAATTGTAGGTAATTGTATGCTGTTATTTTACTGGTGTTTCTTACATCCAGAGTACATGTTTAATACCATCATGAATAATAACTGATTAAAATAGGAAAATATCAAAAGATGGATGTTCATGTTAATGTTAGGTAATAAGGGAACCTTTGGTTATAGTTGAAACTATTGTACTTACATTTGTAATTGTAATGGAGCCAAAACAAATTGGTGTGATTAAAATGTAATTGATCAACCGTGGTAATTTTAAATCTATTCTTGAAAGGTTTTTGTAATTGGCCTGAGCACTGCTTATACATGTTGTGATTACAGGCAAACATAGTGCTAAAGTAGACCATGAGCATGCCAACCACACTGAGCATGCTGGTCGCACTGAGCCTGAGGGCAGCACAGGGCCTACCGGTCACACTAAGCGCGCCGGTCGCACTGAGCATACTGGTGGCACTAAGCATGCCCATTCAGTCGCCCCTCTGCAGCAGACACGACCAACCATTGAATTAGAACCGCGACGACCAGCAGCACTCGCACCCATAAAGAAACGACACAAACGAAAGTCCCATCGTCACCGCAAGCCACCAAAACCACTTGGTCCGCCTAGGTCTCCTAGACTGTGATCTTACCTGCCAACACTGCTCGTTGCCCCACCTTCCTCAATGTTAACGGCCAATGGTTCATCCAGGTCCAATGTGTTGGCTCCCAAAGATATTCCTTCGGGGCCAAGGTCATCCTTCCAGCGCTCCCAAGTCATTCTTCCTGTACCAATACCTGGGAAGCCACATGGGAGGTGTCTGTTCATCCAGTGATCCCATGGGTGGCTAGCATATCAGTCCACTGAATAAATTGTTATCTAACTACATAATTGATATCATTAGTTTGTCAATGAAAGGTCATGGTGTCACTATGTTGTCCACCAAATTGTCTTGGTGTTCAACTGGGCCGTGTTGACAGGTATGACACTTGGTGTTGCCTTTGCTTTGCCCTCCGTATTTCTCTCTGTTGATACCAGCTTCATTAGATTCTCATTTCTGTTCAACCTTTGCCAGTTTTCGTCTTGATGGTGTGAGGTTGCCATGCACGGCTCTACAGCGTTGGAATCCAGAAGTGTCCGACTGTTTCATTAACATAAGTCACACCAGTTATTAGGATGGTTAATTACAGTAATGTTTGACTAGTACTGAGTAGGGTCACTAGAGGGATTAATTAGTGTGTGTTGTCTGATGGGGTTATATCAAATTATAGTGTTGAATTTACTGTGGTAAAACTGGTAATATTGTGTATTGCAGTAATCCTGCGGCACAGCTCTCTTCCTGCAGTGTACATATCATCTTACCGTGTTAACTTGTTGAGTGTCTTAATTCATTGACTTGCCACATGTTTACATTAGTAATTGCATCCTCTCATTGAAATTCCTTGTTCTAATTTGTCGTACAAACATTATGATATTAAGTTGACATGGTTCTGTGTAAAAAAAACTACCTTCAAAGTACAATAAAAATGTTAAATGTCAGCACACTATGTTTTAAAATTACCTATCCCCTCACTGCTTTTAGTTGATTTGACTGGCATTATTGTATGTTGTTCTGTGAGATTCTTCTGTGTTCTTAATGCACCGTGCAAAATTATGTGATATTTTCACATGCTACTGCTTCCCCATCTGAAGTATACTGTAGCTGCTACTTTCCCTGATGTGACCCTAAGCTAAACCTCGGTTTGCTGTTTGATGTTTGTTTACTATTCACTGCCGTATTTTTCAGTTTCGTGCACGTTTTTCTACCTATCTATACATATTGTGTGCTGTTACAACCTATACATATTGTGTGCTGTTACAACATGAACTGATGTGAAGTCTTTCAAGAACACTGCCTTGCATGTATTTATATATGACACTGAACAAAACCAATGACATTTAACCTCAAACGCCCACATCTAACGTTGAATTACGTTGACCTGTGGATACATGGCCGTGAAGTTTTCCTGCTGTGATGCTGTGACCATCACATACAACACAGGCACACACATACCACACAGGCATACACATACCACACAGGCATACACATACCACACAGGCACACACCTGCTGACATGATTGTAGCAGAGTGGGATTTATTTGTCTTGTCTATTTGTTATATTGTGTTTCTTTCATCTAAGCCCCAATGGAAAAACATTTGTAGCAAACATCAATATTATTATTATTTCTTGTTGTTGCCTTAGGAAGAGCATTCAGCAGATCAAGAATGATTTGTAGGGAATTTGTGGAAACTCACAGACGACAATCAGCTGATGCTATATGAAATGGGGAAATGGTATAAAGAAGGAAGATTTCAGTAATTGCACCAAATAGTCTGTGAGCTGCAGTAAGAGGCAGGGTAAATTTTGTAGACGAGTCGTTGTCATCTGTCTCTGTCATTCATGCCTCTGCTCTTTCTGCTCCAGATGAACCGCACCCTATGCACATGGATTCCACTCACAGGAAGCAGCAGTAAGTTTCTCTCTCTCCCCCTCTCTTTCTCCCACCCCCCTCTCCCCTCCCCCTCCCCTTTACTTCCCTGGCATAGAGGGCTGAAAGAAATTGCCCAAGTTTCGAAACGGTGGCAGGTGGAAACGTACTACAGTCCTCTCGATTGACAATCGGATGCTCTAACCAGTAAACCACCACTCTCCACCTATGTGGTTCATGATGATCCACCTAGATATGACAGTTCGTAGCTGGTAGCCTGTATAATAAAGTGTCTGCCAACCACATTTTAAGCAATGTGTATGTTTTAGGGTACCTGTGGATCAGGTGAGGAGTCCAGATATTCTCAACCCAACGTACAGCAGACAGAACGAATTCACACCGTCACTGAATGACAGCGTCCCTGTAAGTACATATATATATATATATATATATATATATATATATATATATATATATATGCAGCACACAGGGATCAATCAAAGTGTGACCTGCTATTTGTCAGTTGTTTGTTTATTCCTGTTAGAAAAACTTGTCTTCAATTAAGTGAAGTACATTTTACAGTTGCCCCATTCAGAGTAAGGCCTGTGGAGAAGTGTTAGAACTGCGGAACTATGTCTGTTGTTGAGATGGGTTGTCAGTTTGTTACAGTTGCCATGTTGCATTAAATGTTTAAAATAGTAAATTTTTAATTTTAGGTTGTCCTAGTATAATCAGTGGTTTCGGTATCCGTCACCCCCAGTGGATACCCCAGACCCCATTTGTATCTCAAATCTCTAGCTAGTGAAGTAGCTGATGCCAAGGAGAATGCAGATTTTTCATCGAGGTTAAATTTGTTGGTCCAGATGGCCCGCTGCACACTAGCCGATATTTTGTCACAACTCTGACTTTGGAATTCAGCCAAAATATTAAAAATAATCTTTATGCATGTGACTGCAGTCATGCTTCCTATTGGTCGCTTGGTTTTTCGAGCGCTGACAGTTTATCTGGGTCTTCAGCACTTAGCCGATTAGGCCTAGCATTGTCGGACATTGCCTGACAAGCCTCTATCTTGTTGTACACTTGTCGGAATTCACAGCTGATTATTTGTCGGCTAATGAATAATGAAAAATTGGCTAGTGTGCTGCGAGCTTATCAACACATTTTCAATGCTAATTAGAGTTGCTATTGCTTTCAGCCTCCGACACGGACCCCGGAAGACATCACGTATGCTGACCTAGCAATGATGCATGACAACCAGGCTGATCTAGCCATCGATGATGTGCCGCGAAGTCGCAAGCCGCTACAAGTGTTTGAGCCAGGCTCAGGGGTCGAGTATGCTTCAATCCAGCCAAACCACAGGACACATTAACATGGACTAACATGGCAATGTGGTTAAGTTCAGGTACATGCTTTCTGGGTACATTTGAAACTGGAGCAGTGAAAATAAGGGATAAGGTTGAAGGATAGGGGAAAGTCGGTGAAAGTGGTGATTCCATATTTGGTTTTGAAGGTACACAACTGGTCACATCCAACATGGAACTACAGCTCAAGAACTTGTACAATTTTGTGGTGGTGGTTGCCATTGTTAACACTGGTATGAATGTAAAGCATTGTTTTTTGGAAGAAGGTTTTGAAAGAAAAAACGCACTAGCTCTGTATATATATATATGATGGGACTTCAAGTTCTTTATCACTGCACCAGTACCAGTGGCTGTGTTTTCATTTACACAATCAGATGTCTGTCTTCTTGTTCCTTGGTATAATTGTCATGCATACCTTGCATTTAGAAATTGTTACTTGCGGAAGGTGATACTTTGTGTTATGTGCGCTTGAAGCTGTGGAAGGTCGTTGTTGATAACGCTGGGGATGCAGCAGCTGGACATGGTAAAATGCCTCAGCAAAACTTTGGTTATTAGAAAACCGTTTTGTGGTTTATGTATATATTACACTACAAACTAGCATTGAATTGAGAGAAACTAGTTAGAAATTATTAAATTAATGATCAATGGCAAATGTGCATTGGGAATGAAGGGTGATAAGGCTGATTTCTATATTGTGCAAAATAATTTTTCATATCATTATGTTACAAGAATGTGATGTTCTCAGACAAAACTGATAAAGGTTTTAGGGTCGTGATTTGTGATGAGGTTGTGCAGCGTTTTGCATCAACAGCCTGAATGTATTTTGAAGACATTTATTTTTTTACACCTGTACATAGCACTATGTGGATATATTGCTGTTTGTACAACAGGTATAGTATCATAAGCAAATTAGTTAGTTATGTAGGTTTAGTTTGGTTGATAGTGTGATATTCTTACTACTGGATGACCAGCAGCAAGAATACAGGAAGACTTTCTACCGTGGACACATTTCTGTTATGGACAGCTCAATAGAACAGATCCTATTTTGAAGTCCTTGTTTACAGCCCGTGTTCATAACAAACAACTCCATCCAATGGGCATAACTGTTTCTTAAAAGTCCAAATGCAGTCCACCTATACATAGGTTTTACTGTGTTCACTGTGACGTGTGTCTCTTACCTTTCTGAGTAGGGGTTGTCAATGCTCCCACCGACCTATGATGACGGTGATGTCAATTACTGTACTTGTAAAATTTAATCTCTTGTTAAAAGGAATATATAATTATTTGAATTGGTTAACTGACGCCTGTTTTATGGCACAATGCAGCACTGAATTTATTATTTATAACGCATCATTTAGTTAAACATAATATACATGAAGTAGACCAGTGTTAATTCAGTTGTGATTTGAGATAGACACATTCAGAAAATGTGGGCATTTTAATTATACGAAAACCAAACTAGCTGCATATCGGTTAACCAATGAACAGTGCTGTATACTTCCTTTAAATGAGGTTTAGCAAATGATAAAGTTGAGGGTTCTTTTGTAAGCTTTTTATTTCACACTATTTGTCTTGCTGCCTCGTTTGTGTTGCATGTGACCTTTAATTTGATCATATCATTTGATCATTGTACAGATGAATAGACTTGGCTTCAAGTACAAACTAGAACTTTTATCTGCAGATACAAATGATGAAACAATTTTTTTGTATTGTATCGATTTTGACACAAATCCCAATGCTTTTCATTAGCGAGCAATGCGCATTCGGACTGAATGACACCACTGCATTAAAATGCAAACCGAAGTACCATCGTCTGATAGGAAGTGGGTCATAAGAAATTTATTGTTATTGCATCAGTCATGCTGTTAATTTATAATTATTTAGAACGGAAAACTATGAAGCTATCAACATTTGCCTTACTGACCTGGTGTACCATATGCTGTGTTTGCCTCAAAACTAAGGCTGTGTAGATAATAAGTGTAGATAATTAAGCACGTCTTAAGCAATGGTATTATATCTGCTGAGGAAGTTTGCTTAGTAAAAGTGGGAACCACATTCCATCTTTTTTCATTTAAATAGAGTAGTAGACACTTTACAGTGTATATATTTACGGCGTGTGTATATTTACAGTGTACGAATATTTACCATTTTTAACAATGCAGCTACTCTTTAGTAATCTTTCAGAAACTGTTTCCAGGTTCCGCATGTCGCTTTGGTCAGTTATGTTCCATTCATGGACTAATATATGGTGCATGACTATTAATTATGTTATCCAATATTGTTAATTCATGCATAAAAAGTGCGCACCATTTAATGGCACCAGTTGATCCTGCACTGTTTTCGCAAAATATTTAGGACAGTTTTACACTATAAGTTTCTAGTTTACTGGTTGGATATGAAATATCACATTATGCGCAGAAATTGTCCCGAGAATATTATTGCACTGTTGTGTATATTTTGAATCACTCTATATTATGTGTAACTGTTTATCACGTCTAACTGATTTGTGCAGGATGTAAAGTACCGTGTACACTTTAATCAGTTAGCACTATCTATGTATAAAGTTTTGTACTGCTGTAGCTCACTGTACATTAATTGTGCTTAAATAAAATTCGCTTTATATTACTACTGAGGTGTGATCTCTCTGTGATACAGTGGGCACTTAACAGACTACCTTCAGGCCAGAACAGTTTGATTCTATTAACCCTTTAGGTACCCAGTCTTATGCTGGCCGGTGACTTTGAATGTCCATCCATATCAGTGGCGCACTCTGTTGAACAGTACTGAAACAAACACGGAACTAAACTTTGACCAATACGATAAATCCAGTGGCCGATTTCAATGATCCATCAATGTGTATGTATGCTGCCATCTTGAATCGGCTTTGGTCTGTAACAAGCGGTCATATTCACTTCTCTCAGTTAGAAAATACTTGTGAGCACGGCGTACCACGCTGCTTTCGGATTAGTTTCCCTTAACAGACTCTCGCTCGGCTTCGTGAATCCGTCGAGAAGAGAGTCTGGCACAGAGACGTCGTCTTGCTGTTACCCACTGTCACCACTCCATTTTGTGTAGGCGTTCCCGTAAAGCACCAGCAGCCAATCAGCATCATTATCGAGATGCTACACAAACCTTTTTGCCTGATTTAACCTTTTAGTCTGACAGTTATGTCAATATAATCAAATTTTAAAGTTAATTCAAATTGTATCGTATCAACTGCTAAAAGCTAACTCTTATTTGGTGAATTAGTCAAATGCCCGGATGTCATCGTAATTAGCTAATTATGTATGCGCCCAGAATCTGGGTGCATACATAATTTCCGTCACAATGAAAACCCCACTGTACATCGGGACAAAGACGTGTACGACAAATGGTGGCACCACAGCATGGAGACTGGATAATCGAGGCTACTACGGGCTACACGGAATTAAATCGCTAACCCGGGCCTGCATGGGAGACGTACGCGCACAGAAGATTGAAGCGCGTTGAAGAAGTGCGGACTCCCAAATTTGTCTGCAGAGAGTGGACTCCCACCAATTTCCCATGAACATTAATACCTGCATATAGCCTGTTGATTGATGCAGTTTTTGACTAGTATTTTCAACATTTTCCCAGTATTTTTGCGATTCAAACTGACACATCACCGTCTTGGTTTTGTTGAGCCCATCAGTGCGACAAAGTGGGATTGAAGTACTTCGTATTTTAGACTAGTTGGCGATACTGTCCTGTGGCTAATTTATTGAAGTATTCGTAGTCACAGTTAGTGATTTTTTATTGCAACTGTCATCGAAATATAACTTGCAATTGTAAGTTTTCAGTACAAAAAAGTCAGCTGAAAAACCAACCTGAACCATATTTCACAAAAATAAACCATTTCTCTAGGATTTAAGTATATATATATATATATATACACATATATATATATATATATATATATATATATATATATATGTATATATATATATATGTATATATATATATATATATGTTATATATATATATTGACAAATTTACATAGGCACTAAAGGGTTAAGCAAAAATAAACAATTTCAGTATATATATATATATACACACACACACACACACACACACACACACACACACACACACACACACACACACACACACACACACACACACGCATACATACATATATTGACACATTTCATAGGCACTAAAGCAGATTCACTTAAACAGGGCATTTTTACACAACTTAGATAGTGAATGATTCTGTCCCAGCCAATACACTAGATTCTGTCCCAGCCAATACACTGGGATCTGTCACAGCCAATACACTGGATTCTGTCCCAGCCAATACACTGGATTCTGTCCCAGCCAATACACTGGATTCTGACCCAGCCAATACACTGGATTCTGTCCCAGCCAATACACTGGATTATGTCCCAGCCAATACACTGGATTCTGTCCCAGCCAATACACTGGATTATGTCCCAGCCAATACACTGGATTATGTCCCAGCCAATACACTGGATTCTGTCCCAGCCAATACACTGGATTCTGTCCCAGCCAATACACTGGATTCTGTCCCAGCCAATACACTGGATTCTGTCCCAGCCAATACACTGGATTCTGTCCCAGCCAATACACTGTATTCTGACCCAGCCAATACACTGGATTCTGTCCCAGCCAATACACTGGATTATGTCCCAGCCAATACACTGGATTCTGTCCCAGTCAATACACTGGATTATGTCCCAGCCAATACTTTGGATTATGTCCCAGCCAATACACTGGATGATGTCCCAGCCAATACACTGGATTATGTCACAGCCAATACACTGGATTCTCTCCCAGCCAATACACTGAATTCTGTCACAGCCAATACACTGGATTCTGTCCCAGCCAATACACTGGATTCTGTAAACGGCTAATTCTGTTATCCGTGATTCTGTTAACCAGAGTACTTTTTTCGTTCATTAATTGAGTAAACATCAGGTGAGTAATTTCACGTTCAGCTTGTTTTGGTTAATTAATAATAATTAATTACTTTTGAATAAATAATAATTAATAACTTTTGAAGAATGTTACCATGATCTGAACTAAATCCCATTAATTAATTTAAGGAGGTGGATTCCAACAGAGTGATCTTTTAGGGTTCTGATACTCATTTATACCCCTATATTTTGATTTGACGTTTTGGCCAAGCCAGTTTGTGTTGTCTTTATGTACTGCAGAAAACTTGGATTTAAATTCTCTAAACAAACATGGGGATTTGAACATCACCAAACCTCATTTGCAATGGGCTAAATGAAATGATGGAGTCTTGATTTCCCTTTAATAATGTTTTTACTCCCAAATATTACACATTAACAAACATTCACATAGTAGCATTTGTAATTTATATAAACGTGCACAATACAAAACTGTTCAAAACATTCATTTAAACTGTCAACAATTAATCTGTGTCACCTCACAAGAACACAACTATAGTTAGTGAAGATTAATTAATTAATTATTTAATTAATTAATATGTGTCATCCCACAAGAGCACAACTATAGTTAGTGAAGATTAATTCATTAATTAATCTGTATCACCCCACAAGAGCACAACTATAGTTGGTGAAGATTAATTAATTAATCTGTGTCAACCCACAAGAGCACAACTATAGTTAGTGAAGATTAATTAATTAATTAATCTGTATCACTCCACAAGAGCACAACTATAGTTAGTGAAGATTAATTAATTTATTAATCTGTGTCACCCCACAAGACCACAACTATAGTTAGTGAAGATTAATTAATTTATTTATTTATTAATCTGTGTCACCCCACAAGAGCACAACTATAGTTAGTGAAGATTAATTAATTTATTAATCTGTGTCACCCCACAAGACCACAACTATAGTTAGTGAAGATTAATTAATTAATTTATTCATTAATCTGTGTCACCCCACAAGAGCACAACTATAGTTAGTGAAGATTAATTAATTAATTAATCTGTGTCACCCCACCTATAGTTAGTGAAGCTGATCATTGGGTCAAGGCACGGTAACTGGCATGTCTCGTTTCACAGGGCTTATTCTTTTCAAATCTTAGTATTGTCTATAATCCACGGTGAAACAATAATAATCCTTAGGCATAATTACACATGCTTGAAATTAAACTGAATGTTGTTACATCATTAGTATTGCCAATATCAAGCAGCCTTCATACTAGTTCTAGTTGTTTCCAACACTCTGCATAGTTCTTTTAACTCACTAGTCTGTATGTTGTGGTTTACTACAACTGTGTGGTGTTTCGAGGTCTCATTCAACTAGCCAGCCTTTTTCAGAATATTATCACCAAGCCGACCTTTGTATGGTGACATTGCGGGTGGTCCCTGCCAGGGTGCATGTCATTCTCAGTGGTTATTTTACGTCCCCAATGAGATGGGGACCGACGTCAACGTGATCACCCGAGTCACGAGAGATACAGAGTCCCCAAAGCTGAGAGCCAGGTTTTTACACCCATACCTGGTCCGAACTCTGTCTTGTAACGCGGATGTGCTTTTAACCACTGCCCTGCGCCTCTAGCAATAAATTAGTAAAGATTTCATTATGCTCACAATTAAGTGACAAAGAAGAAAATTTACAAGCCTAGAATTTGAAGTAACAGTCACAATAAGAGATATATTATTGTACTTACACAACAGGTTAAAGCTAGGTTTCACGATTGCAATACATTCTTACATTTTCTACGTTACCAGTCCCGATGGGCAAACACAAATTCTTTTCTACATGTAGCACAAATGTACGGCTTCACACCACTATGCAGTGAGACCACTGACATATATTTTGTAAATATATGTCCATGGTGGGACGTTGCTGATAATAGAGTTATTAGACGGTAGCTGCTTGGTGAAATTGTGGTGTATCCGCTGCGTGATTTAAGACATCAAGCTACAATTGAAACGTTTTGTAGAATAATTCTAAAACAAATGACTTTATTATTAACGTACTTTAATGAAAAGGTGGGTGTAACTGTATGAATGTAATGTTCAGAATTTGAGGAAGTATTGAATCAGAACGTTAATCTGGGTCATCAGAAATTGGGACGAATGTGTGCTTAGGTCAGACAGGTTTTATTTATTTATTTTAGTAGTTCTGCGCATCGTACATGATCACAGCAGCTTTTGTTACAGCAACAAATTAGTAAACACTTCTTTGTAACTGTCCCGGAGGACTGGCAAAAATAATCCACAAATGTCACATTTGTAGGGTTTCTCATAAACGAAAACATGGCCCGTAACATTATTGTTTGGCAGATGAATGGTGAAATGATGGTTTATCCGCATCCTTAGACTACATCCCAGCTTAAACTTTGCTTAGACTATTTGATATCAGCTGCTAAAGTAATCGAAACACGTTTGTATAACAACACAAAAACGGGCGACTTTATTATTGAATTACCTTACTTGAAATGGTGGGTGTAATAAAACTATTTTAGCCGAATAATTTATGGGAATGTTATGTTCCAGGTTAGACGAAGTGTCTCCCTCTAGCAGCTTTGGATAAACTAAAACGTATGGGATCACGTTGCCCTTGACATGGGGGTCAACACACAATTTTGCACGCTACCTACAAACAACTACAGTGTATTAGCATTTAACGTAGACAACTTGAATCCCACAACCCCGATAATCACACCGCCAGAGAGATGAACATAATGTTATAATTAAGAAATTAGCATTTATGCACAATATGTTTGCCGGCATCAAATCTAGCCATCATGTCTGCCTGTTCGAGGATGCCATGTAGTTCGTGCACGATACAGTCCGACTCATTAATCAAACGACTCCGACGACATCGAGGTTACATAGCTAGTAAAATAGTCAAACGCTGTAACACAAATGGAACTCGCGAAACTTTAAGTTTCATTTGAAATTCACAAAATATATGACGATTGTAATCTGGTAATCACCAATGAAAATATATCAACCAGTGCCAACTTTAAATAGTAACACAGGCCTACATTTTTATGTGTATAATTTCATCGCATAACTGGCGCAATAATCACTTAGCGCAATGAAATATCAACATTAATTGTCCACATTAATAACCATTCCTTTGAATGATGCACTGTATTTTCAAATACATGTACCATATTGTTCATGAAAGTGCAACAAAACATGTGATTAAATAACAGTAAAAACGTCAACTGATGTGCATTTGTCAAAACATTTGTTGGCCTGCTGTGGATCCAACTCCCCACACTGAGCGGTGTGAGTTTACGATCTGTGCTAATGACAGACAAAAGTCCTTTTTTTTCTCTTTTTTTCCACGTTTGTGACTTACTCATAATAATATCAAATTGGGCATGCACGCAAACATATCTTTGCTTAATTTTTTTCAAATACTACACATCCGGAAAGTTATATAATTACCGATATACACTGGATTTAAGTATAATAATCGGAATAATGATCTAATTTAAGTATATTAGTTTGAATTAATGATGATTGTTTGATAGGTCAAACACCAATTAACCCGAAACTGAGAGTGGTAATGTTTACAACCATTGCCTTTAAGAGACAGTTCATGACTGGTTACATGCACATACCAATAAAACGCTACAGCAAACACGTCAATTCCCAGGAAATCGTGACACAGCAAAACAAAGGAAATCAATCCAACAGAAAATCACAATTCATACATTAAAAATCGTTTACATCATCAAAAAGGACGTAGTACGAAGCATCTGCGAAACAAATTCCTTTCCCAAAAAATATTTGTACTGAGAACACATATGTTCGGGTATTTTTGTTTTCAAGCATCAACCCGAAAAGTAACGTCATGTTGATCAATCCGCGTAACTTTATCGGCGTAATGTTATCGGCGTGCATAGTCCTCAAATCGTCATGATGACGTGCGTCCAACGTCACGTAGGAATAGTTCTCTATCGGACTGCGTCACTGTACACGAAGAATGGTGCACCTAAAACGGATTGCTAGTGTCACGACAAGCGCTATTTGGAACAATTTATTATGCATTAAATCAACTTTGCCAAAGACAGCAAGTTATAGTCTGCAGACATGTTTGGCGATGGTAAAATGAAATTAGGGTTATATTTCCTATCATAGACACGACATTACCTTGTCTAATCTTCCGCAATTTACACAAATCACGCAATATTGGCACATGCGTAGAGTTTTTTTTATTTAATAAGAAACAGTTTGCTCACAGCCTACTGTGAAACATTAGTTGACGTGGAATAAGTTCTATACTTTTACGACTCTGTGATCAACGGTGCGTTGATGTTCATTTATGTGTGAATGTGTCTGGATGCATTTGTGTGGATCGATGTTTGGAGCACGAGTTTGTGGAACAACAATTGACAAGTGGAGAATACTGTTCAATATGGTCTTTGAAGAAGGCATGTTCTAAAGCACGACATTGTATACTTATGACATTTCATTAAGCGAGTCGTTGTAGTTTTGTAAGTGCCAACTGGTGTTTTGTAATATCCACTGATGATCTAGCCATATAGCTGTTCGATAACACACCTGGTGACCTGGTGACCTGGTGACCATCTCACCTCAGCTACGATGAAACGACCAGTGCCTCGGCTCTGGACACGTTAAGGTTCAGGATAACTTCTGCTTACACAACCGTAACGTATTAAGGCAATTTTATTGCTAATAGATTTGAGCAAAATGAGACCATTCTGCATCAGTTATTACTGGCAAAATGTGCGCTCAGACGGATTATGTTTTAGTTATTGCGGCTGCTTATTGTGTAGCTCCGCGAACACGTACCTAGTCTTGCTTTTGTAATAATATCAGCAATCTCTCGAGAACTTCCACATCTGATGGGATGGAAATAAGCACTAAACTAACAGCCTAAGACTTTTTGGTATACCCACATAATATCATCAGAGGCAGCCACAGTTTAGGTTTCGTGAATGAAACGTGAAAAATGTCTACTGTATAGTATGAAAAAAACAGGATTTGTTATCGTCAACGTGCGTTCAACTGCAAAAATTGTGTTTGGGGCAACTTGTTACAATTGCATTGGGGCAAGATGTTACAACTGTAACAACGTTCAGGCGGCTCGCACCGATGTGTGTTGCTTGCTGACAATGACTGAAAGAACAATATTTATTTAACCACAAAGTGTGAACGCATTATTTCACTTGTGAAGCCTAGCGTATTCGTTCATAACTATTACTGTTAATGCTAGCAGCGTCAAACAAAATTAACAAGTATCTCAGAAGGGCGGGTTACATGAAAATGGTTGGATTTTCGAGAAGCCATTGGCTTCCTTGTCAACTTGCCATCCGGACCTTGGACAGCAATCTTGTTAAATCTTGTTAAATCTAATATGATGGAAATAAGCAATAACCAACTAAGTACGACCTATGCATTAAAGTAAAATAAAAAATATGTCTTACCAAATACAATAACTTCTGCATCTCCATAATTATTTGAAATCTGTATGTAGCTGCATCGGTACTGTCCGCCATCCTTAAGCTCTGGTGACGTGAAATCAACGAATAGTTTCCGGCTGGCTCAGTGTTCAGACTGTATCTTGACTCGTCTAATATCTCACCACCAGTAGCGAATTCGCTTGGATTCACACTATTTGTGATTGACTCTGTCCATTTGAGTCTGTTTCCAGCACAGATGAGAGTGACACTATGTCCAACCATTGCAGCAACATTGTGTGGTGTTTGTGTGAGTTGTCCACTTGTCACTGTGATGCATATGATATTACACTGCATAACTAATTATGACAACATGTTTTATTGTGATCACGTAAAAATTGTCAGTGTACTTTATTTCTACTTAAAATATATTAATAAAAAAAAAAATCTGCCTTTTTCTTTATATAGTCTTCTTTTTTGCAGTAGGTAGCTATATGGTCAGATGATGGTGGTGTAATATTTTCGATATTTTGGGCGCCCCCTTACCTAGATTATGCTTAAAGAAAAAAACGTTAAAAAAGTTAGATGTGACATAGATAATCTCAGCTGCTTGGGCACATTTCAAAGATACATTACACTCGCCAAATAGGGTGATCGATAGAGCACGATATGTAAGAGTGAACAGTTTAAATTTGATTCCACAGGTAACAGGAAGCTAGTGTAACTGTTTACGTTTTGTCATATGGTGCCTCGTCCACGCTGTCTATTGCTTATCCTTTCCCGGGTACTCTTAGATATGGAATGATATTGGGGCCAAAATTGCATGATACTAAATGCTACGTCCCAAATTGTATTGTGATACTTCCATTGTGCACGACATAATATGAAATCCAGGAATCATAATACGAAACTCAGAAACCATAATATGAAACTTGGAATAATATGAAACATAGCATAATATGAAACTTTGAGTGGTGTACCAAAAGGATCAGTATTAGGACATTTATTATTCTTAATATATATATATATATCAATAACTTGGACGATAATGATATAACAGGCAACGTACTGAAAATTGCGGATGACACAAAAGTGTTTAGAAAGGTTAACAATGATGATGATAAAAAACATTTACAAAACGATCTAGACAAATTAGTTCAATGCTCTGAGAAATGGCAGATGCTACTCAATTTTGCGAAATGTAAATGCTTACTTACAGGACTCGGGAACTTGGACGTAAAACATAAAATGGAAGATACTGTTCTAGGTACTACTGTAAAAGAAAAGGACTTAGGAGTAACAACAAGTGCTGATTTGTAAGTTTCAGTGCAGTGTGGTGTTGCAGCTTCAAAGAGTAATCAAATTATCTGGTTGATTAGGAGAAATATAACATACAAGAAAAAAAGCTTTATTTATACCTTTGTATAAAGCAAGAGCCTCATTTAGAATACTGTATACAAGCGTGGGTACCACATCATAAGAAGGGTATAGATACGCTGGACCGAATACAGTGGAAAGCAACTAAAATGATTCCAGAACTGAGAGACCTTAGTTATGAAGAACGCCTAAAAGAATGAGTTTTAACAACCCTAGAGACAAGGAGGTTAAGAGGAGATTGACGTTTTTAAGATATTGAATGGGTATGAAAAAATTATAAAAATATTTTTTCTCAATCAAGAAAGATAGTAGAACTAGAGGACATGAGGTAACATTAGTAAATGATCAGTGTATATTGGATATCAGGAAGTACTCGTTCTCACAGAGGACAGTAAAATAATGGAACAAATTATCTACATATTGTGTAACTGCTAGCAGCGTAAATATGTTTAAAAGCAAGGTTGACACATATTAGCTCAGGAGGGCGGGCTACACATAGATGAAAGTAGTTGGACTCTCGATAAGCCAATGGCTCCCTTGTCCACTTGCCATCTGGGCCTTTGCATTGGACGGCAATCGTGTTAAATATTGTTAAATAATATGAAACATGGCATAATACGAACTAAACTCGCCACCAGTAGCACCACCAACCATTTCACCACTGTCACAACTGACATTTGATGTGAAGATTGTGCACATCGTCATTTTACTTTGTAAACTCCTAATGTTTGCCAATAAATCTCTCAATTTCAATTGTATAATTTTTTGGCGGTTCGTGTTCAAACTCCCCCTCTGTCGAAGAATTTGAATACGAGCCGCAAACTCCCCGACAGTGGCGCCACTCAGCATATCACCATTGGCACAACTTGATTATCAATTCTAAATGGATTGCATTATGATACTTCCATTGTGCAAGACACCTAATATAAAATCCACAAACCATAATCATTTTTGTTTGAAGCTGTGTTACCTCAAGTTCACAGTTGCAGTGACGTAGCAAGTCGTAAACAACACTCGCGTTGCCCAGCCACTCCGCCCTGTCCATTTTTTATTTATAATCAAGTTGTGGCAGCGGTGATATGCTCAGTGGCGCCACCGTCGGTGAGTTTGCGGTTAGTAGTCAAATTCTCCGACACGAACCGCAAAAAAATTATGCAATTGAAATTGAGAGATTTATTAGCAAACTTAAGGAGTTTACCAAATGAAATGACGATACTATTATGGAGTATTAGGGTTTCTGGACTTCATCTGCACATCAAATGTAAGTTGTTGCAGTGGCAAGTTTCATATTATGCTATATTTCATATTATACCAAGTTTCATATTATGCGATGGTTCATATTATGTCATGTTTCATATTAGGGTTTCTGGGTTTCATATTAGGGTTTCTGGACTTCATATTATGTCGTGCACAATGGAAGTATCACAATACAATTTGGAACATTGCATATGGCATGATGTAATTTTCGCCCCAATATCATTCCATACATAAGGTGTATACAAAGCCCCATACACGGCAGCATAATCAGGCAAGTGAAGATGACGGCAAAGTCAAACCAAACAGGGGCACCACTTCTGGCATGATCATCAGGCAAGCAGTGGTAATGGCACATCTAGACTTGGCAAGGGCCACTACTTCAGCAAGAAGTGTAATGGTAGCAGCCACACATGCAATGGTTGTGGTGGCACAAAGCACAATACGAGGGAGAAGCAATGTCAAAAATGTAAAGTCTCTGATCACGACAATGAAGGAAATGGGCAACCCTTTCTGGGAAACCAGTGGAGATGTCCTAGTTCTTGACACGAGTGGTGGCAGAGGTAGCAGTTGTAGATTCCATCATCAGGATGAAGAAACTAGATGGAGTGGCTATCACCGTGTCCACATGAAGAGGCGAGCACTAGGATGCTGTTTCATGCTGCGGATGGTGTCAAGCAGGGAAGACAGACGATTATCATAATAACCGTTGATACTGACGTTGTCGTATTAGCTGTCAGCTTTGTTCACAGACTAGGCTGTAAAAGTCTTGTGGTAGCGATCGGCACAGGGAAATCATTCCGATACGTCGATACAACTGCTATTGCACACGTGCGTAGTGTTGACATGTGCAAGGCACTGCCTGTCTTCCATGCACTGACCGGGTATGAGACCACATCGTGTTTCGCTGGAAGAGGCAAACGCACGTCTTGGGCATCGTGGAATGCTTTCAGTAGTGCATGGCCTGCGCTGTGTGCTCTTGCAGACACTCCCTCGGCAGCTGTCCTGGGAGAAGTTCTACCAATCATCGAGAGGTATGTTTTGTACTATACCGAGGCAGTCCTGAGGACAGACAGGTCCTGTTAACGCAGCGCCAGACAGGTTCTGTTAACGCAGAAAGGAAGGGAGATCGAGAAGATTCCACCAACGCATGATTACCTCGTGCAACTCCTGGGCTACCAGGCTGACCACGTCTGGCGTCAGGCCCTGCTGAAAGTACCACACCTAGCCAGTCCAGCAGACTTCAGCTGGACTCGAAAGGGGGGCGTGCCTAAATAGGAGGTGCAGTGGATGACACTTCCACCTGAAGGTACAGCTTACCATGCGATCATCAAGTGTGGCTGCACAAAAGGCTGCAGAGGACATTGTCGGTGTTTAAAAGCCAACATGCGCGGCACAATGCTGTGAAAATGCGATGGATGTCAGCGGGACGTTTGAACTGTTTGGGAATCCTTGGTGTGGATTTAGGGGGGAAAACATCATTATAACGTAATTAAACTAATGTTTGAAGTGACTTTGCCCCTTTTAGAGAATATTTAAGTAACACCTTTAAAATCGTCGCACCTGATAACCTATATTTTGACATCAACTTCAAGGCTCTAGGATATGTAGATCTTAAGATATGGGGATAAGAGGCTTTGTCAGGCACCATCTTTCAAACTGGCGGATATATGAAAGTCAACGAAGGTCAAATGTAAAATATTTGAAATAATCGCATCTAAAAACCTATAATTTGACATAAACATCAGGGCAAAAGTATTTCTTTTTAATTCGCTACCCACCAATCTATGCTAAAACATAAACATTACGGCTCTACGTGACGTACTTGTTAAGATATCGTGACATTTGTTTTGACGACCGCCATCTTTAAAAATGGCGGATATGAATGTCGGAGAAGTTCAACAGTAAAATATTTGAAATGTTTGACCCCTAAAACCTATATTTAGACCTCACAATTATAGTTCTAGGTGACGCAGTTATTAAGATATAGGGAAATTGACTGCGGCAGCCACTTTTAAAACAAACAACATCTGGAATGCCTCCAATCTTTAAAATGGTTACCTTGGTAGGTAGAATAGATGAGCCAAGTGTCTTGTTTTTATCAAAAAGTGCACAATCTTTTCACATATCCACTGGACTAAGACATGTGTGCAATAATGCTGAACAATGTAACAACAGTGATGAAAATTTACACTGGCTCAGATGTCACTGCATATCATCAGTTCAAGGCAATCTAAACAAATTCAACAAGGTATTTGAACGTTGCAGTTGACTACTCAAAGTTTCCAAGTTTGCGGACCTATTCCAGCAAAATGATGCAACCAGTGGGGCGCGTAACTGTTGATGTGTATCGGCAGGAGATGTCATACCAGCTGCCATGTTTGGTAGTAAAGGGCACAGGTCCAAGTCTGCTTGGTGCATCGCATGGATAGTGTGGACTACGCCAACATGTGTCCAGAGCTGTTCAGTGAGGCTCTGGAAACACTGAAGGGTGGTTGGGGCAACACTGAAGGGTGGTTGAGGCAACACTGAAGGGTGGTTGAGGCAACACTGCACGTTGATGACAAAGCGATACATCGTTGTTTCCAACCACACATTGTTCCTCTAGCATTAAGGGGTAAAGTCGAAACTGAACTTGATAGGCTATACATTCAAGGAGTGATTAAACCAGCGGAACATTCGGACTGCTCCAATTGTGCCAGTGTTGAGTTGCTATTAGCTTAGTAAATAATTAATCTTTATAAAGCCATGGCATTTTAACTGTTTCACCATCATCATCTTTACCAATGGCAATAGACTACTTGTTTTGATTGGACAGTAAATGTACACCAATCATGTGTAACAATATTACTTGTTCTGACTGACAGTAAATGTACACCAATCATGCATACCAATATACTACTTGTTCTGACTGAATCTACTACTTGTTCCTACCGACAGCAAATGTAAACCAAGCGTCTCATTCTCTACCAAATACACTACTTGTACTGACAGTAAATGTACACCAATCATATGTATCAATACACTACTTGTTCTGACTGATAGTACTTGCACACCAACCATCTGTTCCAATACACTACTGGCACTAAATATACACCAATACATTACTTATTCTGACTGATAGTACATGTACACCTAACATATTCAATTCACCTTTCACTCATCCAGGGGTAGAAATCAGCACACTTTCCTGACAGACACCCCAGTATCCGAAAGATCTTGGCTGATAGATCAGACATGAGTACAACCTGTGTCACAGTTTATGGCTGTTTGGTGTGTGGCAGGTGCAGAAAAGTTTTTCTCACGAATGACAAACTTCTTCTCTTTCTCATAGGTGTCGGAGCTGCTTGAGTCACCCTCGGTTATGTCGCTGTTATCAAATAGCGTGCATCATCTGCACCAATGTCTTTATTCTCACTGAATCTGATGGAAGCTTCACATAGGAGTAGTCATGATCAACGTTCATTGGTGCAATAATGTCATCCGTGACTACAGCAGCATTCGCGAAGTGTCGCACTTGAAATATCGTTACTGGATCGATTTGCATTTCAGCATCAGTTGTATGTGGTGCCACAGCAGTAGTAGCAGTGATGGCACTAAAGGTGACATCCGTAATGTAAAGATTGACGACATCACCCGTAGCGCTGGATGCTTTAAAACTAGTACCTGTACTTGTACGAACCAATGGTGAATCTTTCATCTGAAAAGATTACACATACAGTGACTTGAAAATTTTACAAAATTCATCTTTTGCATAATAAAAATGAATCACAATGTGAGAAACTTTCTCTTGTATATATTATTTTTAGAATATAAGAGTGCCAGTGTCATATAGAATGTATAAAGTAATCAACCACAGGGAAAAGCATTTTCCCTATGGAGCCATGTTAATTCAACCAATGGGTCTTTCACTGATCTCTTAATGTTTTTAATGAATCTGTTTAGTCAGTTTGACGAATGCCACTGGTAACATAACCAAACGCATGTAACCAAAATTGTAGCATCCTAGCTCCAAAGTGCATTATATTATCTAATCAACATTGCACTGTTTTCAATGGGCCAGGGAGGTCAAAATTCTATAAGGGGTCCAAATTCCATAACAAAATATGGACCCATAGGTACACTTTCTATGGGGTTCCTTATTTTATATCTGACACTCGATTTAGATAACATAATGCATGAATATTGTTATTGGACCAAATGCAGATCTATGCTTGTGACATCTTTACCTTATAAATGCTGCACGCACACACACATACGTATATATATATATATATATATATATATATATGTAAATATATATATAATTATTAGGTATTATACTGAAAGCATCTGCTAGATAGTATGGTGCATGGACAAAAGCCCCTCCCGACAAAAGCCCCACAGACATAAGCTTGTTTCAATTCAATTATACTGTTCATGACTGTTGCTGTAGTACACAGAGACAAGATATTGTCATGAATATACTTCAGGCATGTGGTCAATTCCATTTCGGAATTGGAACTGACCCTCAATTCCAGTTCCGGAATTGACTTCAAAAAAATTTTTTTTTTTTTTTTTTTTCCAAATTTTTTTTTTTTGGAATTGGAATTGATTTTGTTGGAATTATTGACTTGATACTGTTAATATTTACCCTTATATTTACTTATATTACTTTTAAAATCATATTTGTCTGCTATTAGCATGTCATCCTGAATCTGGTAACAGCCAGGAAGTTGTCAACATTACAGCATAGACACTGTCTACTCTGGTATTGAAACATTGTGACCAAGAACAATATAATCAAGCATTTGCGTCAAAAAGAAATATTAAGTTACTGTAACAGACAGTAAAACCAAAATCAGACCATTCAGGCCTCATTTTCTTTCTCAGTGTACAAGGTTTATTTACAGAGATTGCCAATTAAGGGCACCTGCCTGCTCATTCCCTTTGTGTGAGAGAGGAAGCCTGCCCCACTTGAATGCAGCCCCTTGTTTATCCAAGCCTAATGTTCAGCCCACAAGTTTCCCATACTAAACATGTCACTGGTCACCTGTACAATGCTGTTACATGTGGCTGTAGGGTTTGCCCTTTGTAGTAATTAAAAATGTCCCCATGGAGAATATATGTTGGAGATTAGGATGTTGAAGACTCAAACTTTCCAGTAAATTTGATGAAATATCAATGATACCACAACTGATAGCGATATAAATCCGCCTCCTAGTATATTTGCTTCCCCCCCGGACATCTGCCCCTTTTTTCTATGATAGTTGACAAGTGAAAATCAGTTTGCAGTTTTATCATTATTACTACAATAACATAACATTCAATGACAAGTCAAAGTCACTTTAGCCTAATGCAATGGCCTATCCCCTGGAGTGTGTATGAGATGATCTTGTCACCAGTTGTCTTCCAGGTATCATTGATAGTCAGATCAGTGGTGGAAGATGGGTTCTTGGGGTGATGCTTCCACAAACAGTGGTGGACAGTAACGAGTCAGAGATCAGCTGGTTTGGAGTGCCCCTGGTATTAGCTGCCTTAGTTTTCAGGTCCTCACGGACCTTGGCAGCTTCTATCTGTGCCGTGTCACCATCATGGTTGCAGGCAGTCTTGTTGATCACATTCTGGATCTGGAGATCAGATCAGTGACCATAGCACCCTTGCATGATCAGGATCGACGCTGGCTTCACTCCCAATGAAGAGTAATCTTGTTGGTCCCCCTTCTTGGTGTAGGAATGACACTCAAAACATGACCTCCTCAAATGCTAGTAGTAATTTCCATGGTGAAGTTATAAGTGAATTCTGACAACTCTGGCTTGTGCATCCAGTTTTATAGGAAAATGGAGTCACTCCAACTCTCCATGGTAAATGCAATTCAAAAGAAACCGTGTTGAGATGGCTTCTTTCAAATATCCTCAATTGTCCTAACATGTCCAGGTCCTAATGTCACTGGCTTCTTCCACAATTGCAATAAAGATAATCCTTTGATTACAGGATCATCTCCATAAAGTAATTTACTTGGCTGATCTGGCACAAAGAACATTAATTGCAATTAGGGTAATATATATATTGAATTCATGTTCAGAAATTTAAAAAATAAGTTAAAAAAACATTTCTTAAAAAAACTTACAAATAATCCAGAAGCTATGGACAGGGGGCAAATGTCCAGATTTTGAATAAGGCAAGGGGCTAATGTCTGGGGGGCAAGTGACAAAGGGGCATATGTCCGGAAGGGGGGCAAATGACTGTTCAAAACTCAGATTAATGACCCAACTGTCCAGGGCTGTCCAAAATTTCTGGTTTTGTTAGCAAAAATCCAGGAGAGGTGTCGCAGCAGAAAGTACATATGAAATGGCTGGATGCCATTTTAAAGTTTTTGATATGGCAAACCTATATGTGTGTGTGTGTGTGTGTGTGTGTGTGTGTGTGTGTGTGTGTGTGTGTGTGTGTGTGTGTGTGTGTGTGTGTGTGTGTGTGTGTGTGTGTGTGTGTGTGTGTGTGTGTGTGTGTGTGTGTGTGTGTGTGTGTGTGTGTGTGTGTGTGTGTGTGTGTGTGTGTGTGTGTGTGTGTGTGTGTGTGTGTGTGTGTGTGTGTGTGTGTGTGTGTGTGTGTGTGTGTGCATTTAACAAACAATAATTTTTTAATCATATCTAATTAAATGTGATTGTGCACACGTGACAAATAAAACTGTGTTAAAACGAATTGGATTTGAATTTTTCTTTAGCCTACGATTTTAACAGTTAGAATTGATTTTTTGCAAGGCGGAATTAGAACTGATTTTTTGGAATTGACAAAACAGAATTGACCCTATGCCTGATATACTTCCTTCATATGTATAGCTTGTACTAATACTATTGTGGGTTGCCGACAGTTGCCCCCTCCCCCCACGATATTCATTACAGTGTTATCAGTCGACTTAGAATAAAATGTAATTAATACATCTCTATGAACTTCCGGTTATTACATGTGGGGTTTAATCTCATCAATAAAGCAAATTAATTTTATATAATTTTGCCTTATTGTCAAGTCACAGGAATTCAGACAGAAATTGTAAAGTGTCATTATAGAAAGCAGACATGTAATCTGACAGTGTTCAACTGGGTAGATGACGATGCCTTAGTTAGTTTCCTTTCCAGCTAGACATTGCATGGGTGAAATGCATTTTACTTAAATATTTAAATACTTTTAAAAAGTTTTTGTAACTGCATTTGCACTTAATCACAATGAAAGTATTTGTATATTTTAAATATTTCCATAAAGAATTTGAAATGTAAACAGCAACAGTAGGCTTCTGTTGCACTATAGTCTATACTGTCTTTTGGTCGTGTTTCTCCCATGCATCTAACCCCTCCCAGGCTTAGCCTTACGCTTGCTGCTTGCTCTCTATGCATTTAGAACACAGGAGTATGAAACTTATTATGACTGTCAATAAATAACATCAAATTATTTTCTTTAATAATTTTGCCTAGTACATACGCCATGACCCATGTTATAAGGTTGCAGTATATCCTGTAGCACTTACTGAGTTATTGTTATTGTTCTGAGTACGGCCACGTATTGACGGTACGTATGATCACGTCGAATATAAATCGGCGGATTGGAAAACACTCGTAATTATATCAAACTATTAACACTTACTCGCACTTTATTGTATTCATACATTTCGATTTACTGTGGGTCATATATATGCTGACGTTGAAGCACAGCTGTGCTTATTGGGGTGGAACTATATTGTAATCGTAGTGATAAGTCACAATGGTAACGGTAATCCAATTTACTAACCTGGTTTCGGCTCGTCGCTTCCTACGCATCGCTCTGCCCTCTGATATCTGACGTTTCCTTGTCGCAGAATAGTCTGTAGATGCATGGTCATATGCGAAAAAAAAAGATCTAAGATGGAACGGTGTCTTTGACCAAGAATGACATCTTGATGCTCACCGTCTGTCCATGCTCATCACATAGTCTTTCGTCTTGTAATCTGCATCGGAAAAGTGGTCACTCGCAGAGCCTGCGGCTGGCGGACACGGAAATTTCCGCATTTGCAACCACCTTTTCCGCTGCAAATTCTTCCTCGGAAGTCGATAAAAAGTTTTTTCCTTGCATTTGTAGTACTAGTTGATATATCCAGGAGCCATCCAGTGCACACCAGTTTTCTTTTTATTCGATTTTCCATGCGTTTCGGCCGTTTTTCCGAGAGGTTTTTACTGTGTGAACGCGGTGCCAGGAGCTCGTACTCAAACCACTCTGCCGCTGAGTCCCCCGCAGAGCAATATGGCGCCGCCCAGCGAAGATAATGGCAAAGTTAAAAAGGATATTACAAAATTACCGTGGCGTTGCGCCCATCATATAAGGGTGATATATACTGTAAATGGTATGTTATTATGTTTGGGCTATGGTTGTTCGAGTGCTTCACCCCCCCTTTAAAACCTATATTTAGACACCACAATTATAGTTCTAGTTGACGCAGTCATTAAGATATGGGGAAATAGAATGCGGCAGCCATTTTTAAAACGCAGCAACATCTGGAATGCCTCCAATCTTTAAAATGGTTCCCTTGGTATGTAGAATAGATGAGCCAAGTGTCTTGTTTTTATCAAAAAGTGAACAATCTTTTCACATATCCACCGGACTAATACATGGGTGCAATAATGCTGAACAATGTAACAACAGTGATGAAAAGTTACACTGGCTCAGAGGTCACTGCATATCATCAGTTCAACGCAATCTAAACAAATTCAACAAGGTGGTCGAACGTTGCAGTTGACTACTGAGAGTTTCCAAGTTTGCGGACCTATTCCAGCAAAATGATGCAACCAGTGGGGCGCGTAACTGTTGATGTGTATCGGCAGGAGAAGTCATACCAGCTGCCATGTTTGGTAGTAAAGGGTACAGGTCCAAGTCTGCTTGGTGCATCGCATGGATAGTGTGGACTACGCCAAAATGTTTCCAGAGCTGTTCAGTGAGGCTCTGGGAACACTGAAGGGTGTTTGAGGCAACACTGAAGGGTGTTTGAGGCAACACTGAAGGGTGGTTGAGGCAACACTGCACGTTGACGACAAAGCGATACATCGTTGTTTCCAACCACATCCTGTTCCTCCAGCATTAAGGGGTAAAGTCGAAACTGAACTTGATAGGCTATACATTCAAGGAGTGATTAAACCAGCGGAACATTCGGACTGGGCTGCTCTAATTGTGCCAGTGTTGAAAGCGAATGTGGAGGCATGCATTTGTGGCGATTACAAATTATCGTGAATGTGGCCGCACAAGTTGACAAGTGCCCACATTCAAAACATTGATGACCTGTATTCACGTCACGTCTTGGCACTGGGGGTCAGAGCAAGCAAACGCATTTGTGGAGTCGAATGTGTTGTTGCAATCTTCTCAAGTTTTTGTGCATTACAAACCAAAATTGCCATTGGTGATGAGCTAGGATGCATCACCATATGGCTGATATGGCATGTCCCAGGATTCAAAGATGGGCTCTTACGTTGTCAAACTATCAGTATAACCTACGATACACAATACGGTGCACAGAACTCAAATGTGGACGGTCTCAGCAGACTACCTCTAGCAACGAAGACACTCAAGGCAGGTCGGAAGAAAACTGTTGGTCCAGACCTGGAGACCAGGATGTATCGTTTCTTGTCACGTTACCGTGTAACCCCCCCAAAAAAAAAATAATAATAATAATAATAATAAACTACAACGGATCACACGCCCGCAGAAATGATGATGAGACGCCAACGATTCAGACGTGATCTGGTTTATCCTGCCTTGGACAATCGTGTGCTAGACAAATAAACTGCTGCGCGGGAGCTTCACGATGTTACGTTACACCCGCGTGAATCCTATGCGGATGACGCGGTCTGTGGTGAACTTCGCTGGTATTGTTGGACTGACTGAACCGACAGGTGGAGAAGTCGCCCCGACCGATGTCAATCAGTTTAGTGATGTGCGCACGCCGACAGAGGTTGCAGATAAAGCGGTCGCGGAGTCCACAGTACTTCGCAGATCTACTAGAATGCGCAAACCATTTGTGAAAATGAATATGTTATTCATGGACTGGTAATATGTAACAGTTCAGTTGAACACCGAACGTTTCCTCTAAAGAACTGTCTTGTGTTAGACAGTGCATATTATCAGTTTGAACTTTTAACATTGAAGGTATAGGTTGCTATGTATGGAATGAGCAATGCTTATATTCAGCAAAAATGTCTGAGCCGCTGTCGCTCGATAACATAGACGAATCGCAGAAACGTTTCAAGCGCAAATGGACGTAGGCCTAGTACGATATAGCAACCAAATCTCCTGAGACATGAGGTGCGTGTAGTGGCATCATAGTGAATTATATCGGTCACTGTATGGACCCGACTGAAACATTTCAATGGACGGAGAACAAGACACAAACAAAATAGACGACGTCCTCAAACAATTTGACGACAATTTGACGACAATTTGACGACAACTGCATTCCAAGGAGCAACGGAACCTACGAATCATACAAATTCTTTAGCAGATCTCAAAATGCAAGTGAGACCGTTGAGGCATACGTAACAGCACTGTAGTGTTTTGCGGGATAAAGACAACCGACAGACCTTTCGACCAAGCACATGTGATGTCGCTCATGTAAATCACACACACTCGGTTCTGAGTACACGGAGTCCAGAACAACGTAAACTAGTGATTACCATTATGGCACTATACCACATATCCCCTTTTTGAGATAAATAATGTCCACATCTTTTAAATAGGTTCGACAACTGCGTTAAGACAGTCATTGTCCTTTATTCCAGCAGATGCTAACAGAAACAAGGAAAAGTATATTTCTACACGTAGTCTCTCATCCATATTGGTTCGGACTGACAGCAGGCGTGACGGATGTGGCAGCTACCAACGGTGAGGTTTTGCTGGCTTTGCACGTTCCACCATCACATCTTCCGTGATGGTCGGTTCGCTTCCCGCATCGCTGACACCCGCGTTGACAGGAACGGGTGTCACCGCCTGTCCACCGAACGTCTCTTGAGTTGCTATTCAGCTTCTTCATATACGCTACGTTCCTCATCTTTCGTGGCTCCTCTCCTCCCTGAATAACCACAACATTGCCTTCACGGTCAACCACTTCATTCTGTCTCAAATGACGTGGTCAATTTGATTCTCTTGCTTTGCCTGAGGATCACTCAGTCGCCAACCTCAATGTCACTGACCTTAGCACTTCTCTTCTTGTCTGCATACTCTTTCTCATACCCCTTTGCTTCCCAGAGAAGTCGAAATGGCGTTGGAATGAACAGGTCTGCCAGGGGGTGACGTGTAAAGCGCATTCCCAATTACGTACTTTTACCTTTTCTTTTTCCTCGCTCAATCTGTGTGGTTGTCATGGCTGCAGGCACTGAGTCCATCACTCCTGAGTATGCATACTCTTCGACACCGACTCCAGACTCTATCTCACTCCCATCTATGGGTAGTCTACATCAACTGCTACGTTCTTCCATCCATCCAGTAATGTACTTGATCTTAAAACTGTATAGCTGTAGGCAGCAGCCATCGTTCCAACCTCGCGTTTGATAGTTTAGCCTATCTGTCATACACTTTATCAGGAGCTTGTGATATATGCGCATTGCAAACTCTTGCCGTGCAAGTAGAGATGAAATTTCTCACATGCCCACTTCCCGTCTAAGGCTTCTCTATCAAATTGAGAATACCTTGTCTCTGAGTCTCGCAGCTTCCTGCTGGCATACTGTAACATAATCGCTTATACTGCCCATATTCCTGCTTTTGTTGAAGAACAGCTCCCAAGCCAAAAGGCGAAGCATCGGTGACAATGAGCATGTCTGTATCTAGCCTGTAGTAGGCCATTATTGGTGCTACTACTTCTCCACCTCTTTGAACTGACATGCGCACTTCACAGCTGCCCATCACCTCCAGAGGACTACGAAAGGCGTATGCATAAACTCGGCTATTACAGCTTCTCAACTTCAAGCCTGGCATCTTGCGGAATGTGGCTTCTGGGAGTATGTTGCAGCTGATGCCAGAGTCTACAATCATGCTCACTTATTTCACCTTAATATTGATTGGCATCGCATGCGCACTGGGGTTCACCGTGAATACATGAAATATATCACTTTATTACACTCCAGTATCTCGTTTCGCAATGCTTATAGAGGTCAGACTACAGTGCAAAATTGCATTGGTGGCCATGTTAACGTTTGGTCTGATTATAAGAAAACGTGACCATCAAACACTCAGAAAATGTTTCACAGCAATTGCCATCATCTTATTGACATGCTGACCAAGATGTGTCAAAATCACATACATCCAGCTCTTGTTCAACGCCCCCTTCAATATTGAAAAATAGCCATGTATTCATGCGCCCACGTGGCCCACAGCAGAACAATTCATATTAATCCCTCCGCCTGATAAACTCCCAAAAAGCACTTTTACACAGCCAATAGCTTCTACAAACAAAACTGTGAATATGCCTGCTTAATTATGTCACATCATATGAATTGTTTAATTTCACATATCACAATTTACTACGCCCTAAATTCAAGATTTAACAAGTATTAACAAGATTGCCATCCCAAACAACAAGTTCCAGATGGCAAGTGGACAAATAAGCCATTGGCTTATCGAGAGTCCAACAATTTTCTCATCTATGTGTAGCCCACCCTTATCAAATATCTGTCAATTCTATTTTTAAACATATTCACACTACTGGCATTAACACAATCATTTGGCAGTTTGTTCCATTCATTTATCACCCTCTGTGAGAAAGAGTACTTTCTCATGTCCAACCTACACTGCTCCTTAAATAATGCTGCTTTGTGTCCTCTTGTTCTACTGCCTTCTTTAAGTTTGAAGAACCTATTCGTATCAACATCCTCATAACCGTTCACTATTTTAAATACTTTTGTTTGGTCTCCTCTTAGTCTCCTGGTCTCTAGTGTTGTCAAACCACATTGTAATAAGCTACTTTCGTAACTAAGGTCTCTCAATTCTGGAATAATTTTGGTTGCTCTTCGTTGTATTCTTTCTAGCTGTCTATGTCCTTTTTACGATACGGCCTCCATGCTTGAATACAATATTCCAAATGTGGTCTAACTATTGCTTTGTACAGGGGTACAATTAGCAGTTTCTCGTTATACATGATAGTTCTATTAATTACCCCTAGAATTTGATTTCCTTTTGAAGCAGCAATCCCACATTGCTCTGAAACTTTCATGTCAGCACTAAATGTTACTCCTAAGTCCTTTTCTTGTGTGGTTCTACCTAGTACAGCATCCCCCATTTTATATTCTTCGGCCATGTTTCCATGTCCTATGTGTATACATTTACACTTCCCAAAATTGAATAACATTTGCCATTTTTCTGACCATTTAACCAATTTATCTAGATCATTAACCCTAATGCAAACCGTAACCCTAATTTAAGTTGTTAATTGAATTAGGTCAACTAAGTGAACTTAATTTAATTAATTAATGTTATTAGTAAGGGCTATTAATTTGGTATTAATTGATATTTCAATTAAATATCACCCACTGGCACTGACACCCAGTGGAATTTCCAGCAGGCCTGCAGTCACTAGCCTGACACAGATCAGACATGTGTAAATTAGTACAAGTGTGAATGGATCAGTACTGGGGAAATTGTACACACTAAACAGTAGAAACTAGATAACACAATTTAAAAATACCAACTGGGGTGGGCAGTTGCCAATGGGCAGGTCATTTAGGCAGGCAAGATTTGGAGGGAAGACTATAGAATGTCCACTGCATGGTAGGGTCAAATGGTGATACCTTGATGGTTAATTACAGTGGATTCGGGCAAGGGTGGATCTGTTTTAGTACACGTAGGGACAAATAACGTAGAGAGGGAAGGTACAACTGCCATAGTTAGGAAATACAGGAATTTGATCAGAATACTAAAGCAGACGCGGGTTGAGCAGGTAATACTGTCAGGGATTCTATCAGTAATAGGAAGGAGGGGTCATAGATATCGAAATTGCCGGGGGATGGCAATTAACATGCTAGTCGAGAAGCTATGTAGGGAAGAGGAAGTTGGTTTTGTGGATTTGTGGGGAAGTTTTGTTGGAAGGGCTGATATGTACATGAAGGACGGGCTTCATCTAAGTGGAAAGGGGGCAGCAGTATTTGCGGATGGACGCACAGCAGCAGTAGACAGTGGCATGGGTAGCATAACTAATATATATTTGGTAGTAATTTAAACCAGAAGCGCAGGGGGTTACTTAGAAATGCCTCAAGCAGGCCAAGAGGCCAGAGAAACATTAATTAGAGACCACATGGTGGCATTTCCTGTGAAACATAAATTAATAAATATATCTCAATTTGGGTTCCTAAAAGCAAGGTCATGTCTAACCAATCTCTTATGTTTTTTTTGAAGAAATTACAAAGTGGGTAGATGACAGGTCACCAGTGGATGTTGTCTACTTAGATTTTCAGAAAACTTTCGATAAAGTGCCACATCAAAGATTGTTACTTAAACAAAAAGACCATGGTTTAGGTAACAAAATGCCTGAAAAAACATGTCTGAAGCAGGTTATGAATGCGTGTGTTGAAATGTTAGGAGTATAGTAAATAATAAAAACGAATTATGTTAAAGAATCTATTCAGGCTTATGAAATAAAATTAGAAAGGAAAGCAGATTACGATCAAGCTGTTTGGTGCAAAATATTTTCAGGAAATTCAAAATTAACTATTGGATTAGTTTACCGAAGTCCAAACATAAACGAAGAGGATAACACAAAAATATAAAATGCTATAAAGGAAGTTAATAAAGGGGAATGTATCATAATGGGAGATTCTAACCATGGACACATACAATGGAAATCTCAAGAGAGTACCTTAGTCAGCACGTGCTAGAACCAACCAGGGGAGAAATAGTTTTATTATCACAAAAAGAATTAGTGGACAATGTAAAAATACATGAACCATTGGGTAACAGTGACCACAATCAAATACATTTTGACATCAATGTAAAATCAGAAATAAAAAATAAAAAAAACGTATAGGAGAAACTTCCACAAAGGTAACTATAAAGATATGAGAAAATGCTTAGCTAGATTGGAATAACATGCTGATGAATAAGACCGGAATTGTATTGTAAAATATGAAATTGAGAGTATCATCGATAAATGTGTTCCCTTTAAAAAACAAGGAAAACGGTCCAGAAAGAAACACTTTTCAAAAGAACCTATTAGAAAAATATGCAAATTACAAAGAGGCACTTAACCTAGCTACAACTGAAATTAGAAAATCTAAAAGAATCTTTGAAGAAAAATTGGCAGGTAATATAAAAAATTACAGCAAGAATTTCTATGCTTATGTAAGGAGTAAACAGAAAGTTCGAGATAAGGTCGGACCACTGGAAAACAACAGGGGAAATATAATTTCAGACGGGTTTCAAATGGCAGAGGTCCTGAATGAGTATTTCAGCTCACGTTTTACCACAGAAGATATCAGCTCACCAGTTCCATTTTTAAATTTGAGAGCAATAAATCAGAACATTTAGGGCAATTATTTGTAACTCCTGAAATGATAGCACAGAAAATTAAGAAGATGAAAGATAATAAATCACCTGGAGTTGATGGGATACCACCAAAACTACTTAAGGAAATTGTTAAGCAAATTAGTACGCCACTTGCAAAATTGTCACTAGAAAAAGGAATAATTCCTTCAGAATGGGAAGAAGCAACTATTACGCCGCTATTTAAGAAGGGATCGAGGACCAAGCCACCAGAGAATTACAGACCAGTGAGTTTAACATCGGTTGTATGTAAATTACTCGAAACATTAATTAGAGACCACATGGTGGCATTTCCTGTGAAACATAAATTAATAAATATATCTCAACTTGGGTTCTTAAAAGCAAGGTCATGTCTAACCAAACTCTTATGTTTTTTTAAAGAAATTATAAAGTGGGTAGATGACGGGTCACCAGTGGATGTTGTCTACTTAGATTTTCAAAAAACTTTCAATAAAGTAATCAACTGGGTAGAAAAGTGGCTTACACACAGAATACAGAGAGTAATAGTAGATGATGAGATTTCAAACTGGAAATCTGTTTTGAGTGGGTTACCACAGTCATCAGTATTAGGCCCTATACTGTTTTTAATATATATAAATGATTTGGAAGATGACAAATCTAGCAAAGTACTCAAATTTGCAGATGACACAAAAGTATTCAGAAAGGTTACTAGTGATACAGATAAACAAAGAGGATGATCAAGATAAATTAGTTAGATGGTCAGAAAAATGGAAAATTTTATTCAATTTGGTAAGTGTAAATGTATACACATAGGACATGGAAACAAGGACGAAGAATATAAAATGGGGGATGCTGTACTAGGTAGAACGACACAAGAAAAGGACTTAGGAATAACATTTAGTGCTGACATGAAAGTGTCAGAGCAATGTGGGATTGCTGGTTCGAAAGGAAATCAAATGCTAGGTCTAATTAAGAGAACTATCATGTATAAGGAGAAACAGCTAATTGTACTCCTGTGCAAAGCAATAGTTAGACCACATTTGGAATATTGTATTCAAGCATGGAGGCCATATTGTAAAAAGGACATAGACAAGCTAGAAAGATTATAACGTAGAGCAACTAAAATGATTCCAGAATTTAGAGACCTTAGTTATGAAATACGCTTATTATAATGTGGTTTTACAACACTAGAGACCAGGAGACTAAGAGGAGACCAAATAGAAGTGTTTGAAATAGTGAACGGTTATGAGGATGTTGACAGGAATGTGTTCTTCAAACTTAAAGAAGGCAGTAGATCCAGAGGCGCAAAGCAGCATTAGTTAAGGAGCAGTGTAGGTTGGACATGAGAAAGTACTCTTTCTCACAGAGGGTGGTAAATGAATGAGACAAACTACTAAATGATTGTGATATTTGATAAGGGCGGGCTACACATACATGAGAAAATTGTTGGATTCTCGATAAGCCAATGGCTTCCTTGTCCACTTGCCATTTGTAACTTGTTGTTTTGGATGGCAATCTTGTTAAATCTTGTTAAATCTTAATCATGGCGTGATTGCCTCTGCAAATATGTCTAAAGTAAACATTTGGGGCCAGGTATTTCGAAGTGAACTTATAGGGCCATTAGATCTATGGAAAAGGCTACATTTATACCAAAACTATGCATCTGTAACATCTGTATTCTGTATGTACATACTTACGGTTACTTACGGATCCCGTGGGCGTCATGTGTCGCATAGGGCATGTACAAGATTCCGCAATACCGCCCTGTCAGCCGCCCTCTGTGCCGCCTCTGCCCATGATTTCCACCCAAACGCATCTCTCTCTTTTTCCACCATTCGCCGCCACGTCTCTTTTGGTCTTCCGATCGATCTCTTTCCCACAGGTGTCCAATTCATTACTATACGGCAGTCACTTGTATTGTCAAACCGAAGGATATGGCCAAATGCTCCATCGTCTAGCCTTGATGATGTCTGTTATCCTGTTTATTTCTACCTCTTCATACAGTTTTTCATTTGAAATTGTTCTTGGCTAGAATATACGTAGAATTGCAAACATCTATTGTGAAATGTATTGAGCCTTTGTCTATCATTGTGGTTTACCTTCCAGCATTCTGCTACGTATAATAGAACCTTGCTCTTCTAGATTCTGAGTTTCGTTTTCCTTCTGTATTGGCTTGATATCCACACTTTCCACAATTTATAATCGGCTGCTCTCGCTTTCTTTAGTCGTGCACTTATATCTGCTGTTGAACCTTTGTCTGCATTCGTAACTGAGCCTAGATAAGTGAAACTATCAATAGTTTCTACATTGTCTATACCTATTACAATTTGTTGGTTATCACCAGTCTTGATCTTCTTCACTTTCGTTTTGGCTGTGTTTATGCGTAATACAGTTCTCTTTGCGTGCACTAGCTCGTTTGTCTTCTGCTGTAAGTTTCATTTTGATGTTGATAACAGAGATAAATTGTTTGCAAAATCTAGGTCCTCCATCGTACCCCATTGAATTCCTCTTTTCCTTTTAGTTGTTTTCCGCATAACTCAGTCTATCACCAATACAAAAAAAAATCCTGACATCACACATCCATGCCTCACTCCCGACATTACAGGAAACCATTTTGACAATTTGCCTTCATGCTCAGCTGCACATCTGAAGTTTTTGTAAGACATTTTCACAAGACTTATAATTTTGGATGGAATTCCATAGTATTTCATAATTCTCATAAACTCTCTCTATGTGAATACTACCAAAAGCTTTCCTAAAATCCACATCGTTGATGAAGAGTGGACTAATCCATTCGAGGCACTGGTCGATAACGTTCCTTAATATGAAAAGTTGCTGCATACATCCTTTCCCCTTCTGAACCCTGCTTGTTCTTTTCTCAGTTTGTTATCGAGAGAATCTCTTATCCTGACTATAATCACCCTACCCAGCACCTTGCTGGGAATTGACAACAAAGTAACACCTCTCCAGTTGTTACAGTTCTCCAGGTCACCTTTTTTATGTAATTTAATGATGACTCCTTTCTGCCATTCTTCAGGTATTTCTTCATTTTTCCATATTAATTTGAACACACGTCAGATACCCGTAGTTAATCAACGGGTCAATGAGGCATATATCCTCTACGGTCGCTCAGTCGCGGTACTTCGACGTTCATTCCGCTATTCTTCGTTAGTACGACTCATGACATTGAAGAGCGTACACGACGCTTTCTACGAATACGCAACAAGGCGTGCGACTGAGTTGGACTCCCTCCTTCCAACCATCCCTCCATCCCTCCCTCCATCCCTCCCTCCCTCCATCCCTCCCTCCCTCCCTCCATCCATCCCTCCATCCCCCCTCCCTCCCAACAGTGCATGCCAACACAACACAAGGGAGTAATTAGTTTGAATTGTTTAATTGAACAAGTAACCTCTGAAGCTGTTAAATCAGAGACCAGTACTCTTGGTCTTTTCATGTTGTATCAATAACAGCTCAGCCATTGACCAGTTGACCATTGACCTACAAAGCACTTTTTCATCAAAGAGCTCATTGTAAAAGTAGATTCATAGTTCAGACAATGATTTCGTAATCTGCTGAGGATACTGTTTACTACGGAGCACTTATTCCAATGGCATGTTAAGAACTTTTGAAAGTGAATCTAAAAATAATAATTATTCAAAGAATTACGCATTCATTTGATTGCGTATTTGATTGTGCAATTGACAAATCAAATGTTTGCTGTTGCGATTCACGGTGTGCTGATTGTAACTCGTGACACAGAGAAATAACGAAACTGATGGAGATTACAGTGGGCGTCGTGGCGATCATAGGCGTTGTTTGCCTCTGTCAAACTCATGCAGGTAAAACCCACTTTCGTTTTTAGGCCCTACTGTCTCGGGCATAGCCGGAACAATGATTCATATCGTCAGTATAATGAAACCATATTTTGAAGTCATTCACATCACATGCTAACGTATACTCGATACCATAATAGTGTTTCTTTATTGACCATATCACCCATATTAAGTCATTATACTTTTAGACCACCAATTGCTGTGCGATATGACGCAATTTCTGTAAAAGTTATATTTATTAATAAGCAACAACATTATTTATTGCAGTAGTATTGAGTAGGAACAGTACAATACGGCTTAGGGGTACAAAAAGATATGTTCTCAAGGGGGGACATTGGTTAAGACTGGTAGGATTCTTGTTTTACAGAATACCGAACGATGATTTTGAAGAATGAGTTTACTGACAACTATTTCAACACCCTCCCTCCCTCCCTCCCTCCCTCCATCCCTCCCTCCCTCCCTCTCTCCCTCCCTCCCTCCCTCCCTCCCTCCCTCCCTCCCTACCTCCCTACCTCCCTTTCTCCCATAATCTTCGCGCCTGGCAGTAGTTAACCTCGATAATCCAGGCTTCGCGCCAAGGTTTGTCGCACACAAAATCACCTGGATGCAATGTGTACTTTTTATTATGACGAAAATTATGATTCTAGTCGCATATATAATTAGCCTAGATTAAGTAGGCTTAACCCGGGTATTTGGCTTACTCATATAAAGTAAGAGTGACATTTTATCAGTTTGTACGATGCAATTCGAATTAACTTTAAACTGTTATCATATTGACACAACTGTCGGACTGAAAAGTTAAATCAGACCAAAAAAACTTTAGAGTAGCATCTCGATAATGACGTTGATTGGCTGCTGGCACTTTTAACAATACTTAACAAGATAGCTATCCCAAGCAACACGTTCCAGTTGGCAACTGGATAAGGAAGCCATTGGTTTATCGAGAGTCCAACAATTTTATCATATATTTGAGCCCACCCTTATCAGATATATGTCAATCCTATTTTTAAACATATTCACACTACTAGCATTAACGCAATCATTTGGAAGTTTGTTCCATTCATTTATCACCTTCTGTGAGAAAGAGTACTTTCTCATGTCCAATCTACACTGTTCCTTAATTAATGCTGCTTTGTGTCCTCTGGTTTTACTGCCTTCTTTAAGTTTGAAGAACATATTTCTATCAACATCCTCATAACCGTTCACTATTTCAAACACTTCTATTTGGTCTCCTCTTCGTTGGATTCTTTCTAGCTTGTCTATGTCCTTCTTACGATACAGCCTCCATGCTTGTATACAATATTCCAAATGTGGTCTAACTATTGATTTGTACAGGGGCACAATTAGCTGTTTCTCCTTGTTCGTGATAGTTCTCCTTATTAGCCCTAGAATTTGATTTCCTTTCTAAGCAGCAATCCCACATTGCTCTGACACTTTCATGTCAGCACTAAATGTTACTCCTAAATCCTTTTCTTGTGTGGTTCTACCTAGTACAGCATTCCGCAATTTATATTCTTCGTCCATGTTTCCATGTCCTATGTATATACATTTACACTTCCCAAAATTTTATAACATTTGCAATTTTTCTGACCATTTAACTAATTTATCTAGATCATCCTGTAAACTTTGTTTAACTGTATCATTAGTAACCTTTCTGAATGCTTTTGAGTAATCTGCAAATTTGAGTACTATTCTAGATGTGTCATCTTCCAAATCATATATATATATATATATATATATATATATATATATATTAGAAACAGTATAGAGCCTAATACTGACCCCTGTGGTACCCCCCTCAAAACAGATTTCCAGTTTCAATTCTCAAGATTTACTCTCTGTCTTCTGTGTGTAAACCATTTTTCTATCCAGTTGATTACATCATTACCTATACCATGGGCTTTTAGTTTAAGTAATAATCTTTGATGTGGCACTTTATCGAAAGCTTTCTAGAAATCTAAATAGACAACATCCACTGGTGACCCGTCATCTACCCACTTTGTAATTTCTTCCAAAAAACATAAGAGATTGGTTAGACATGTCCTTGCTTTTAGGAACCAGTGTTGAGATGTATTTATTAATTTATGTTTTACAAGGAATTCCACCATGTGGTCTCTAATTAATGTTTCGAGTAATTTACATATAACTGGTGTTAACCTCACTGGTCTGTGATTTTCTGGTTTTTTCCTCGATCCTTTCTTAATAATAAGCGGCGACAGCGGCAACCTCTCTATGAAAGCGCACGTGCCAACTTTACAAATCCATAGTTCAACATTTGCTGTTGCAATTCACGGTGAGCTGATTGTAACTCGTGACACAGAGAAATAACGAAACTGATGGAGACTACAGCGGGCGTCGTGGCGATCATAGTCGCTGTTTGCCTCTCTCAAACTCATGCAGGTAAAACCCACTTTCGTTTTTCGGCCCTACTGTCTTGGGCTCGGGGCATAGCCGGAACAATGGGGGACATTAGGTAACCCTGGTAGGATCCATCTTTTACAGAATGCCGAACGACGATGGTGCAGAATGAGCTTACTGACGACTGTTTCAACTCCCTCCCTCACCCCCTCCCTCACCCTCCCACCCTCGCTCCCTCCCTCTTTTAAATTCTTTTAAATTTCATTATGTTAACAATGTTAACAATGTCCCTTCATAGTTGCCCATGCACATGACATGCAATATCATCAGTATAATTTTTAATTACAAAAACAATAATCTTTGTTCACCAAACGACAGATAATTTAGCCCATGCATTTTTTTAATTTAATTATATTAACAATGACATGAAATGAGATGTCCTCTTGTAGTTGCGCATGCGCATAACATCAAATATTTCATTAAATAAAATATGAAATATTACGTTAGAAGTGACTGTATGTGGTCTACAAATGTTGCCTTTAATGAGAAAACTGTGGAGAATGTTTTAATTTTTTCTAGAATTTCTTATTTTGAAACATTTGTGAAGCTTACTTTCTACATTTTTTCTCTTAATTTTTTACGTTGCGTATTTGTATGCCCAATACACACAAACACCTCCGTCGCTGTTCTGATGGCACCGAGGCGTGACTAAAGCGTAAATCGCACACGCGCCATGTTTATCAAGCAAACGGTTCCGCTGTTTTGATGTGTAAAACTGATTAAAAGTGGCCTAAAACATAATATTTTTAAAGAATATATGAACATATAGGTAAAGGCCCGCAGCAATTTTTCAAGCCCGGCCCGGCCCAGGCCCGCAAACTAGAATTTAGGCCCAGGCCCGACCCAGACCATGAATGTTTGGCCCAGGCCTGGCCCGCAAGTTTCAGGCCCATACCCGGCCCATACCCGCGGGCCAAAGACGGGTAAGCCTGCGGCCCGCAAGCCCACGGCCGGCTAAGTTTAGAGAAGATAAAACTATAATCTTATAAGAAATACGAAACACAAATAAACTGTAAAACAGACTTATTGTTTTATTAAATAAAAAAATAATATATGAACATTGTATAATGTTTACTACTGAAATACTAATGTTAGTCGTTGTTTAGTAGTGTCTAGCTAGTAGCTAGTAATAGTTAGTACTGTATATCACCCACTGGCACTGACACAAAGTGGCATTTCCAGCAGGCCTGCAGTCACTAGCATGAGACAGATCAGGTTGAGACATGTGTGAACTAGTACAAGTGTGAATGAATCAGTACTGGGGAAATTGTAGATACTAAATAGTAGTCACTAGTTCACACAATTGAAAAATACCAATTACCAACTGGGGTGGGTACTGGGTACTGGCACTACTGGGCAGTGGCCAGTTGGCTGGTCATTCGGGCCGGCAATGTTTGGAGGGAAGACCTAGACAATAGAATGTCCACTGGTTTGGTCAAAGGGTGATTAAGTTCATGGTTAATCACAGCTTGATTCCCTCTATAAATATGTCTAAAGTAAATATTTGGGGCTGGCTGCTTCCAGCCAGGTGAACTTAAGTGGCCTGGTATGGGGTCATTAGATCTATGCAAAAGGGTACGTTCATGCCAAAAATATGGGGTTTACAGAGTCTAGACATCACGGATTAAGGGATAGGAAGTTAAGTTTGAGCTGAAGAAGGATGATGGGAAAAATGCATTAACTGTGATGAAGCCAGTGAAACAAGTGCCACTACTCCAGTCACAGTGTCTTGGAAAGCCAGTACATGTTTAAAGAATTACAATACAAAGATATGGGCATGCAACTATGCATATATTTTAGGTGAAATGTCTCTATTAACAGAATGGACATTATTAAAATGATAACATAGGAAGTCCCATTGTTGAAAAGAGGTTAAACTGCATTCCAATGTATAAAGCACTAGTGTCATTTATAATTCCATGCAAGGTCTCAATTTGCAACTATATAATACTAAAGAAATACTTTTAAGCATTCATTAACCGGAATTACAATTTATAATAAGTTTTTATTAATAATAAAATTAATAATCTGGGTTTTGTATAAATATTTTTATTATGTCCAGGCCCAGCCCAAGCCATGCCCGGCCCGCTCACACTAGGCCCAGGCCCGGACCAAGCCCGAATACGCAACAAGGCGTGCGACTGAGGACTCCCTCCCTCCATCCATCCCTCCCCCCTCCCTCCCAACAGTGCGACTGAGTTGGACTCCCTCCCTCCATCCCTCCCTCCCCCCTCCCTCCCAACAGTGCGACTGAGTTGGACTCCCTCCCTCCATCCATCCCTCCCCCCTCCCTCCCAACAGTGCGACTGAGTTGGACTCCCTCCCTCCATCCATCCCTCCCCCCTCCCTCCCAACAGTGCGACTGAGTTGGACTCCCTCCCTCCATCCATCCCTCCATCCCTCCATCCCTCCCTCCCTCTCTCCCTCCCTCCCTCCCTCCCTCCCTCCCTCCATCCCTCCCTCCATCCCTCCATCCCTCCCTCCCTCCATCCCTCCCTCCCTCCCTCCATCCCTCCCTCCATCCCTCCATCCCTCCCTCCATCCCTCCCTCCATCCCTCCATCCCTCCATCCCTCCCTCCCTCCATCCCTCCCTCCCTCCCTCCCTCCCTCCATCCCTCCCTCCATCCACCCATCCCTCCCTCCCTCCCTCCCTCCCTCCATCCATCCATCCCTCCATCCCCCCCTCCCTCCCAACAGTGCATGCCAACACAACACAAGGGAGTAATTAGTTTGAATTGTTTAATTGAACAAGTAACCTCTGAAGCTGTTCAATCAGAGACCAGTACTCTTGGTCTTTTCATGTTGTATCAATAACAGCTCAGCCATTGACCAGTTGACCATTGACCTACAAAGCACTTTTTCATCAAAGAGCTCATTGTAAAAGTAGATTCATAGTTCAGACAGTGATTTCGTAATCTGCTGAGGATACTCTTTACTACGGAGCACTTATTCCAATGGCATGTTGTGAACGTGTGAAAGTGAATCTAAAAATAATAATTATTCAAAGAATTACGCATTCATTTGATTGCGTATTTGATTGTGCATTTGACAAATCAAATGTTTGTAGGTCGCATTAAAATGTAAATGCAAATGTTTAAGGTAGGCCCCTACGCATTCAAATGCAATTTCACGGAGGTATTTGAATGCGCATTCAAATGTTCAACATTCAAATGCGCACTCAAATGCATGTGCATTTGTTAACAAACCTGACTGGCACACAGTGCGTGTGGAAACCACGTGCGAAATACACATTACGTCTCTGATACTAATGTCTCCGTGATTATAATATACACTTCTTCAAATGCTTTCATTCGAAACATAACATCGTTTGTTTTATATCATATTATGATCTCCTGTGCCAAATACTTAACATGTAACTATTTACTTGCAAAACCAGAGAGAACTGTCATGTCCCTTCGCGCCTGGCAGCAGTTAACCTCGATTATCTAGGCTGCTTGCTGTGGCGATACCGTTTGTCGCACACATCATCGCCTGGATGCAATGTGTACTTTTTATTGTGACGAAAATTATGTATGTACCCAGATTCTGGTCGTATATATAATTAGCCTAGATTAAGTAGGTTTCATCCTGGTATTTGGCTCACTCATATAAAGTAAGAGTGAACTTTTATTAGTTTGTACGAGGCAATACGAATTAACTTTAACATTTTATTAAATTGACACAACTGTCAGACAGAAAAGTTAAATCAGACAAAAAAAATTAGAGTAGCATCTCGATAATGACGTTGATTGGCTGCTGGCACTTCACGGGAACGCCTACACAGACTGGAGGGGTGACAAACGGTGGCGCCACAGCGCGGAGCTTGGATAACCGAGGCTAAGGTTAACCCGTCACTTTACGTCATAGGGTAGTAGTTTAGCTATCATTCACAAGGGGCGCGGTTTAATGGAAAGTAGGTGGCAATACACGGTGGCGCCACATCACGGAGCCTGGATAATTGAAGATACGGATAAGCGGCGACTGCGGCAAGCTCTCTATGAAAGCACACGTGCCAACTTTACGAATCTATAGTTCAACATTTGCTGTTGCGATTCACGGTGTGTTGATTGTAACTCGTGACACAGAGAAATAACGAAACTGATGGAGATTACAGTGGGCGTCGTGGCGATCATAGGCGTTGTTTGCCTCTCTCAAACTCATGCAGGTAAAACTCACTTTCGTTTTTAGGCCCTACTGTCTCGGGCATACCCGGAACAATGATTCATATCGTCAGTATAATGAAACCATATTTTGAAGTCATTCACATCACATGCTAACGTGTACTCGACACCATAATAGTGTTTCTTTATTGACCATATCACCCATATTAAGTCATTATACGTTTAGACCACCAATTGCTGTGCGATATGACGCAATGTCTGTAAAAGTTATATTTATTAATAAGCAACAACATTATTTATTGCAGTAGTTTTGAGTAGGAACAGTACAATACGGCTTAGGGGTACAAAAAGATATGTTCTCAAGGGGGGACATTGGTTAAGACTGGTAGGATCCTTGTTTTACAGAATACCGAACGATGATTTTGAAGAATGAGTTTACTGACGACTATTTCAACACCCTCCCTCCCTCCCTCCCTCCCTCCCTCCCTCCCTCCCTCCCTCCCTCCCTCCCCCTCCCTCCCTCCCTCCCTCCCTCCTTCCCTCCCTCCCTCCCTCCCTCCCTCCCTCCCTCCCTCCCTCCTTCCCTCCCTCCCTCCCTCCATCCCTCCATCCATCCCTCCATCCATCCCTCCCTCCCTCCCTCCCTCCCTCCCTCCCTCCCTCCATCCCTCCCTCCCTCCATCCCTCCCTCCCTCCCTCCCTCCCTCCATCCCTCCCTCCCTCCCTCCATCCATCCCTCCATCCCTCCCTCCCTCCCTCCATCCCTCCATCCCTCCCTCCCTCCCTCCCTCCCTCCCTCCCTCCATCCATCCATCCCTCCCTCCCCCCTCCCTCCATCCATCCCTCCCTCCATCCCTCCCTCCATCCCTCCCTCCCTCCCTCCCTCCATCCCTCCCTCCCTCCATCCATCCCTCCCTCCCCCCTCCCTCCCTCCATCCATCCATCCCTCCATCCCTCCATCCCTCCATCCCTCCATCCCTCCCTCCCTCCATCCCTCCCTCCCTCCCTCCATCCCTCCATCCATCCATCCCTCCCTCCCTCCCTCCATCCATCCATCCCCCCATCCCCCCCTCCCTCCCAACAGTGCATGCCAACACAACACAAGGGAGTAATTAGTTTGAATTATTTAATTGAACAAGTAACCTCTGAAGCTGTTAAATCAGAGACCAGTGCTCTTGGTCTTTTCATGTTGTATCAATAACAGCTCAGCCATTGACCAGTTGACCATTGACCTACAAAGCACTTTTTCATCAAAGAGCTCATTGTAAAAGTAGATTCATAGTTCAGACAATGATTTCGTAATCTGCTGAGGATACTGTTTACTACGGAGCACTTATTCCAATGGCATGTTGTGAACTTGTGAAAGTGAATCTAAAAATAATAATTCAAAGAATTACGCATTCATTTGATTGCGTATTTGATTGTGCAATTGACAAATCAAATGTTTGTAGGTCGCATTAAAATGTAAATGCAAATGTTTAAGGTAGGCCCCTACGCATTCAAATGCAATTTCACGGAGGTATTTGAATGCGCATTCAAATGTTCAACATTTAATGCGCACTCAAATGCATGTGCATTTGTTAACAAACCTGACTGGCACACAGTGCGTGTGGAAACCACGTGCGAAATACACATTACGTCTCTGATACTAATGTCTCCGTGATTATAATATACACTTCTTCAAATGCTTTCATTGGAAACATAACATCGTTTGTTTTATATCATATTATGATCTCCTGTGCAAAATACTTAACATGTAACCATTTACTTGCAAAACCAGAGAGAACTGTCATGTCCCTTCGCGCCTGGCAGCAGTTAACCTCGATTATCTAGGCTGCGTGCTGTGGCGATACCGTTTGTCGCACACATCATCGCCAGGATGCAATGTGTACTTTTTATTGTGACGAAAATTATGCATGCACCCAGATTCTGGTCGCATGTATAATTAGCCTAGATTAAGTAGGCTTCATCCTGGTATTTGGCTCACTCATATAAAGTAAGAGTGAACTTTTATCAGTTTGTACGAGGCAATACGAATTAACTTTAACATTTTATTATATTGACACAACTGTCAGACAGAAAAGTTAAATCAGACCAAAAAAATTAGAGTAGCATTTCGATAATGACGTTGATTGGCTGCTGGCACTTCACGGGAACGCCTACACAGACTGGAGGGGTGACAAACGGTGGCGCCACAGCGCGGAGCTTGGATAACCGAGGCTAAGGTTAACCCGTTACTTTACGTCACAGGGTAGTAGTTTAGCTATCATTCACAAGGGGCGCGGTTTAATGGAAAGTAGGTGGCAATACACGGTGGCGCCACATCACGGAGCCTGGATAATTGAAGATACGGATAAGCGGCGACAGCGGCAAGCTCTCTATGAAAGCGCACGTGCCAACTTTACGAATCTATAGTTCAACATTTGCTGTTGCGATTCACGGTGTGCTGATTGTAACTCGTGACACAGAGAAATAACGAAACTGATGGAGATTACAGTGGGCGTCGTGGCGATCATAGGCGTTGTTTGCCTCTGTCAAACTCATGCAGGTAAAACCCACTTTCGTTTTTAGGCCCTACTGTCTCGGGCATAGCCGGAACAATGATTCATATCGTCAGTATAATGAAACCATATTTTGAAGTCATTCACATCACATGCTAACGTGTACTTGACACCATAATAGTGTTTCTTTATTGACCATATCACCCATATTAAGTCATTATACTTTTAGACCACCAATTGCTGGGCGATATGACGCAATGTCTGTAAAAGTTATATTTATTAATAAGCAACAACATTATTTATTGCAGTAGTTTTGAGTAGGAACAGTACAATACGGCTTAGGGGTACAAAAGATATGTTCTCAAGGGGGGACACTGGTTAAGACTGGTAAGATCCTTGTTTTACAGAATACCGAACGATGATTTTGAAGAATGAGTTTACGGACGACTATTTCAACACCCTCCCTCCCTCCCTCCCATAATCTTCGCGCCTGGCAGTAGTTAACCTCGATAATCCAGGCTTCGCGCCAAGGTTTGTCGCACACATCATCGCCTGGATGCAATGTGTACTTTTTATTATGACGAAAATTATGATTCTGGTCGCATATATAATTAGCCTAGATTAAGTAGGCTTAACCCGGGTATTTGGCTTACTCATATAAAGTAAGAGTGACATTTTATCAGTTTGTACGATGCAATTCGAATTAACTTTAAACTGTTATCATATTGACACAACTGTCGGACTGAAAAGTTAAATCAGACCAAAAAAACTTTAGAGTAGCATCTCGATAATGACGTTGATTGGCTGCTGGCACTTTTAACAATACTTAACAAGATAGCTATCCCAAGCAACACGTTCCAGTTGGCCACTGGATAAGGAAGCCATTGGTTTATCGAGAGTCCAACAATTTTATCATATATTTGAGCCCACCCTTATCAGATATATGTCAATCCTATTTTTAAACATATTCACACTACTAGCATTAACGCAATCATTTGGAAGTTTGTTCCATTCATTTATCACCTTCTGTGAGAAAGAGTACTTTCTCATGTCCAACCTACACTGTTCCTTAATTAATGCTGCTTTGTGTCCTCTGGTTTTACTGCCTTCTTTAAGTTTGAAGAACATATTTCTATCAACATCCTCGTAACCGTTCACTATTTCAAACACTTCTATTTGGTCTCCTCTTCGTTGGATTCTTTCTAGCTTGTCTATGTCCTTCTTACGATACAGCCTCCATGCTTGTATACAATATTCCAAATGTGGTCTAACTATTGATTTGTACAGGGGCACAATTAGCTGTTTCTCCTTGTTCGTGATAGTTCTCCTTATCAGCCGTAGAATTTGATTTCCTTTCTAAGCAGCAATCCCACATTGCTCTGACACTTTCATGTCAGCACTAAATGTTACTCCTAAATCCTTTTCTTGTGTGGTTCTACCTAGTGCAGCATCCCGCAATTTATATTCTTCGTCCATGTTTCCATGTCCTATGTATATACATTTACACTTCCCAAAATTTTATAACATTTGCAATTTTTCTGACCATTTAACTAATTTATCTAGATCATCCTGTAAACTTTGTTTAACTGTATCATTAGTAACCTTTCTGAATGCTTTTGTGTCATCTGCAAATTTGAGTACTATTCTAGATGTGTCATCTTCCAAATCATATATATATATATATATATATATATATATATATATATATATATATATATATATATATATATATATATATATATATATATATATATATATATATATATATATATATATATATATATATATATATATATATATTAGAAACAGTATAGAGCCTAATACTGACCCCTGTGGTACCCCACTCAAAACAGATTTCCAGTTTCAATTCTCAAGATTTACTCTCTGTCTTCTGTGTGTAAACCATTTTTCTATCCAGTTGATTACATCATTACCTATACCATGGGCTTTTAGTTTAAGTAATAATCTTTGATGTGGCACTTTATCGAAAGCTTTCTAGAAATTTAAATAGACAACATCCACTGGTGACCCGTCATCTACCCACTTTGTAATTTCTTCAAAAAAAAAAGAGATTGGTTAGACATGTCCTTGCTTTTAGGAACCAGTGTTGAGATGTATTTATTAATTTATGTTTTACAAGGAATTCCACCATGTGGTCTCTAATTAATGTTTCGAGTAATTTACATATAACTGGTGTTAACCTCACTGGTCTGTGATTTTCTGGTTTTTTCCTCGATCCTTTCTTAATAATAAGCGGCGACAGCGGCAACCTCTCTATGAAAGCGCACGTGCCAACTTTACAAATCCATAGTTCAACATTTGCTGTTGCGATTCACGGTGAGCTGATTGTAACTCGTGACACAGAGAAATAACGAAACTGATGGAGACTACAGCAGGCGTCGTGGCGATCATAGTCGCTGTTTGCCTCTCTCAAACTCATGCAGGTAAAACCCACTTTCGTTTTTCGGCCCTACTGTCTCGGGCTCGGGGCATAGCCGGAACAATGGGGGACATTAGGTAACCCTGGTAGGATCCATCTTTTACAGAATGCCGAACGACGATGGTGCAGAATGAGCTTACTGACGACTGTTTCAACTCCCTCCCTCACCCCCCTCCCTCACCCTCCCTCCCTCGCTCCCTCGCTCCCTCCCTCTTTTAAATTCTTTTAAATTTCATTATGTTAACAATGTTAACAATGTCCCTTCATAGTTGCCCATGCACATGACATGCAATATCATCAGTATAATTTTTAATTACAAAAACAATAATCTTTGTTCACCAAACGACAGATAACTTAGCCCATGCATTTTTTTAAATTTAATTATATTAACAATGACATGAAATGAGATGTCCTCTTGTAGTTGCGCATGCGCATAACATAAAATATTTCATTAAATAAAATATGAAATATTACGTTAGAAGTGACTGTATGTGGTCTACAAATGTTGCCTTTAATGTGAAAACTGTGGAGAATGTTTTAATTTTTTCTAGAATTTCTTATTTTGAAACATTTGTGAAGCTTACTTTCTAAATTTTTTCTCTTCATTTTTTACGTTGCGTATTTGTATGCCCAATACACACAAACACCTCCGTCGCTGTTCTGATGGCACCGAGGCGTGACTAATGCGTATATCGCACACGCGCCATGTTTATCAAGCAAACGGTTCCGCTTTTTTGATGTGTAAAACTGATTAAAAGTGGCCTAAAACATAATATTTTTAAAGAATATATGAACATATAGGTAAAGGCCCGCAGCAATTTTTCAAGCCCGGCCCGGCCCAGGCCCGCAAACTAGAATTTAGGCCCAGGCCCGACCCAGACCGTGAATGTTTGTCCCAGGCCTGGCCGCAAGTTTCCGGCCCATACCCGGCCCATACCCGCGGGCCAAAGACGGGTAAGCCTGCGGCCCGCAAGCCCGCGGCCGGCTAAGTTTAGAGAAGATAAAACTATAATCTTATAAGAAATACGAAACACAAATAAACTGTAAAACAGACTTATTGTTTTAATAAATAAAAAAATAATATATGAACATTGTATAATGTTTACTACTGAAATACTAATGTCAGTCGTTGTTTAGTAGTGTCTAGCTTGTAGCTAGTACTAGTTAGTACTATATATCACCCACTGGCACTGACACAAAGTGGCATTTCCAGCAGGCCTGCAGTCACTAGCATGAGACAGATCAGGTTGAGACATGTGTGAACTAGTACAAGTGTGAATGAATCAGTACTGGGGAAATTGTAGATACTAAATAGTAGTCACTAGTTCACACAATTGAAAAATACCAATTACCAACTGGGGTGGGTACTGGGTACTGGCACTACTGGGCAGTGGCCAGTTGGCTGGTCATTCGGGCCGGCAATGTTTGGAGGGAAGACCTAGACAATAGAATGTCCACTGGTTTGGTCAAAGGGTGATTAAGTTCATGGTTAATCACAGCTTGATTCCCTCTATAAATATGTCTAAAGTAAATATTTGGGGCTGGCTGCTTCCAGCCAGGTGAACTTAAGTGGCCTGGTATGGGGTCATTAGATCTATGCAAAAGAGTACATTCATGCCAAAAATATGGGGTTTACAGAGTCTAGACATCACGGATTAAGGGATAGGAAGTTAAGTTTGAGCTGAAGAAGGATGATGGGAAAAATGCATTAACTGTGATGAAGCCAGTGAAACAAGTGCCACTACTCCAGTCACAGTGTCTTGGAAAGCCAGTACATGTTTAAAGAATTACAATACAAAGATATGGGCATGCAACTATGCATATATTTTAGGTGAAATGTCTCTATTAACAGAATGGACATTATTAAAATGATACCATAGGAAGTCCCATTGTTGAAAAGAGGTTAAACTGCATTCCAATGTATAAAGCACTAGTGTCATTAGGAAAGTGGATAAAATTGTAAATAGAGGAGATGACATAACAGTATGCCTACCAGGGGCAAAAGTAGAGGATATAGCAGAGAAGGCAGGACAGGTCATGGGTGGTGGCACGGGAGGTGCTGTTCTCGTGCATGTGGGAACGAACAATGCAGATAAGGAGGGAACGTCAGCCATCATTGGTAAGTACAGGAGGTTGATCAAGACACTTAAAGAGGCAAGAGTTGGGCAGATCGTATTGTCGGGGATATTACCAACAATGGGAGGCAGGGGTGAGGAATATAGGAACTGTAGAAGGATGGCGATCAACACACAGGTACAGAAGGTATGTATGGAGGAGGGAGTAGGCTTCGTAGACATGTGGTTAAACTTTGTGGGAAGAGGTGACTTTTTCATGAGAGATGGACTTCATCTGACAGGGAAGGGCGCTGCAGTTCTTGCGTGTGAGTTTGTCAGAGTTGTCGACGAGGGCACAGGTACCATAGATTATTTAAACTAGATGCGCAGGGGGAACTGACAGAGAAAACTCAAAGGAGTACTACTACAAATACACATCCAAAGAAATGTTCACCAATAATTTCAGACAATGAACTTAAATGTGTATGCTTAAATGCCAGGAGCATAGTAAATAAAAAAAGTGAGTTAGACATTATGGTAGCAGATATTGATCCTCATGTAATAGGCATCACAGAATCATGGGCAAATGAAGATATAATAGATGCTGAGTTAGCACTGACAGGCTATGTAATGTTTAGGAAGGATAGACGAGAAAGAAGGGGAGGTGGAGTAATTTTGTATATTAAAGAATCTATCCAAGCATATGAAATTACACTGAAAAGTGAAGCAGATAGTGTGGAAGCAATTTGGTGTAACATAGTTACCAGGAACTCAACATTAACAATAGGAGTAGTTTATCGTAGTCCTAACATAGGACAAGAGGAAGATGTAAAATTACAAAAGGCGATAAGGGAGGTGAGCAAGGGAGAATGTGTTATAATGGGTGATTTTAACCATGGCCATATACAATGGGAATCATTAGAGAGTGCTGGAGGTGACGACCATCAGTTTCTACTTCTAACACAGGATTGTTTCCTTACTCAACATGTCTTGGAACCAACCAGAGGTGGGAATGTGTTAGATTTAATTTTGTCTTCTCAAAATGAATTAGTTGACAATGTTAAAGTACACGAACCTTTGGGTTCAAGTGACCATAACCAAATCCATTTTAATATAAAAGTAAAAACAGGGAATACATATAAAAAAACAATGGAGGAGGAACTTCAACAAAGGCAGATATAAAGTGATGAGAACATATCTAGCAAATATAGATTGGAATAATTTGCTGAAGAACAAGACAGCAACAGAATGCTGGACTTGTTTAAAATATGAGATTGAGGGCATTATTGAGAAATTTATTCCATTAAGAAAACAAGGGAAAAGATCCAGGAAAAAACACCTGTCAAAAGAAGCTATTAGAAAAATTGCTCACAAACAGATGCTGTGGAAGGTCTATAAACACACTGGAAATGTAGAAGACTACACCAACTACAAAGAGGCACTTAACCTAGCTACTACTGAAATTAGAAAATCTAAAAGAACCTTTGAACAAAAATTGGCAGGTAATATTAAAAATGACAGCAAGAGTTTCTATGCTTATGTAAGGAGTAAACAGAAAGTTCGAGATAAGGTCGGACCACTGGAAAGCAACAGTGAAAACATAATTTCAGATGGGTTCCAAATGGCAGAGGTCCTGAATGAGTATTTCAGCTCAGTTTTTACCACAGAAGATATCAGCTCACTTCCAGTTCCATTGACTAAATTTGAGGGCAATACATCAGAATATTTAGGGCAGTTATTTGTAACTCCTGAAATGATAGCAAAGAAAATTAAGAAGATGAAAGATAATAAATCACCTGGAGTTGATGGGATACCACCAAAACTGCTAAAGGAAATTGTTGATCAAATTAGTACACCACTTGCAAACTTATTTAACTTGTCACTAGAAGAAGGAATAGTTCCTTCAGAATGGAAAGAAGCAAACATTACGCCGTTGTTTAAGAAGGGATCGAGGAAGAAGCCAGAAAATTACAGACCAGTGAGTTTAACATCAGTTGTATGTAAATTACTTGAAACATTAATTAGAGACCACATGGTGGAATTCCTCATAAAACATAAATTAATAAATACATCTCAACATGGATTCCTAAAAGCAAGGTCATGTCTAACCAATCTCTTATGTTTTTTAGAAGAAATTACAAAGTGGGTAGATGACGGGTCACCAGTGGATGTTGTCTACTTAGATTTTCAGAAAGCTTTCGATAAAGTGCCACATCAAAGATTGTTACTTAAACTAAAAGCCCATGGTATAGGCAATGATGTAATCAACTGGATAGAAAAGTGGCTTACACACAGAAGACAGAGAGTAATAGTAGATGGTAAGATTTCAAACTGGAAATCTGTTTTGAGTGGGGTACCACAGGGATCAGTGTTAGGCCCTATACTGTTTTTAATATATATAAATGATTTGGAGGATGACATATCTAGCAAAGTACTCAAATTTGCAGATGACACAAAAGTATTCAGAAGGGTTACTAATGATACAGATAAACAAAGTTTACAGGATGATCTAGACAAATTAGCTAAATGGTCAGAAAAATGGCAAATGTTATTCAATTTTGGGAAGTGTAAATGTATACACATAGGACATGGAAATATGGACGAGGAATATAAAATGGGGGATGCTGTACTAGGTAGAACCACACAAGAAAAGGATTTAGGAGTAACATTTAATGCTGACATGAAAGTTTCAGAGCAATGTGGGATTGCTGCTTCGAAAGGAAATCAAATTCTAGGCCTAATTAGGAGAACTATCACGTATAAGGAGAAACATCTAATTGTACCCCTGTTCAAAGCAATAGTTAGACCACATTTGGAATATTGTATTCAAGCATGGAGGCCATATCGTAAAAAAGACATAGATAAGCTAGAAAGAATACAACGAAGAGCAACTAAGATGATTCCAGAATTAAGAGACCTTAGTTACGAAAGTCGCTTATTACAATGTGGTTTGACAACACTAGAGACCAGGAGACTAAGAGGAGACCAAATAGAAGTGTTTAAAATAGTGAACGGTTATGAGGATGTTGATAGGAATATGTTCTTCAAACTTAAAGAAGGCAGTAGAACCAGAGGACACAAAGCAGCATTAGTTAAGGAGCAGTGTAGGTTGGACATGAGAAAGTACTCATTCTCACAGAGGGTGATAAATGAATGGAACAAACTGCCAAACGATTGTGTTAATGCTAGTAGTGTGAATATGTTTAAAAATAGAATTGACAGATATCTGATAAGGGCGGGCTACACATAGATGAGAAAATTGTTGGACTCTCGATAAGCCAATGGCTTCCTTGTCCACTTGCCATCTGGAACTTGTTGTTCGAGATGGCAATCTTGTTAAATCTTGTTAAATCTTGTTAAATCTTGTTAAATAATTCCATGCAAGGTCTCAATTTGCAACTATATAATACTAAAGAAATACCTTTAAGCATTCATTAACCGGAATTACAATTTATAATAAGTTTTTATTAATAATAAAATTAATAATCTGGGTTTTGTATGAATATTTTTATTATGTCCAGGCCCAGCCCAAGCCCTGCCCGGCCCGCTCACACTAGGCCCAGGCCCGGACCAAGCCCGATGTGTTTAAATTTTTGTCAGCCCAGGTCCGGCCCGGGCCCGCAATATGTAGGCCCAGGCCCGGCCGGGCCCGCGGAATTATGTAGAGGCCCGGCCCGGCCCGCGGGCCGGGCCGCGCTTGGACCCAAAGCCCGGCCCGTGCAGTGCACTAGTGTCCTCTCAACGGAGGGTCGGGTGAAGGCAGGTACTACTGTACTTGGGTTATTCGTCACCTAAAAGCGTAAGCCAGCGTGGTTCCCTTTGATCACCCACCATACGCCATGTGGTGCATGCCACAATGACACATTTAATCAATTCAGTATCCATTGAAACCTATTTCTTCTGGGATACCCGGAAGAAACTTGAAGAATATTGACCTAAACTTTGTTATGCTGTAAGTCAACTCTGCTCTGAATTAGAAGTAGCTTACTGAACTAGGTGGCTTTTACACAATAAGAGAAGCCATTTAATCTTCTACTATGTGGGAACAGCAAGACAAGCCTGATTACCTGAACTAAGAAGCCATAAGTGACACGTTAAATCCACTTATTAAGAAATGTATTCTATTTCTACCAGCACTGAAATTTACTACAACCCAAGTGACAATCTTAGTATGTAAATAGCCCATATTTGCCTGAAATAAGAAGAAGTCGTATTTATTATGTGGGATGGAGCTACACTATTACAAACCATGTTTTTATGTCAATATCACTAGCTTAAAATGATTTATAAGGATTTTTTAGATACTTACATTTTCTTCCGGAATAAACTGGAAGAAACTGTTTATTCCGGGACGAAAGAAACTGGAAAACACCATGGAAAAAACTGCCCTTCGGAAGAAACTGCAAACACTGCAAATTTGTGTCAACATTTCATATTTCACTTATACAGTAGATACATGTTCGATGTTCAAGTTTATCATTTATAAGTGTCACGAATACCATCAATGGGTATCACCAGTGGAAGGGTTTTTAGAAAAACTCAGGTTAGAAGGTGTATTAGAAACAGTGGCTTGGCTTGAAAGTCAGCAATGCGGAATGGAGTCACAAACCCAACGAGAACGCATTTCAGTTTTGACAGCAGCAATGCCAGAACAGGTTAACATCCTTTAAAAAAATAAAGTTGTTAATAAAGTACTCTTAGACAAATACCTGGGATGGTGCTCTCAAGATGCCAGTTTTAGTTGAATATAAAAACAAGGACATGTATGCAAAATAAATTATATATTCAATTAAAGTTATGCGTTTTGAAATTTTCTGAACTTCACAAAGAGTGGTCTTTACAGTGATACTAAACTTGACGGATCTTTAATTAAGCTAGAGTCCAAATGTTTGCATTTGTAAACTTTTTAAAGAGTGACCTTTACAATGATATTACACTACTGTATAAGTGAAGGTACAAGTACACTGCGTGTACTTGTACCTTCATACGACCCTCTCACAAGAGAAGTGGCTCACAAACTACTTTACCGAAGCTTTTAAAATAAACCACCCCATAATCTATGGCTATGTCTATGACAGGTATGGGTACTTTCGTAGAAATGCAGTTGCCTTAGGTTTACATTATGTATGCGTGCATGTTTGTGCTGACGCCACAACACTACTTATTCCTTGTACTTGCTACTTGGTAATAAAACATATCTTATCTTAATCTTATCTTATCTTATCTTAGAATCCAGGCCCACCTCAATTTAGCTGTTATTAACATGCAATATGTATAGCAAACATGCAATATGCATACTGAACTATGCTTATGGGAACATGTAATTACCTTTTTTGAAAGTCAAATTTGCATATTTAACATTACACTCGCCAAACAGTCGCGCCACTCACTTCTGCCACAACTTGATTATAAATTCAAAATAGATAGTTGCAGCAAGGTATAGAAGACTGGTTGGCAGCGCATGCCAAATATTTTTTCGGTAATTTCTTATGACTAGCAGACGAATAAAATAAAGTAACAAATTTAATAAATGTGAATTGTATTTGCAAAACAGTTACAACGGTTGAAAGTAACATTGTGTTTGAAGCCGTTGTTTCGTGCGCACTGCCCTGGCATGGGCAAAACGATGATCTGTGGCAAGGAATCGTTTGTCATAATTGCATTTTATATCGAATAAGCATATATTAATAAGTACTGTGCAAGTACATCACTAATCCAATCCGACCCAGCCGTGGCCACCAGGAAGAATCGGCGGGGTGGGGCCTGTTTAGCCATTTTGGCTAAAGCCGCCCTTTTTAGCCTAATACAAATTGCTTTAGCAAAATTTTTTTAATGTGCATCAAGACACCTGACAACAACAAATATTCATGTATTTTGCAGGCTTCTCAACGAAAATGATAGTGGCCCAATTGGCTAAAAATGCATTAACTTTTGATTAGCCAAATCCAATCCCATGTGGCCTATGGTACAAATGGCCACTGGTAGCGCTAGCCTAGCTTATACAATTCAATGCCAGACGTTGCTTATCAAGGTAACTGGGGCGGCTATTATACGTTTGTCTTGAATTGAGTAGCTTCAGTAGAAGTTTTTAACATAAATTGGTTGGTTATATCTTGATCGCTTTACCATATTTTTATGTTGATTTAGGTACGTTTAATCCAAAAAGTGATATAGGCAAACTGTGGGAGGGGTCCTTCACCCGTTAAATTACAAAAACAATCACGCCGAATTTGCCCACAAAATAGACAAACACCATTCTAATTATTAGTGTAACAATTTTATGGTGATTTTGGTATTCTGAAACAAAAAAAATTATGTTGGATGGGTCCTTCACCCCTAACAACTTACCCAATACATTTTGTCATTTAGGGCGTCAAGGACCTTTCCCACAGTTTATTAAATTCACTTTTTTGATTCAGCAACCCAAATCACCCTCAAACTGTTTGTTGGCATACTGGACCCTTTTTAAGAGATATATATTTGGACTTCGGCACCAATCTATCTATACAAATTGGAATTTCCGTTTGAAAAGTAAAATTCTGTTTCAAAACATTGATTCATTACAAACCATCGATTCCATGAATTCCATCCGTTTTCCATGATCGCAAAAAATCAGTGCCCCTAAAATTGTATAATAGCTGATATAAGGTGATATATTCAATCTATAAAGTACAATTTGAAGTACAATATTTGTGTTGTTCATAACATTGTGAAATGTCATGATGAAACCTCCCACTTTGAATACCACATGTTTGGTTGGGGGGAGCTACTTGTGTCCCTTTTTGTCGCATTCTGAATCCAACTTGACCCACTAAGAAATTATTTAATGGTTTGTACAATGATTTCACAATCGCAACACTAAATGACACGTTGTATATCAATGGATACTAGAAAGTTTTGATTTTCCACTAAATGGTTCTAAAACGAGGAGAGTGAAAAAACTTTAGGAGCTTTAAGTTGAGTTTACGAAGATAATATTATTTTTTTATTATATATTCATTCACTGAATCTAACCTAGGTTCATAAAGTGCATGTGTTTGTTGAAACATTGAACATTTTTAACGGTACCATGTGTGTGTGTGTGTGTGTGTGTGTGTGTGTGTGTGTGTGTGTGTGTGTGTGTGTGTGTGTGTGTGTGTGTGTGTGTGTGTGTGTGTGTGTGTGTGTGTGTGTGTGTGTGTGTGTGTGTGTGTGTGTGTGTGTGTGTGTGTGTGTGTGTGTGTGTGTGTGTGTGCGTACACACACACACACATATATATATATATATATATATATATATATATATATATATATATATATATATATATATATATATATATATATATATATATATATATATATATATATATATATATATATATATATATATATTTATATATATATGTATATATATATATATGTAGTATATAGGAGTTTTTCAATCCTTAAAAATGTGGGGCAGATTTGCATCATTCTGATTGGTCGAAATTTGAAATGGAGCGTTCTGATTGGTCGTGCGCTTATTGCCGCTAGGGGGCGCCACAAGAAATCCCCTATTATCGCTCAAATTTGGGCACTTTCTGATTGGCCGAGAACAGTTTCACCACCGCTACGAGTTAATTGCGTCGACGGATCTGATTGGTCGAGAGCAGTTTCACTACCAGAGGGCGCAACGTGTCATCCCCTATTATCGCCACTGAGGCACTGTTTTGCGGTAATATTGTCGCCAGGGGCGCTACGGGTCAAGTGTGTCGACGGTTCTGATTGGTCGAGAGCAGTCAGGTGACTTATGACGTCACAGTTCCTCATTTGCATATCACGTGACTTCTCTTTGGAGACCGCCATGTTGTGTTGCTGCCATGTTGTTTTGCGATGATTTTGAACCGGTTTCATGTAGTTTTTTTCTTCTTTTCTGGAACGTTCGAACGACGTCATGGAATTTTCCACGCTCACGAAAAGAAACACTATACCGCATTTTCACCCTGCTAGCAGACTGAAACCTAGCGGTCGAATGTTCGTGCATGCAGCGGGAAAAACGTAGCCGTGCATGTAAGCTATACGACGCATATCGCATCATTGCATTATATCGAGAACTTTTCGACGTATGTCGTTTCGCGAAGGTCAAGGTAAAAAAAAAAGCACCGCCGTTTTCTGGAACATTCGAACGAAGTCATGGAATTTTCCATAAACACCGAGAGGTCAAAAGGTCAAGGTCAACAATGCATAAACACCACTGCACCTGTGAGTTGTGTGTGTGTGTGTGTGTGTGTGTGTGCGTGCGTGCGTGCGTGCGTGCGTGCGTGCGTGCGTGCGTGCGTGCGTGCGTGCGTGCGTGCGTGCGTGCGTGTGTGTCTTACGCCAGCAGCATGTACTTATTTTGTATTGTTCTGCATGCTGTGCACGTGATGTTCACGTGCTACGCGCGTGCTGTGCACGTAAAACCGGTTTGAACCAGTTTGAACCGGTTCAAACCGGGAAAAACCCAGGAAAAAAGTGCAGCGTCAGCAGAAGCGACTGACTTGTGCGTTCCCACTCGTCTTGTCTTTTTTGACATTGGTCAGTCGCTGTTGGTGGACTTTGGCTTGTGCGCTTCCACTCGTCTTGTCTTTTTTGACACTTGTCAGTCATTGTTGTTGGTGGACTTTGGCTTGTGCGTTCCCACGCGGCAGACATTTACCACTGTGTGATATGCGTGGAGACGTTGACCACAATGTGACATGCATGGAGACATTGACTGCTATGTGACATGTATGGAGACATTTACCGCTGTGTGTGATACGTTCACCACCATGTGATATGTGTGGAGACATTTACCCCTGTGTGATATGTATGGAGACATTTGACACCATTTGGTATGCATGAAGACATTGACTGCTATGTGATATGCATGGAGACATTGACTGTCATGTGACAAGCATGGAGACATTTACCGCTGTATGATATTTATGGAGACATTTGACACCATGTGACATGCATGGAGACATTTACCACTGTGTGACATGCGTGGAGACATTGACAACAACGTGACATGCATGAAGAAATTGACTGCTATGTGACATATATGGATACATTTACCGCTGTGTGATATGTATGGAGACGATCACCACCATGTGATATGTGTGGAGACATTCACCTCTGCATGATATGTGTGGAGACATTTGACACCATGTGACATGCATGGAGACATTGACTGCCATGTGTTGGAAGTCTGCAAATTGGAAGTTTGTGCTTTGGAATTTGCAAATTGGAAGTTCTCCACTCCACTCCACTTTGAAAGTTCATGTTATGAAAGTTTGCAAGTTGAAAGTTTGCTTCACCGAACACACATGTTTTGAAAGTTTGTGTCATGAAAATTTGTTTGGAGACATTGACTGCCATGTGACATGCATGGAGACATTGACCGCCATGTGACATGCATGGAGACATTTACCGCTGTGTGATATGTATGGAGACATTTGACACCATGTGACATGCATGGAGACATTTACCACTGTGTTATATGCGTGGAGACATTGACTGCTATGTGACATGTATGGAGACATTTACTGTTGTGTGATATGTATGGAAACGATCACCACCATGTAATATGTGTGGAGACATTTACCCCTGTGTGATATGTATGGAGACATTTGACACCATGTGATATGCGTGTAGACATTGACCGTCATATGACATGCATGGAGACATTTACCACTGTGTGATATGTATGGATATATTTGACACCATGTGATATGCGTGGAGACATTGACCGCCATGTGACATGCATGGAGACATTGACCACCATGTGATATGCATGGAGACATTTGACACCATGTGATATGCATGGAGACATTGACTACCATGTGACATGCATGGAGACATTGACAGCCATGTGATATGCATGGAGAAATTGACCGCCATTTTTGAAAGTTTATGTTATGAAAGTTTGTAAGTTGGAAGTTTTGGAAGTTTGCTTCACCGCGCACACATGTTTTGAAAGTTTGTGTTGTGAAAAATATATAAGTTGGAAGTTTGCTTCACGTCACACACACATGTTTTGAAAGTTTGTGTTATGAAAGTTTGTAAGTTGGAAGTTTGTGATGTGAAAAGTTTATGTTATGACAGTTTGTAAGTTGGAAGTTTGCTTCACCGCACACACATGTTTTGAAAGTTTGTGTCATGAAAATTTGTAAGTTGGAAGTTTGCTTCACCGCACACACACATGTTTTGAAAGTTTGTGTTGTGAAAAATTTTTGACATTGGTCAGTCACTGTTAACAGATTTTAACTTGTACGCTCCCACTCGTCTTGTCTTTTTGACAACCGACAAAAGGTTGGGGTTACACCTTTTTGCAGGCTATCTAGGGTTATACAACCGACAACAGGTTGGGGTTACACCTTTTTCCCTACCGCCGCCGCTCCGTGGCGGCGACGGTACTGAAAAAGCCTAACCGCAACCTGTTGTCGGTTGTATAACCCTAGATAGCTTGCAAAAAGGTGTAACCCCAACCTTTTATCGGTTGTATAACCCTAGATAGCCTGCAAAAAGGTGTAACCCCAACCTTTTGCTGGTTGTATAACCCTAGATACACTGCATCGAGACAGTGCTGTTTGTACAACCCTACCAGCTCCGTGGCGGCAGCGGTACGGAAAAAGGTGTAACCTCAACCTGTTGTCGGTTGTATAACTCTAGATAGCCAGCAAAAAGGGGTAAACCCAACCTGTTGTCTGTTGTATAACCCTACACGACCGGTTTGAACCGGTTCTGACGCACAACACGTGCACAGTGCTCCGTGGCGGCGGCGGTAGGGAAAAAGGTGTAACCCGAACCTGTTGTCGGTTGTATAACCCTAACCTGTTGTCGGTAGTATAACCCTAGGTGTAACCCCAACCTGTTGTCGGTTGTATAACCCTAGCCGCCACTGCTGCCTTGGTGGCGGTGGTGGTGGCGGCGGTACGGAAAAAAGGTGTAACCGCAACCTGTTGTCGGTTGTATAACCCTAGATAGCCTGCATTGAGACAGTACTGCATTGAGACAGTGGTAAATGTCTCCATACATATCACACAGTGGTCAATGTCTCCACGCATATCACATGACGACCGCCCGTGTTCCGTGGTGGCGGCGACATGGAAAGAGGTGTAACCCAACCTGTTGTCGGTTGTATAACCCTAGATAGCCTGCATCGAGACAGTGCTGTTTGCCAACCCTATCATCACATAGTTGTTGGCTCGTAGATAGCCTGCATTGAAACGTTGTGTATGACAATGTCTTGTTTTCTTCAAGTTGTGTGTGACAATGTCTTGTTTTCTTCAAGTTGTGTGTGACAGTGTCTTGTTTTCTACAAGTTGCGTATGACAGTGTCTTGTTTTCTTCAAGTTGTATTCAATGTCTCCACGCATATCACACAGTGGTAAATATCTCCACACATATCACATGGTGGTGAATGTCTCCATGCATGTCACATGGCAGTCGATGTCTCCATGCATGTCACATGGCGGTCAATGTCTCTATGCATACCATATGGCGGTCAATGTCTGCATACATATCACACAGTGGTAAATGTTTCCATGCATGTCACATGACGGTCAATGTCTGCACGCATGTCACATGGTGTCAAATGTCTCCACACATATCACATGGTGGTGAATGTCTCCATACATATCACACAACCGTAAATGTCTCCATGCATGTCACATGGTGGTCAATGTCTCCATGCATATCACATGGCAGTCAATGTCTCCATGCATGTCACATCGCAGTCAATGTCTCCATGCATACCACATGGTGTCAAATGTCTCCATACATACAGAGGTAAATGTCTCCACACATATCACATGGTGGTGATCGTCTCCATACATATCACACGGCGGTAAATATATCCATACATGTCACATAGCAGTCAATGTCTTCATGCATGTCACGTTGTGGTCAATGTCTCCACGCATGTCACACAGTGGTAAATGTCTCCATGCATGTCACATGGTGTCAAATGTCTCCATACATATCACACAGCGGTAAATGTCTCCATGCATGTCACATGACAGTCAATGTCTCCATGCATGTCACATGGCAGTCAATGTCTTCATGCATACCACATGGTGTCAAATGTCTCCATACATATCACACAGGGGTAAATGTTTCCGCACATATCACATGGTGGTGAACGTTTCCATACATATCACACACAGCGGTAAATGTCTCCATACATGTCACATAGAAGTCAATGTCTCCATGCATGTCACATTGTGGTCAATGTCTCCACGCATATCACACAGTGGTAAATGTCTGCCGCGTGGGAACGCACAAGCCAAAGTCCACCAACAGCAACGACTGACAAGTCTCAAAAAAGACAAGACGAGTGGAAGCGCACAAGCCAAAGTCCACCAACAGCGACTGACCAGTGTGAAAAAGACAAGACGAGTGGAAGCGCACAAGCAAAAGTCCACCAACAGCGACTGACCAATGTCAAAAAAGACAAGACAAGTGGAAACGCACAAGTCAGTCGCTACTGCTGACGGTGCACTTTTTTCCTGGGTTTTTCCCGGTTTGAACCGGTTCAAACTGGTTCAAACCGCTTTTACGTGCACAGCACGCGCGTAGCACGTGAACATCACGTGCACAGCATGCAGAACAATAAAAAATAAAAAATAAGGAAATGCAGCTGGCGTAAGACACGCACACACACACACACACACACACACACACACACACACACACACACACACACACACACACACACACACACACACACACACACACACACACACACACACACACACACACACACACACACACACACACACACACACACACACACACACACAAACACACACACACACAAACACACACACACACACACACACACACACACACACACAACTCACAGGTGCAGTGGTGTTTATGCATTGTTGACCTTGACCTTTTGACCTCGCGGTGTTTATGGAAAATTCCATGACTTCGTTCGAATGTTCCAGAAAACGGCGGTGTTTTTTTGTGTTGACCTTGACCTTCGCGAAACGACATACGTCGAAAAGTTCTCGATATAATGCAATAATGCGATACGCGTCGTATAGCTGACATGCACGGCTACGTTTTTCCCGCTGGATGCACGAACTTTCGTCCGCTAGATTTCAGTCTGCTAGCAGGGTGAAAAGGTGTGACTTCGTTCGAACGTTCCAGAAAGCGGCGGTGTTTTTTGTTGACCTTGACCTTTTGACCTCGCGGTGTTCTTGTAGACTCGTGGTGAAATAGGCAATATGTAGGTGTCGACGCGAAACGACATACGTCGAAAAGTTCTCAATATAATGCAATGATGCGATATGCGTCATATAGCTTACATGCACGGCTACGTTTTTACCGCTGCATGCACGAACATTCGACCGCTAGGTTTCAGTCTGCTAGCAGGGTGAAAATTCGGGATAGTGTTTCTTTTCGTGAGCGTGGAAAATTCCATGACGTCGTTCGAACGTTCCAGAAAAGAAGAAAAAAACTACATGAAACCGGTTCAAAATCATCGCAAAACAACATGGCAGCAAAACAACATGGCGGTCTCCATAGAGAAGTCACGTGATATGCAAATGAGGAACTGTGACGTCATAAGTCACGTGACTGCTCTCGACCAATCAGAACCGTCGACACACTTGACCCGTAGCGCCCCTGGCGACAATATTACCGCAAAATAGTGCCTCAGGGGGCGATAATAGGGGATGACCCGTTGCGCCCTCTGGTTGTGAAACTGCTCTCGACCAATCAGATCCGTCGACACAATTAACTCGTAGCGCCCCATTGGTGGTGAAACTGCTCTCGACCAATCAGAAGGTGCCCCACATTTGAGCGATAATAGGGGATTTCTCGTGGCGCCCCTAGCGGCAATAAGCGCACGACCAATCAGAACGCTCCATTTCAAATTTCGACCAATCAGAATGAAGCAAATCTGCCCCACATTTTCAAGGATTGAAAAACTCCTATATACTACTTATATATTATTAATATAGTTTAATGTTTTGATAGAACAATTTACTATTGAGAATGAACATTATCTATTACCTGGTAACCATAGTGTTTTTATTGCAGTGAGAGGTGGAGAACCCACGCGGACACCACTCAATGGTGTTACAAAGGTTGGAAATAGTGTCGCTCTCACTTGTGCTGGAACCAAGCTCTTTTGGGTAGAATACATCACAAATCCTGGGGGTTCAGAGTCAAAAACAATTATTAATAGCACCACTATACAAAACAAATCAAAGTATGGTCTAAACACTGACCCAGATGGAAAGTTTGAGCTGATCATCAAGTCACCTGTTCTGTCGGATGGTGGAAGATACCGATGCAAGGACAGCTGGGACGAAGCCAACCGTGGAGATGCAGAACTTATTGTATTTGGTAAGACATTTTAAGTTTTACTTTTGACTATATGAATGTGGAAATATATGTTACAGTCAATCTGCGTAACCAGCAGGGTGGTTTGATTTAAATCATTTGATTTAAATCATTGATTTAAATCATGATTTAAATCACTCCAAAAAAAATCATTCATTTATTATTTATTTATTTTCTGGCTCCCAGAATTTTGTGCAATATATACTATGATATTTTTGCATCTCAAAGTCACAAAACATATGCAATTTCATATTTTACGAGGCACTGCCGCTACCAACCTATCCTACTTCATTTCTCCACCCTAGCGAACACGAACGAACATCTGGAAGTTCCATCCGTCTTTATCCAAACACACGTTGTACAAGACCACGCGGTTAGTAAAAAAAAAACAATTTTAATATCGATCCGTTTCTGCGAAGAATTAGTCTTAGTCATTGGACTCACAATCAGTCTAAGGAAAACGGAAGTTATGTTCTAACCAAAGCCTAACCAACCATATACCGCCAAATATTACTATTAGCAACGTCCCCTTGAATGTCGTGGATAAATTCATCTATCTGGGAAGTACGTTGTCCGAAAATGCAATGATTGATGATGACATCTCTGCCCGTCTTGGAAAAGTAAGTGCTTCTTTCGGCAGACTAACCAGGCGCCTCTGGTTTGGACGTGGCGTGTGCCTGAGCACGAAAATCAACGTGTATTGCGCCGTCATACTTACAACCCTGCTCTACGGATGTAAGGCATGGACCCCATACCGACGACATATCAGACGACTAGATCAGTTTCATATGCGCTGCTTACGACAGATAACAGGCATCAAATGACAAGATATGGTACCAAACACTGAAGTACTAAAACAATGCGGAACATGGGGAATCGAGTTCCACATCAAACGAGCACAACTCCGTTGGTCTGGTCACCTGGTCCGTGTTAATGATGACCGCATGCCCAAGGCGCTGTTCCATGGCCAAATAAAAACCGGTTGCCGAACAAGAGGCTGCCAAAGAAAAATATACAAAGACGTAATAAAATCAACGCTGAAGTCCTGCTCCATCCCTCTTCACACATGGGAAGCAACAGCAACGAATCGCCCTCTCTGGCGGCAAACTAGCCACAATGGTTTACAGAACGAGCAGAAACGACTACAAATGATCAAAGACCGGAGAACACAGCGGAAGAATGGTCAACCTCCGCAGGGACCTGCGACCACCTATGACTGTACTATCTGCGGACGTCAATGCGCGTCGCGTATCGGCTTGCACAGTCACCAGAGAAAGCACAACTGACTCGTTCGACGGCTCACTCCATAAATAATCTTAGTCAACGGTGTATTCGCCACGGGGATGTTCGTGCGATAAAGGTTGACAAGTTGTGAACTATCCCGGCCAAGACTGGAACATTGCGGGAAAGCGCCTTTGATTTTTTCGATCGTAATGGCCAATATTCTGAAGTACATGACTGGCGGGGAAAAAATCTCGAAAAGGCAGACAGCAGAAGAAGACAACAAAACTCAATCAAAACGTTTAAAAGGTATAGTCTACGATGCTGAGTTTTCCTTGATTCGTGTCTGACTGGTTCATGACGCTATAAAAGACGTTATGCGCTGCAGCGTATGCGTAAAATATCTTAAATTAGCAAATCAATCGGGACGGTTCGCGGCGGAAAGTGGCTGTGACATCATACAAATTATTGTGGTCAATCGGCACGAAAGCAGCAACAGCCACATCAAGTGTTGGGAGAAACACCTATGTCTTAGGCTTAGCCTGAGCTGATGTAGCGAAGCCAGGTAAGACTTGATCATATACAGTGCAACACGCTTTTAACGAACTACTTTGTGGGTAGCTAACGAGTTCGTTATATACGTGAATTTGTTATATGAAAGTACGCGTTTACCCGCTAGGTGGCAGTGTTGTATGTGACAGTTTTTAAACTATTCGCCAGGTGTCTATCAAACGCAAAGATATTTTGTTGTGTAACATTTATTTAGATGACACATCAAACAGTTACAAGTGTTACTATTAAGTGTAGTTAGAGTATAACATCGCAGTACACCGTCTGTGAAAAAGTAACGAAACGTGACGTAAACACATGGCGAGCACGCCGCGTCCAAGCACACTAAAACACGAACTGTGGCGGGATGGAGCCACGGTAACTACAGTATTTTTTTTGTACAACACACACAGAATGACACCAGTTAATCTGCTTTGAAGAAGTCCTCCATTGACGTTTGTTTGCTGTTGGCTAGGACACCAGACAAAAGGAAATCCTCAAGCCCGTCGCAGCCTCTAGATCTAAGCATTTGCGCTTCCGGGGGGGGGGGTATGTGCCGCGCAAATGCCCATGTTTTTGGCCATTTTTTCTCACTGTCCGTAGAAAATTTGTTCTCTTTGTGCCCCAATTAAACCTGATAATTCTCTCTTTCATCGAAGAGGAAATTTCCCAATGAAAACGTTCCGCCCAGGCTTACCATACACTTATAGATATTAGATAACTTGTTCAATAATTCTCTCTTGGTGAACCTAATTCTCTCTCTCTCTCTCTCTCTCTCTCTCTCTCTCTCTCTCTCTCTCTCTCTCTCTCTCTCTCTCTCTCTCTCTCTCTCTCTCTCTCTCTCTCTCTCTCTCTCTCTCTCTCTCTCTCTCTCTCTCTCTCTCTCTCTCTCTCTCTCTCTCTCTCTCTCTCTCTCTCTCTCTCTCTCCGTGTGCTCCATGGGGCTATGGTTGTTTTACTGAAATACCATCTGACAATGGGCATAACTATAGAGGGTTACACTCTTGAAATGCACCTAAGCCATCGCTATTGCTTGCACTGCCAGTATAGTGCGGTTCTAATGGGCTTATGTTTCATGACTCCAGGTGTGGCTAGCTATCTGTTAAAACCTTTTTTGAAATACTGAAAATCTTCATGATTTAAAAAAATTGGTAAAAACTACAGAATCTGCCAAATTTGAAATGGTCATAACTCAGAAACTATTTGAGCTGTGGTTTGAAATGTGTGGTTATATTGACCTGTGAATAACTTGTGTTATATAGTATTAACTATATCTATTCATTGTGGTTTATTTAAACTAATTTATATATAACATATATGACAGAATGTGATATAATTTATAATGTTTTGTTTTTATTATTATAAAAATTATCAGATTTTAGACCTTTATGTGAAGAACTCCTGATATATATGCTGGAACACGATGTTGCTGTCTCTTGTGTGTAATTGTATTGTCTATTGAGATTACTGGTAATGTTATTTCAGGTAGGTAGGTATGTGCTTACCATAACATCAAACTGATGAAATCATAAAACTTAATTCTCAACTGAAATCAAAGTAATAAAACCATAATACTTCATTCTCAACTTATTTAGCCTATCGCAAATCCGACTTGTTGATGTCCAAGTGTGTAGTGTGTGAATAGTTTATGTAACATCTGCAGTACATTTAATAAAACAGTGCCTATTTTTGTTCAAATCATTGAAAGAAGTGTGTTTAGTCATTGTATCTTGTAAGACTCAAAATAATGAATATCCAAAATGGTAAGCACTGCGCAGGTCAATGCCAATCATGGGCATGACTTCCATCCTGTTGCCATTCACATGACAAAGTTACAAAATTTCACCAAGGATGCAATTCGTGAGTTTTCAGTATTTCCATTTTCGCAATAAATGTAATGCCCTAGGTAGGTTTGATTCTTTTGGAAAATGAATTGTGGTAGCAGTGTATTAGTGAGATCAAAGATTAGATGACATATAATTACTTGTGTATGAACGATTCCAAAACAGAAATCCTACCAATTATACCTAAATCTGCATCAGGTATAATTATTGCTGGACTGCATGTAAGCGTTGGCTCCGATGACGTCAGTGCTTCAGAATGTGTTAGAAATCTTGGCGTCTACCTAGACTTGATATTAACGGCGCAGGTTTGTTGTACTGTTAGTACCTGTTCACTGCATTTACGTAACATCAGTCAAATACACTGTTACCTGCCACAGCCGACAGCTTGTGAATGCCATGATTACCTCACGATTAGACTACTATAACTTTTTGTTTGGAACTTCAGTAACATCGGTCAACTGCAGTGACTTCAGAATGCTGCCACTCATCTTATAACTCGTCATGCTCGCAACGACTGGCACTACCACTACTGGTGTGTGTGAGTCAGGTGGTTGAGAGGTCATGAACTTTAGTCGGGGACTGCTGCAGTATGGAATACTCTGCTGACAAACATTACACATTTCAAGGCAGCTGAAAAGACTTACCTTTGTATTACTGCATATACAGTCGGGCCTCGTTATAACACGGTTAGCCGTGGACTCCAATTTTTGCCGCCAGGGGAATGGGAATAGCTGTCTTTATGATCACCACACCAGTATATTTCCTAACTAGCGCTTGTTTTGCGTGATGTACTCATTATGTTTGCCAAACCTACTTAGAATTGCATTTACAGCCTAACATGGACTTATCCTGGCTCCGACGCTTCACAAAGTGCAATACACTTGGGTTACGCCTACGTTACTCGCCAAAAAAAACAAAAAACAAACATTGACCTATCCTTGCACTGTCCCACCACCCCTACTGATCTCGCAGCTGGTAATCCGAGATACATCCTCTTCCCACTTGGCAACTAGTCGTCTACAGCATTTTAGTCTCGTCCTAAATTTGCTCCGTTATTTAAATTTTGTGGGAATTAACTATACTCGTTTTGCTATAACTTACAACTTATAAGGTTGTTTTTTACTTACAGATTGTTTTGGTCATTGTTGGCCACACTTTTAGTAACTATTTTTTTATAGTTATCGATTCTAAGTTTTATACGCGACAATCATGATGGATCACTCCGAGAAGACAAGCCATGAGCAGAAATGCCCGGTCTGCATTAGGCTGATGCGCAGTGGGAACAACCACCCAGGCAAATGTCGCTCTTGTACAGTCGACCACAAGTGTGACATTTGTTCTGAGTGGACCGACAAAGTCTGGACTGGCATCGTTGAGCATACGAAAGCCAGATCCTCTAGAAAAAGCTGCTCCACTCCAGCAATGTCAACAGAGAGCCCTAGCCTTCTGACTGACCCAGGCGGATCAAGCATGTCAAACTGCAGTTTTCGCGGATTCTCTCCATCTCCGGAGAGATTCCGGGAAGACAATCAGGATTTGGTGATGGATATTTTGCGTCTACTCCGCCATCAACAGAACCGACAACCAACCGTTCTATCTACCAGCTCCGAAGATGTACCCGGAATGGTCAATGCTGTAGTATTACAATGTGACAATAGCTGGCGCCGGGTTTCAATGTCGGGCCCTTCGTCCCTCCGTTCCCCGCGGCGTCATAGCACCTATGGCTATGTCTAAAACCTGCGACGTAAGTAGTGCCCCCATTATGAATGCTTCCAAAGGCCCAGTTATGACCTGGGTGATCTGGACTAATGTCCCAACAGCTGGATCCCAGGCAGGGAGATCCGGGTACGTACCCAGCATTCCATGCGAATGGAAACCTGCAAGCTTCGGACGAAAACCTGGAGCCGGAGGTAAATTCCCTGGAATACCAGACACCCGGAGCCAGAGATAATTTCCACGGAATACCGCGCTCGGTGCTGGGACCGCACGCCCACCATCACCCGACCGCTAACTTGCCGGAGGGTACGTCCGGACACCCGAGACCGTTCCTGCCGGCATTACTTAATTTCAGCAGAACACCGGCCAACCACCGCTTTTACCGGACGCAGTCGCCGTGGAATTAGCCGCTACCGCGACCAGAGTGCACATTTTACAGCACCCCGAACAACCGAACTGGACGAAGCGTTTAGCGCTTCTGCCGGACAAGCCGGCTCTGCTTCCGACTGACGCATTTAGTTATAATTTCGGTACCCGGATCCAACAGGAAAACAGGACATGTAACCCATTCCCACATGTCACTACCGTGAATGATGCTCGTTCCATCAGCAGTTACGGTCAGGAAAACACGGCCACATATTTCCTTGTGCATTGGCGGGCTCGGCCAGAAACCTAGCCAATGTTCGTTTGTTATGCCGTTTTTATTTTCGGGTCGCGAAATACCAGAGGCCACACACGTTCCGTCTTCTGTCTGTTCTTAGTCAGGTGACGAAAATGAATCTGCGTACTCAGACGACTAAATATCCGGCAATGCAACACTGTACAGCCGTTCGAACAGACGATGTCAGACTTGGACAGGGTTAATCTGGCCCACGCTTTTCTGGCCGTCGATATTTCAGCTACTGATAATATATCAAAGGGCGAATCGTGCTTGTTGTCACTGGCACAATCTGATTATGTGGTTCCTGTAGCTCCTATTTTCAGCGGCAATGACGGAACAGCGCTATTTCTGCGATCTAGCATCCATGTCGCGAAGATGTATGTCTTCCTTTCAGGATTCGTCTTGGGCAGCCCTGAATCGCTCGACCCATGACCTCATCGACCATGTGAACATGGAGAATGTTCCAGCTAAGTCATTGCTTGATCAACTGAGGGCGGCATTACAGCTTTCCCAATCTGTGGCTACAGCTTGGTCCGATGGTGCGGAATTGGATTGCTTTATGGCGTTCAACATATTGCTGCACCAGCGGGACCAGGCTCTGCGGGGTGCCTCTCCTCTTTTATTAAAGGATGAAAAGGAGAGTCGACGTACTGCCCCATTTAGGTCCAAAGTGTTCTGCCAAGGTCGAATTTGCAGGGCGTTGCGCCCTGCCCTTTTTTGGTGACGCCCTGTGTTTTTCGGTATCAAAAATGAATGCCCTGCCTTTTCTACATGAAGCCCTGCTATTTGTTTTGTGACGCCCTGCTATTTATTTCGTTTTTCCAAATATTTTGGCATTGCAATATATTTTTGGTCGCATGGCAGCCTCAGGCTCAAAAGCTGCTTGTTCGTCACTGTAAGCTTGCAAAAAATCAGCATGTAGATTAAAAGCTGATTGGTTCAACAACGATCACTTGCGATACCAGTTTACACGCGGCTCAGCAACTTAAAAAAAATTCCGATTTCAGCGATGCCTCGACAGGAGCAGATAAAAAAGAAATAACTTCGATAATCGCTCATTTGGCTGCCGCGCAGAGACTCGACGGTCTCGCTACATATAGTAAGCGTTCACTTAAAACAATTTATCGATGCTTCTCAGATTAAGCTACCAGAACCACACTCAACTAACACGCCGGTATGCGTGCGTTCCCTTGAAACAATAATTATTATATATCAATGTTTCGACGTCACTATGTTCGATGAATTAAGGAGAACGCAAAGTCAACACAGTCATTTTAGCATTAGTCGCTGGACTTCCCGCAAAATGGCGTATCGGCAATTCAAACTGTCCGCTTTTTTGCTAAAAAAAAAGCTTGAAACTTATGTCAATGACGACGATGTAGCAGTTTCCGCTGGCGATGGTGGTGATAAAGACGAAGAGATGGTTGTTGGGAGTTTTGCCGCTGGCGACGTGGAAGACTAGAACTGAGAAGGCTGTTGTTGGTGCCGGATACATGTATGACAAGAACGATGTTGGTGCCTGTGACGTGGATGTTGAAAAGGCTGTTAGTGCCGGCGACGTTGGGTGATGAGAAGGCTGTTGGTGCGGGCGACGTGGATGACAAGAAGGCTGTTAGTGCCGGCGACGTTGGTGATAAGAAGACTGCCCTGGACCCATGCCAGTTTCCCAGGAATGACCAGGCAGCACTGGACCAGCATGGAAATAACAAGGTCGATGCACTACTGCCTCACTGTGATGGCCTGCCTCAGCTCGACAAGACCGAGACCAAGTGGCAACTCTACAAGCACACCGTTGTTGCTGACCAGAATCTTGCCGGAAAGACAGCAATTGAAATGTTGAGGTTGTTGTAAACAGGACGTCCACTAGGCCAAGTGTTCCCAAATCTGGCAGTGTTGGTCAAGATCTACTAAATTCCATTGTCAACAGCCGACTGTAAAAGAGGTTTTTCGAAACTTGGAAAAATAGTGGCACATACCACCTCTATAATTATAGTAACTATTAGTAAGTAGGCCTACTGGCTTAGAGTGTAGTAGTGATGATTGGAATGGCAACTGTTGTTTTTAAATACAAATTCAGTAGTGGCTACTAATGAGTAATTTATTATGTCACGTTTGTTTTTGTACATATTTCCTACCGATATCATTACTGAAGCACCGCAATCAACTGAAGACGGAGACACTACAGGCTCTCTTGCGCATCAAGATGACGTGCAGTGACGCTATGTTTGAGGAGTGTGTGCCAGCAGCAGCCAAAGCCTGGCTCTCGGAGCGCAAGTGTCAGCGTGGGTTTGGTGTCCCTGTGTAGCATGTGCCTCACATTCTGATGTGTCATGTTAACTATTTAGTCGCGCGTCGAAAGTGTCTTTTTAACCATTACTCGCCGCGCTCTACGTGCCCTTTTTCTAAAATGGCACCCTGCCCTTTTGAAAACCTTGGCAGAACACTGGGTACAGAGTGGTCCCTACATCCTTCTGTCTCCCAAGAAATCATACGGGAGTGGAGAATCCCATTGCTGGATTTATTCGTGCTGGAGCTGGAACCACAAACTTCCCATATTCGTGTCCCTGACCCGGTCCCGTCAGCCATAGCAGTGGGTGCATTATCACTCAGCTGGGAGGCAATGTGGGCAAATGCTTATCCACCTGCCGCTCTGTGACCACAAGTTCTAGAGAAGGTCCATCGAGACCGATGCTAGCTGATCATCATTGCCCCACGCCAGCCACATGCGATCTGATCCTCATTGCCCCACGCCAGCCACATGCGATCTGATCCTCATTGCCCCACGCCAGCCACATGCGATCTGATCCTCATTGCCCAACGCCAGCCACATGCGATCTGATCCTCATTGCCCCACGCCAGCCACATGTGATCTGATCCTCATTGCCCCACGCCAGCCACATTTTTGGTCAACGTTGCCTCACGCACCTCTAGACCTCAGCGAGAGTCTACTCTGGCAATCTACGAGTCCAAGTAGAGGATATTCTCTACTTGGTGCATCACACAACAGGTTAATCCACTCTTGGCTACTGAGAGTGTAGTCTCAGATTTTCAAATTCACACAGAGAAGCAATTCGCAATTTCGACCATTGAAGGGTATCAAATTGCAATTGCCAGCACCCTTTGTGCCACTTCTGATGTTGAGGTAGGGCGAAGTCCATTATCGAAATCTTTACTACGAACATCGAACTGGAACAGGGACGATGTCAACGCCCTTTCTCAGAGTGGAATCTGGCCTTGGTTTTATCAGCTTTAACCAAGCGTCCATTTGAGCCATTTGGGAAAGCTTCTGACAAACTGATAACATGGATGTTTTTTAATCACCCTTTCCTCAGGCAAACGGAGGAACAAAATTCTTACTTTTGAACATGCCCATCTCCTGCAGACCGTGGGCTGGACAGAGGTTACACTACGAGTGGGTCTGTCTTTTATGTCAAAGACACAAGTGTTGGCTAAAGGCCCAAATGTGTTCTTTCATGCACTATCCCGGCACTGGACAGTCATTTGAGTGATGGCATGGCTGGAGACAAACTCCTGTGCCCTGTCCGAGCTTTGTGATTCTACCTGGAAAGATCTATGTAAGGAGGAAGAAGAAGCGCCTCCTCTATGTCTCTTTCAAACCAGGACATAGATAAGATATTGATATCTTTTTGGCAGTGAACCTTTCACCCTTGACAGGAATACCTTGCAGAATAGGCTCTGGGACTGTCCATGCTCGGTCCACCAGTGGGGGGGGGCAGGTCCTTAGCCAGGGATCCGTCTGCCCGTCTTGAAGACCGGCAAATGCTTTACGACGACGGGTAAAATAAAAATAAAAGACGGGTTTTTCTTTTTACAGTTACACGATGCGAACAAATTCATAATACATTTGTTTAACTGCCTTAGACTTAGTGACTTAGCGTATGCGGTCGTGATTCGACGAATGTTGTCGGCGGCAGAATAGCGAATACCTCCGATCTATTAGACTATATATTTTTAACTTTGACATCGTTGGAAAATAATTATACTGCGGTCGATCTCTATTTATTGTAATCGTGTGTCATTGGTTGGGAAACGCGCTTATGTGGCGTTTCTCAGTGCCTATCCATTGTAGGCAAAGTCAATCGCCCTACAATTTTTTTCTATCTGGCTGTTGCTGTAGTAGGGGCGAAGATCTCGTATATCAAAAGCTTAAGTATTTTCATGAAACGTGAAACCTTACAAAAACGCCATAAACAGAGCAATAAACACGTATTTCGTGTCTGTATGCATTCTGACATGTATATCACTAAAGTTACCTGACAAAAACCATGTAAAAGTGTGAAATTATTACCTTTTTGTCAGAACGCATGTGCTTGTCAACATTTGTATATAACCGGATGTTGTTGTGAGCGAGAATACCAAGCGGGAATCCCGTGGATCTATATAAGGTTACGCTAAGAATTGCCGTCTGCTGGCCATGGAGTTACATCATTAATCATGCCCCTATAAACTACTAACTTACTAACGGGTGTTTTATTTATCTGTGCGGCTGGCCCATTCTGGCCTCATTCTACTCGAAATCGCGTTTGATCATGTAACCCAAAGGCAACATCACGTGCACAGTATGGCGGCTAATTGTGAAATGTTTTCTATGTCACCGATAAAAGTACTCATAAGTAATTATTTGGAGCACATTTCTTCAGTTTCTTGACGCCCAAGTGTCGGTTGTATGTTACAGAATACACATGTGAAACGGTTAGTGCGTATTGGTTTTAAAACTTAAGTTATTAGTTCCGTAGCCATTTGGCTACGGAACTGCCAAAATGTCGCTTTAGCAAATGCCCGTCAAGATCTCCGCTCCTAGGCTATCTCAAGAGTGGGGTGGATGACTCTGCCTAATCCATTGGTGCTCTCATTTGAACAAACAATCCTGTGACCCGGATGTCGTGGGGCGAGTTCAAAATGACACCTGCCAAGCGAGTGAAAAGATGCATTAATTGTCAACATCAGAGTTCACGACAGTCGATGCCTTTTTCGTAAACGTGAATAAAAGCAGCATTCCTACGATTGTCCCTGAACAGTCCGAGTCAGCATCCTTTGTTACGTTGGTAGAGATCCATAATGTTGATGTGCCTACCGCTAGTAACCGCGACGCTACTGTATTGTCGCCCACCGCTGGCACTCCGCAGTGGTCCAGCGCGATCGCGGAAGACTTCGAAATTGAGTTTGATTCAGGCTCCGATTCACATACATAACTGGCGTGTATGCCCTACTATCGGCAGCAGTTTCCGGGTTCCTCAACTCAAACGGCAGGCAAACCACCAATGATTAGGCTGTGCTCAGTCTAGTAAATTCATATTGTTATTTGTCCAATAGGCAATACTGAATCTGGATGATTGCTGTTTTATCAAATAAGTAATGCTTCAATGTATTACTTTCATAACCAGTTGTATTACTGAGTGCTATTTCTTCTATTTTTATGTGTTGTATTGCTTTACTTTTAGTGTCAAGCATATGATTTTGTGTGTGATTGTAATCATGTTAATTGTGTTCATATTAGACGTATTTGCAATGCATATACTTAAAAGTCCTAAGATGCTTCAAAGATAACTTCCATGTTTATTAATTTAAAATAAAGTTTCAAGTTACTTTTTCATGAACCTTCATGTGTTGGTTCTTCTTCTATTATTATTGTTGTGTAGGTAATAACGCCAACCTCGCTGCACATCTAGTAAGACTCGACTGGTTAAACCGGATTTGGCCTGCCTTGAAAAACCTAATTCAGCCAATAATGGCTGTCATTTGACATTTGCTCAACTTGTATTGACCTGCCAGCACAAAAACCAAATGGGCTAATAATGGTTGTCGTTATATCAGCCAGCAATGAAATTATATCAACCAGCAATGAAAAAAAATCAGTTGGACCAATAATGGCTGTCATAGACGCAACGACTTCCACGGAAGCCGTTCGCGCGTTTCAGGTTTTCTAGAATGTTCAAGACTGGCAACATTTTATTTTTGGCTAAGGGCCTGGGGCGGGTTGAAGGTTTTGGACATTTTCTTCCCCTACATTTCCACTGCAGGATTCTATTCGCTTCCCTTTTCTTCAGACGTTCAAACTGCTCTTCCTCCGTTAACAAATTCCCATCTTTGCTTCTCTCAAAATTTCATTTTGTATCTCCTGCAACTAACTTTATACTCAGTAGACCCCCCCAGTTGACTATGTTTTCTCCATCCTCCTTTTCTGCCTTTCTGCAGGTCTGAGTGGCATTCTGGATCAACTGGTAATAATAGAAAACATAACAATCCATCGCAAATGCTTATACAATGTAATGTGTTATGGATGGCGTGACTTCCTTGACAAATCAGCGTGACTTCCGTGCAGCCAGTTTTTAACATTCTAAGAGTTGTAACCATAAAGACATGAACGGCTTCCGACAACCATTATTGGCCCAATTGATTTTTTTTTTCACTGCCAAGCCATTAATACTAACTATTTTTTATGTATGCATACTTTTTTACTTAATTATTTGTTATAACTGACTTATTTCTTTTAAACATAATTATATTTTTATGTACATGTATACTTGCTTGTATATGGGTTTATGTACCTGAAACATAATTATTCGTATTCGTAATTTATTTCAATGCTGGTTGATATAATGACAGCCATTATTGGCACATTTGGTTTTTGCACTGGTAAGCCAATACAAGTTGAGCAAATGTCAAATGACAACCATCATTGGCTGAATTAGGTTTTTTCAATGGCAGGTGAGGTCCTATTTAGCCATTACTGGCCTAATCCATTCTTACTAGCTGTGCAGCGAGGTTGGCAGTATTACCTGCACAATAATAAGAATAGAAGAAGAGCCCACAAGTGAAGGTTTTGCCTAATTTATTGATATTTCCACCTATCTTATTTTATTTTTAATGTCATATTGCTTTTATTATAATTTATTTTGTAGATTAATTAACTTGTTTTAGCTGATTGATGGTGACATTTGGCATAGTTAACTAATGCATTTATTTTAACCTTAATGCTAACTTGCTTTCATCTATTGATGTTTATACAATATTGTCACAAGTTATTTATTCATATATTTAAATTTGTTTTATTTGTACTATTTATGTATTAGTTTTATGTACATTGCTGTGAACATTTATGGATATAGTGCTACATAGAAATAAATATTATTATAATTTGAAATGAGACTAGCGAAAGACTCAAATTAAATGTTAAAGGTTTTAAATCCATTAGCATCCAAAAGCTCCAAAAGGCAAACAAAAGTTGGGGGTCCCGTACGCAGAGAAAATTATTTTTGAATGTTGCTTCAAACATTTCAAAAACCCTGTGAAGTGTGAATACATAAAAATATAACAAAACCATGTGTTTGTACACTAGACTAAGCTTCTAAATAAAGTTTAAATTTATTAATTTCCTGCTAGTAACTAGGTCACAGGTTCAGGTGTTGGTTGTTATGGATGTAGACTTTTCCTATTATGGACGTACATCTCTGAACGTTATGAACGTACACTTCACATTTCACTATTTAAAGAGCACACATTTCATAATATCAACTTCAAATATTACTGATTGATATAAAACTTCAAAATGCATATATTATGAAGAATCAGAATATTCATACCATTTTATTTAATGTTTTGTTTTGTGAACAAAATCATAATTTTCAGCAGTTCCACTGATAGGTCTGTTCTCTTTCTTTTTCAAATCAAAATATGTTGACCTTCTCAGGAAGCCCTTTAATCAAGGCTTATGCAGCATAACTAATAAACAAATAGACACAAGACATTATGACATAACATTTTAAATAATTAACTGTGAACATTTGCAATATTCAGTAACAACCATGCATCTTTGAATAAACATGGTATACAAAAGTAGTCTGTCAGCAATACACTAACTGCACTTATTAAACTAAAAAAAATAAAAATATTTATATATATATATATATATATATAGTAAAATTATTATTTTATGTAATTTATTAAGTTACTGAACAAATCACTGTTTTGCACAATTTCGACAATATTCAGTATTTGAACCACAAGGAGTCACTTCAGTAAAACTTACCAATATTGGGGTCTCATGCAATTTTTTTAATATCTGACATGCATTAGTAAGCAGCAAAGTCATCAAAAAAATTGCTATCAAAACCCAAATGTTACCCACAAGGGAGTAATTCTATGTCAGTAAAACGTGGCCAATGTAATGTTGTTTCAGTAAAAGGTGGCCAAAAAAATTTCATTTATTATTCATCTCTATTATACAGCTGTACTGAAATGCCGGGCATAAATTTGCTGTCTTTAAATCACATTCCAAATTTTTTTTTTATATGTCAAATCCACAACAGAAGTTATACACAGAAGGCCATCACTTGAATAACATTTTATTTATAATATTTTTGGTTCTTATTAATGTTCTTTTACCAATAAATGTAACATTTGTGTTTACTGTTTGCATTAACAACGCAATTTCAATCGACAGTATAACTTTTGTGTTTATGTCATGTTGAGACTACAAATAAGCAACAGTTAGCTTGATTACAGGGTAAGCGGCTAAAGTTATTAAATATTATTTCTTTATGTAATTTCAGAATCAGATCCCGTATGTAAGAACAACATCACAAAAAATGAGGCGGTAGAAGGAGACTACATCGAGTACAGCTGTGAGGTGACGTACAAGGGAAAGTGGGCCCCAGTGATGGAGTGGAAGAACCGTAGAACAGTGCTACAAACCAATGGTGAATCCAAGAATGCATCCACAGGGGAAACAGTGAAGTACACATACGTCACTGAGTTGACACCAGAAGACAATGGACAGATCTTCACTTGTCAGACGTACTTTGATCAGCCAAAGCCTGGTACAGTACAAGACAAAGAAGCTGACAACATCCCTACAACTGACAATGTGCTCACGAAATACACATCGCCACAACTCACTGTTTATTGTAAGTGTGGGTTACATCATATTTGGCATTAAGTCACCTGTTCATAGTGCTTGATTTTAAATCTGCTTCAACTCTTACAAACTATTCATAGCTGAGTAAGTTTGTATTGGTGTTTGATTAAAGACATGCTACTAATAACCACTTGTATTAATGTTGCACAGTACTTAGGAAAATACCTTAATATTTTAATTGGGCTGCCTAGTAGTACTTTTTGTAAAAAGTGTTTCTTTATTATCTGCATTACAAACGTTTAATGTAAAATATGTAGCTGAATTATATTATACATGTTGGATCAAGTCTCCACCTGTAGTATATTTCCCACAGCTAACACTAACAAGTTTTTGCTGCTTTGCAGATGGTCCGCAGATGCTGATGGTTGAACCTGAACGAGATACTTATTATCCTGGCGACACAATAAAAGTAACTACTGAAAGCAATCCTTCCAATAGAACCTATGAATGGGTGAATACATCAACAGACTCCATTCTGGGAAGAGAGGACACATTTATAATCACTGAGGAGATGCTTGGAAGTCAGTCACTCAAAGTTATTGTGTACAACATCATCCCAATTCCACAAGCCAACGCCATCTACAAAGAGCGCCAATTGCACTTCACAGTGATAATACGTAAGTGAATTAAATTTTTGGTGATGTGAGTATCATGTAAGAGCTGTAATATTTCGGTTGAGGTATATTTATTAGACATGCACTAATGGTTTGGTCAATATATTGCTGACATTTCTCCTTCTGGTTATACCTTCCATCATCAACCACGTTAATTTACATTCGAACCCTGAATACTCTAGTTTTGTATCCATTTGTGTTGAAATTTCAGATTCTTTTTTTACGCTTATTTCGTCTGTATTTATTGCCCCCAGGACACCCAGCCAATTTCTTTGAAGAATTCCAGGATCTGGAAAATCTGGCAACAATGCATTAAGAATTTTTTATTTTTGGTGATTTTAATCTTCATTTGTACATACCTTCAGCAATAACAACTACATTTAATGACATCCTGGTATCTTTTGATTTGAAACAACATGTTACTTTTTCGACACACGTACATGGCCACTGGCTCGACCTCTTCATAACTCTTTCAATTTGTTACAATATCCAAACAACTACAGTTTCGGATGGTTTATCAGACCACCACACTGTCATTGTCGATGTTAACGTTTCCAGAACTCAAGTAGAGTCAACACAAAATGTGTTTTACAGACCTATTCACAATATTAACATTGCTGCTTGAAAGGTTGACATCCTTAAATCCAACCTATTCATAAAACCAAAGGGACACCTGTCCGATTTGTGTGGACAGTACTACCAAGTACTCAAGGCTTTACTTAACAAACATGCACCTGTGAGATCCAAATCTGTGTCACAAAAGCCACACGCTCCATGGATGACTAACGAAATTCTACAATCTAAAAGGCGTCGACGTTATCTTGAGCGCGTATTGCGCAAATCACGCTCGTCTTTGGACAGGTCGCGTTATTCAATGTTAGTACTGCAACAAAAAAATGGCCAAAGATAAATCGGCTTATTACACACATATGGTTTAAGTAACTCTGAAAGTCCACGTCAGCTATGGAACTGAATAAATCAAATTATACACAGGCGGCCTGCTCCATCCTCACCTAATCATGTTACAATCATGTCTCTATGTGACTCGTTCTCTAGTCAGTTCAAGTACAAAATCAGTCTTATCCGTTCTTCCTTTCCCAGCTCATACTTTAAGTACTGTAAACGTGGACTCTCCACAAGTAAATTCTTTACTTGTATCGTTTGAACCTGCCACAGTTGATGTCCTCCCCAAATAAGTCCTGTGATCTTGATCCACTACCAAATGTACTGTTGAAAGCTTGTCTTGATACATTGCTCAAACCGATAAAGGATGTTATAAATGCATCACTGTGTTCTGGATTGTTTCCGGATGATTTCAAACACGCCCATGTCAACCCACTTTTTAAGAAGACATATCTGCCTAAAGATGATCTAAACAGTTATATACATGTTTCCAATTTCAGCTTTATATCAAAAATATTGGACAAAGTCGTAGCAAGCCATCTAATGTCTCATGTCAGCTCAGATTGCTTATCAAAAGTGTCACAATCAGCTTACAAACAGTTTCATTATACAGAAACTGCCCTCTTAAAAGTACACAATGACGTTACCCTAAACATTGACAAAGGAGTGACTGCTTGATCTGTCTGCCGTCTTTGATACCATAGATCACAATATTCTTAATAAACGCTTATCATTGTGGAATGGCATATCTGGCACAGCTCTGAACTCGTTTTTATCATACCTAACTGGTAGACACCAAATCATAAAGATAGCAAACTGTTTCTCGGCTGCACTCCCCGCTTCGTGTGGTGTCCCCCAGAGTTCTGTTCTTGGGCCTTTGCAATTCACTCTTTACACAACGCCAATTAGCTGTCTTATGCAAAATCATAACCTGGATCACCACCTTTACGCAGATGATACACAGATCTACATTTCTTTGGCTACCGCGGATACAAATCGATCCCTAAATCAAAAGCAATTGTCTCCACGAAATCTTTTTCTGGATGACTGACAGCAAATTAAAGCTAAACGCAGACAAAACTGAATTTCTCATTTTTCGTATTCCAAAGCAGTGTGGCAAACTTGAGGGTTTTGTCCTGACACGTATCCTGAGTCAAAATATCACACCAGCAGCCTCAGCGCGGAATTTGGGAGTCACCTTCGAGAAGAACTTCAACTTTAGACAACATATTTCTCAAACGTGTCGTTGCTGTTTTTATCATATCCGTGACCTTCGCCGAATTCGCCGGTATATGTCACTTTCTGTCGCTAAAACTAATGCAACAGCTCTTGTTAGCAGCAGACTTGATTATTGCAATTCCCTCCTTCACAATATTGCTATCAAGGATATTTCAAAACTTCAACGTGTCCAAAGTTGTTTGGCTAGGGTAGTTACACGATCTCTTCGTCTCTCTCGCCCAGTGCCACTTCTAAAATCATTGCATTGGCTCCCTGTGCGATATCGCATTATTTTTTAGATCAGTACAATTACCTATCAAGCCCTTTCAACAAAACAACCTGCATATTTACATTCAATGCTCATTCCAGCAAGACAGCCCAGACAGCTTCGTTCGTCTGGTTCTGATTTACTTTCTGTTCTCAGAGTTAAGACAAACGCTTTCTCGGTTGCCGCACCAAATCTGTGACAGCGTAAAATCAGCTTCATTTTGCCGTCATCTGAAAACTTGTCTTTTTAATATTGCCTATCTTCCTTAGCTTCTTGGCACCTCCATCCATCTGTTGACGACTATTCACATTGTACATGGTCACGAGAATGCCTAATCCTTTGGTTTTGATGCGCCACTGAGCTCGGATTTTCCGAAGATATTGACGCCGAAGTATCATTTTATTATTATTATTATTATATGGTGATGCACAGGAGTATAATACATGATAAAGAAACGTACCACAGCCATTACTCTTTAATACAGCATTTGAACCATCCAGTTATAAATTTAGTGTACACTTTTATTGCACTGAATTGCACAACATACATTTGTGTTTCTGTATTATAATCCGTGTTTGTTGGATATATTAACGTGTTCCCTTTTTACCTTTGTACATTTTTATGTTTAAATTATTTTATAAATGTATTATATAATTTGACTTCTGCATGGTTTATTACTAACATTTTACTTATTTGCTAATACATTGCATTGATGCTACTTCTGTTGTGCTTGACTTTATGTATTTATATCTCCATTGATAGTGTCCTATTTGTATTGTTTCCCAACCACAGCCTAGACGGTGGTGGACCAAGTCCTATTTACACTTGTGTCTTGTTCACACCGCGAAGCTTTCATTGAATTGCAGCTTGTCAGGATTCTGTTTGGTTTGGTTTCTTTGGATTTTAAGCTTGCTTTACTAATTACTCATTTGCTCGCTAGCTTCAGCGCCCCAACACCAGGGGGCTTCGGTGGTGGCATTGTGACCCGCACATATTTAGTGTAACAGGTGGTATGGACGTCGTCTTTACATCCTCATAATGTCGCAAGGATTCCCTTCCTTGTAGCCAAGCCGACTACCACACCAGCCATCACCACCACAACAAATACCGCAGTGCCTCCCTCTGGTGGGAGCACCATCACCATCAAGCCCAGTGATGAAAGTAAGCATTTCCTTTCTCTTCACAGCACGTGTGTAAAGTATTCGTAGGTAACATAGGTGGCCATGGGCGCCGCAGCAAGAACATTCAATAGGATAGCTACCAGTACTAACTCTCAACCTTTCTTCACATTGTAGGAGCTCCTGGTTTCTGGGGAGTTGGCCTCTTTTGACAGACTAAATATGATTCTTCAATGTGCGAATGTAGAAACAGCGGCATCCAAATATCCCCCAAAGTTGTTTTAAATGCTACTCTTAGTCTCAGTCTGATCAACTATGTTGCTGTATTATTCAGAAATAGTACCTAAATTCCATGTTGCTGCACCGTATGTATGTAAGTATGTATGTATGTCTGGAAGACTGCAAACATATCTTGTCTTTTCGTTGGATTGAAATGGCAAGATTTGAAAAATAAAAATGGGGAATTTTGTTTGATCTTTGGATGTCTGCATTGTATTGTTTATGGTTGCATGCAGCTTGAAATATATTGCTATGAAATTGTACATGGCTTGCCTAATTATATGCTAACAAATTTTCTCTCAAAAACTTGCTGTAGCTGTATCTTATGCATTGCATATTTCTATATTTGTCCTTTTAGATGGCTCTGATCCTAGCACCGATAAAACTGATATGGTTACTCTTGCAGTATTTGTTTCTACTTTTGTTCTCACATGGTGGCATTTGCACAATATTTGCACCGCAACATAACCCAGGGTTGGCTCTTACACCATTTGAATTTGTCCCAAGCATGCTTGAAGAATACATATTTCCTTGGAGATGGCATACTTCAGGAAGGAAGGGATTGTGGAAGATTATTGTTGGTCAATGATAGTCCAACACAAGGCAGCCATTATTTGGTTGTGAACCCTGTAAGGATTTATACTTTTCTGGGAGTTTCTTTGTGCTTTACTGGCTGGTGTGCACAGTTCTACTAACTTGAGTTCGTGGAACCCAACAATTATGTCAATGTTCCATTTACTGTAGCAGCTATCTTCACCAAACTTTTGTATGCAGTTACTACAACGAATTCTCAATGCGAAGCATTTTTGATTTTGGTAAAAAATCAAATTGGTTGGGAGATATTGCAAACCCTATTTTGATTAATATTAGTTGTAGAGTTTGCAGTGCTTTTACTTGTTAGAAACATAAAATATCTGTTTTAGTGTCGCATTTCTACACATCTCACGTGGATGCGAGTTAGTCTATTACTCTGTCCTGTCAGCATTCCAAAGCAATACACATATTAACTGCACCAACCCATGGTTCACACCACCACTGTCTTCTTTAGTGGACTTCTTGAGTCAACTTAACCATAAAATAATTATTTGTATACTGTAGTTATAATATAAAATAATGAGATTTAAAGGGAAACAAAAGTTCTGGTTTTGGTCCTGTGCACCTATGTGAGTTACTAAAACATACAATTTGCAACTACAGGTAAGAATATCACTCCAGTGGTTTACTAGGAAAACCTTGTTGAACACGCAGCATTTTAATTTCATGGGCCGCGCCATACTGTTAGATAACCTTACGTGTGGGTAGTCTAGCAAAATTCACTCGCCAAATGAAAATATATTTGTAAACACCTAATCATATACTTGTCAACACGATATGGTCATGGTGTTTGCTTCTAAACTAAACTTATATAACTTATATTGGCTTTTGTTTACTTAACTGCAGTGTGTAGTCTCTTTCTGATTGACCAGACCAGAGTTTTGTTACTTGTGTATATACCCGCCATATTGAATAAGTCACAGCAGTAGTCTAGGTTAGCCGATTTCTTAGAACAAATTCTGTGTAAACCACTGGTGTGATATTCTTGATTTAGGTGCATATCCCCCAAACCATGACTAGTTTCGCTTTAATATAGGAGTCTTTCAAGAATATATTTATTATATAGTCAATTCGTAAAGAAGTGCCATTGTGATATCCCAGTGTTAGACTAGACCTTTCTTTTAGTCTGTATCGGAGATGTCACTCAATATCCAAAGTGTTTTATACAGATCAGAATGCTGAAAAATTAATTTTGGTCAGCCAGGCACAAGGCACACCTACTTAATATCTGGGTAATTGTTCGGAATTTCAAACAATACAGTATGAAAACATCTACCATGCCAAAATCCTAAGAAATACCAACTTGGAAGCACATCAAAACCAAAGTGTTGGGCATTAGCAATCTCAAAATTGGTATACAATGTTAAAGTTTTCAACAGATGGATTAACACGCTAAGCTGGGTAAGCAAGATTAAAAATGTTAAAACATAAAAAATATATAGCAGTTCAAGTTCACCTGCCGGGCAACTTTTGGACCAAGTAGAAAATCAATGAAATTCCCAACAATTACCCTGGCTGACCAAAATAAATTCTTCAGCTTTCTGATCTGGTCAATTAAATTAACAAATTCAAGTAACTACATCCCATTGCTGTTACCTGTATCTAGACTCAAGAGTCATCTCGGTACTAATGGTCACTTCAATGCCTTTTGGTTGGTCAATCTTCCTGCTGTGCTGGTCAACTGGTCATTGAAGTATACAGCTGGGGCCGGTTTCATGTCGCCTACTTAGCGGCTATGAAGGCTTACTTAGCGCTAAGAAGGTTATTTTAGGAAATTACGCGTTTCATGTTTCATGAACTTCCTCGTTAAGCATAAATTATTAAATTCATCTCAACATGGATTCCTTAAAGCGAGGTCATGCTTAACAAATATGTTATGTTTTTTGGAAGAAATCACTAAGTGGATAGACGTGGGATCGCCAGTAGATATTATCTACTTACATTTTCAGAAAGCTTTTGACAAAGTGCCACATCAAAGATTACTACTTAAATTAAAAGTCCATGGTATCGGGGATAGCATGACTGACTGGATAGAACAATGGCTGACTGACAGAAGATAACGAGTTGTAGTAGATGTAGAAGTTTTAAATTGGAAATCGGTTTTCAGTGGGGTACCTCAAGGATCCGTATTAGGACCTATATTATTCTTAATATATATCAATGACTTGGAAGACAGTATAACAAATAACGTACTGAAATTTGCGGATGACACAAAACTGTTTAGAAAGGTTAATACTGATGGTGATAAACAATATTTACAAAACGATCTAGACAGATTAGTGAAATGGTCTGAGAAATGGCAGATGTTGTTCAATTTGGGAAATGTAAATGCCTACATACAGGACATGGGAACTTGGATGTAAACTATAAAATGGGAGATACTGTTCTGGGTACTACTTTAAAAGAAAAGGACTTAGGAGTTACAATAAGCGCTGATATGAAAGTTTCAGAGCAGTGTGGTATTGCAGCTTCAAAGGGTAATCAAATTCTTGGATTGATTAGAAGAAACATAACATACAAGGGACCAAAGTTAATTATACCTCTTTAGTTAG